>JANRMT010062836.1:9840601-9855994 GCA_026402145.1 Polypterus bichir lapradei
TGTAGCCACAATAAATGCCTTTATTTTATAGACAAACCAGGGATGAAGAACTTCATTTCTACTGCAGCCACAGCCACGACACACATAAAAAACAGCAATAATAACTCATAAACGTGCAATATCATTTAGGAAAATCGCATCATTTTACTCACCAAAAATTCGGATTATTTGTAAACAAAATCCATCGTCCTTTCTTTCCTCAAAAACAGTTCAATTACTCCGTCGTACGGATTATCGGAGCATTTCAGTTCCATCAAAACCTCACTTTCTATCCCCATTGAAGCTAATGGTGAAAGGCGAACCCGCCGTATGGTATTCCTGGCATAAGTTTGAATTCGCTTTAGGGCTGAAAATGTCCGCTCGACAGAAGCAGTGTACACGGGAATGCTCACCACCAAATATACCAATGTGAACAGCCGCCCCATGCTCTCATTCAGATTTTTCTAATGAAGGAAGTCAAGGAGATGAGTGGGAGATTTTCCTGCAAAATCATCCATAGCATACATTACAGTCAGTTCCGTTTTTACCCGAGACAGATCCAAAAGCGCTCCGTGGCTGTTGTGTTAAATTGTAGAAGGCTATATGCGTGAAATTTTTCTTGTATTCCCGAAAGTTTTGGGGCTCGAGGAGCGTGACAAACATCAGGTTTTCATGGTCTTGAAATGTGGTCTGTGTCTGGCAAATATTGTCCAGAATCTTGGCATGGAGTTGTCCATAGTGCACGTGATGATCTTTCGCTCGGAGCGTTTATGGTGCGTTCAATGGCGTTGTAGACTTCCTCATATCGGCTTCTATCCAATCAATGGGTCTGAATACGGTGACATTGCCATACGCCTGCTAAAGGGCCGTACTGACACCAACTCAAAATCTGATTGGTTGAAATTGGTTGAAGTCTGTCCTTTCTCCTTGCTTTGCGGTTCTGTACTGTTTTATTGTTCGTTTATTACGATTGTTATAGTTATTGTGTAGCTATTTTAGACTTAGTTTACTGTTTATGTACCCATATCCTTTATTCGCGGGTTCTCCACAATTTTTTTTGTTCCTTTATTACGATAATAGTTATTTATTGATTCCCTTGTTTGGTTGACTGCCTGCCCATATAAGGCGCTCCGCTGTTTTTTTGTGAAGCAGCCTTTACACAGCTTCTCCACTGTTTTATAAACAAACGGCATATAGGGCCGTCGTTTTTCCTTGCTTCGCCAACTAAGCAGCCTTTTTATTTAATCCACGGGTTCTCCGCTGTTTTATTGTTGGGAGCTCTTCCTTTTTTTCTCCGTACTGCGGTTAAAGTCAGTTCACGTGATTATGTGGGAGGCGTGATGATGACACACGCAGCTCCGCCCCCCACGGCCATCGGGCTAACGTCTATTATAGTATATGGAGAAAAGTAGGTTCCAGTTATGACCATTACGCGTCGAATTTCGAAATGAAACCTGCCCAACTTTTGTAAGTAAGCTCTAAGGAATGAGCCTGCCAAATTTCAGCCTTCTACCTACACGGGAAGTTGGAGAAATAGTGATGAGTCAGTGAGTGAGTGAGTCAGTGAGGGCTTTGCCTTTTATTAGTATAGATATGAAATTTAAAGTTTAGCTCAGAGTCTTTGATTATATCTAAATTCTTTACTTCCACCTAACTTTTAATGCTAAGGTAAAAGTTTATTTCCAACTACTGAATTCTGTTTTTTTTTTCTTTCTTTCTGATTTAGTTTGAAAAAATTACTCCTTCTCCATTCTGAAATACAAGTAAGACCCAACATGTCAGGGTCATCAAGTGCTATAGATAAGTAAAGCCACATATCCATCTGCATAGCTGCAGTAGTTCATCATGTGTTTTGAGATAATTTGGCCTAATGGTACCATGTAGATTGAAAAAGCTTTGGGGACCAGAATAGATTCTTGTGGTACAACATATACTATATTATAGCACTTCAAACTGCAATCTCCACAAGTAATAAAGATTTTTCTACCTTAAAAATAAGACTGAAAACAATTTAAGACCCTGCTCAAGAGACTCGCCCATTGTCTAAGGCAATTTGTAAGAATACTGTGGTCTGTGGTGTGAAATGCTGTACTCAGGTCTAGGAGAACAAGAATAGGCATGTGGTCTATATCTCTGCATTAATTTGCAAGTTATTTACTACTTCAACCAGTACTGGTTTTCTACTGTGATTTGTTCTAAAACCTGAGTGAAACTTATCAAGAATTGAATATTTGTTCAAGTAATCATTTAACTGCTGAAACAAATTTTTCTAGAAATTTACTTAAAACATGCATGCTAGAAAAAGGCTTAATGTCTTAAAGTTGTCAAAGACAGAGAAGGCTAGATCATTTTTCTTGAGAAGGGGTTTAACTACAGTGTTTAGACAATTAAGTAGACCTACGTATCTAATTAATTAATGTTAAGTACACTATCAATTAGCATATTGGATAAGTCTTTGGAAATGCCTGTTGGGACTGGATTAACAACTTGAGTGGAGGGTTTTTTTTTTTTATTTTGAGAAGTATCCTCAGGATCCCAAATTGGGACCTCAATACTGCTGTGCAACAGGTAACACCTTAGCACCACACTAGTTCTATGGAATGGAACAGTGTGAGGTTTTTTACAGTGGATAGGGTGCCAGTCCTGCCACCAACCTCTGGGATAAGAATTATCACTTATTACCAATGGCAAGTTCAAAAGCCAGCCTGTGTCACGGTGGGGGTGTTAGTGTCCTATAAAGGGAAACTTAAATATTTGTGAAGGCACCAGTATTGCTGAAGGGTACATAGGCATTTTGAAACAACATATGCTGGCATCTACATGACATCCTTTTCTGGTACGTCATTTATTTCAGAAAGACAGCTCCAAACCACATTCAGATCTGTTACAACAGTGTGGCTTCGTAGTTGTAGTGTGTGGGTGCTATACTTGTGTGTCTGTTATTTTCAGAAAACGTGGTGTATTATAAAGTGCAAAATACAGCAACGGAGACCCTGGAGTGTTGAGTAACTTAGCTTAGCGTAGTTCCTCCAGTGCCATACGCCGCATTGGACAGCAGTGAGTTTGATCAGTCACGATCATTGGTGCTTCTTTCTCAGTCGATGTTGGCGGAATTTTTCTCGGCAGGTTACCCACCAGGTCTTTCGCCAGTCCTGGGTGTCCAAGGTATCGCTGTCCTTGGGATATGGCTTTCCGGTAGCCTGAGCACATGGCCTGCAATTTGCATTTGCCAGCTAGTCATAATGTCTTCAAGTCTTGGGATCTCACTCAGTTGCAGCACTTTGTTGTTGGTGACCCGATTGTGGTACATTATGCCATTTTTTTAAATAATCCTTATCATTACTTAAACAGCTGTTTTGTGGGTTTACCCAGGTTAGCTGGTTGTTGCCTAAATTTTTACCGTTCATTCTCCATGATCCTGAGCATCCTTTGGACCTTATCACCTCCATCTTTACTTGGTGCACCTCTTCTTAGAATTTTCCTGTGCCTTTCATTCCGCATTCCCAAACCACATTAGTGTTACTCTGTGACACTCCACACTTCAATCTGATCATTTTCATTTTGTTTATTTCCAGCACTGCTTCATAATTCACTTTTATCAGCCATGTTTCACTTCCCTAGATCATATAAGTCCTCACAAAAATTTCGTAAACTTTTCCCCTTCAGTGCTCATTTATAAGTCAGAATGCAAGATAGGTCCAATATTTATTCCAAACTGAACATGTCGGCTCTGAAGCAAAACTTCACTACTTCTCCAAAACAATTCTATTGCTGATATCTAAATTTAAACTTTCTACATAAGCCTTCTGCAACCCTCCCACACACTATCTGCAAAGCTTGTATTTGCAACACTACCATTCAGACCACTACATCTTTTATTTAACCACATCTGACAATCAGTTCATTGGATTGTTCCTTCCCTTAACTTTGCAAACCTATGCAGCCATGCACATTCTTCTTACACACCTTCACACGTTTACCTTCAGCCATCACTAGATATTGCCTGCATTAACCTTGACACCTTCTGCTTTTGAGCTAGCTTTCCATTTCAGTGTTTTCTCCTTCAATTCTGCTACACTTTCTGCTGATCTGTAACTATCACAAAATGCAAAGGGCTCAGAATGGATCACTTGTGCAACACCACCTTCAGCTCAAAACTGTCACCATCTCCATCAGCTGTCCTGGCCATTGTTCGTGCTTCCTTAATAATTGACATTACCACAGACACTAACCGTTTGTTCATACCTGACCTTCTCAATGTCCACCTCATGATTTCTTGCAGCACACCGTCAGATGTCTTCTCCATGCATAATGCAGCTTTTTTCTCTTCACATGATCCTTTTCCTGCATTTTCCTGATCACTGAGATTTGACTTTATTTGCACAAAGCATTATCCGTTTAATTTTCCATCTTGCTGCCTGGGCGCAGCACACATCTAATCCTAATATACCAAGTCACATTCCTTCTACTCTCTCCTTCACTCTTCTTATTTACTGAATATGCTTCATTTTCAAACCAAGCTGACCGACCGGGATTGTTATTCTAGGACTATCATAAGCCACATTTCTCACTCATTGTGGTTTTGCCGAGTTCTTCAACTTTCTGTTCGATGTAGGCAGATAGGTTAACCATCGGATATTGTTCTATGAGAACAGTATCACAGCAAATAACATCAGTTGATTTGTGTTGTATTTTAGGTTAATGCAATCAGACCAATGGTCAGACATTTATTGGTGAAGTTTGAATAAAAGTTTTTTTTTTTTTTTTTTTTTAAAGAAGTTCAGTTCCAAGATGTACTTTAAACATTTTTGTAAGTCTGTAATAAAACATGAACTTATGTCAAAGTTCTACCAGCTTGCCCCATCCTTTTTTGTCCAACGAATATCAGTTAGGTTCTACATCAGAGGTTAAGAATATGCTTTACAGTACCTAGGAGCACAATTGAGAGACTTCATTAACATGAAGTGATTGACTGTGTGAGAATGTTTGGCAATAACTATTATTTGTAAGTGAAAAATTCTGTGATTGTTGTAAGTTTCTTAATCTAGTATAATAAAAGATGTATTTGCCATAAACTGAAAGATATTTTGTTTTGAGTTCAAGTTTCAGGCTTCTAACACTATGTGCTTTGACGATCAATTAAAACCTCTAGCTGTAGCTAATATCTATTACTCTAACGACACATTTTGCTCTAGCTACTGGAGTCTTTCTGCTGTTGTGTTGTGTCTGTTTACAAAAAAACTGTACACCTATTCCATTTGCCGTTAATGATTCTTAGGTCATTCTTTTTATATTATGATACTGATGTAGTATGATGTAAAAATCAGAATGATCTGCAGAATGTTTATTTTTGATTATTCTTTTGTGCCCTTCCAAATACTTGAGGAAAAAAAAAGGTAACATCAGACAGATTATTAAAAGTGAAAAAAAATGCTGGTTTAATAAAGTGGAGGTTATTAATATAATCTGTTCAATGACAATGCTTGTTTTATGCAATAACCTTCCGGTTTGAGTGAATGCTGGCGGGACTGGTTGCTGCTGCTTGCCGGTAACTAGACTATTAATTTTAGCTATGACTGGTGATTTTGATGGTGATATTGCCGTTATTGCTGATATCTCTGTGTGGCTTTGTATGTATTAGCTTCAGCCTAGCCCTGTTTCGAAACTTACCTGGTTTGTACTTTGGACGCCTGAGCTGCTTGTAGCCTCGCCTGCAGTGTGGATTGGTAGGATATTCACTTGGTTAATGTTTGTTTGGTATCTTCTGTCGCTCATTATCAAACCTGCGACGGGTCTCCTCCAGTACTCAGCTTCTGAGCTTCTTCGACTGCATCTCAACCAGTCTGTGCCTCTGCTTTCTGTGCTGCATTTCGACCCGGATGTCACATTTCTCCTTCGTCGGAGATACATCCATTGTGGGTCCCGCCGGAGATTCCGGATAGATAGATAGATACTTTATTAATCCCAAGGCGAAATTCACATAATCCAGCAGCAGTATACTGATACAAAAAACAATATTAAATTAAAGAGTAATAAAAATGCATGTAAAAACAGACAATCACTTTGAATAATGTTAGCGTTTACCCACCCGGGTGGAATTGAAGAGTCGCATAGTGTGGGGGAGGAACGATCTAGACACCTCAAAAGGAATTAACTCCTTCTGGTCCAACTCTCGGCACCCTCCATGCAACACGGATAGGAATGCTGACCACAGCGTGTTGGCTGTCCTAGCTCGGTTGGCTACCACCGCTGTCAAAAGTGACAGCAACATTGTCAGTTTCGGTCTACTGAACATCTGCTCACTCATGAGCCAGGGGCATCTTATTCAGGATCTCCTCATTGACCGTAATTTTGACTTTCTCTGTTTAACCGAGACTTAGCAGCAACCTCAAGACTTTTCTCAACTTAATGAATTCACTCCCCCCTGGAATTTGTTTACATTTGTCAACCCCGTGCCTCTGGAGGAGGTGTCACGATAATTTATTTCGAGAAATAGAAAGTCCTGCTGTTGCCTGCTCCTGCTGTTAGCGCTTTTGAATCAACTGTGTGTCAATTGTCTGGGCCTATTCCTACCAGCATTGCAACTATCTACTGCCCCCCTAAATCAAACAATGATTTTTTTGAACGATCTTGCTACCTTTCTTACCCATTTATCTTCAATTACTTCAAATATAATTCTTTTGGGGAATTTTAATATACATCTGGACAATATCAATATCCCTCTCACTAGAAACTTTTTATCTTGTCTGGAGAGTTTTGGATACCAGCAGCACACTGATGTTCCCACACATTGTAAAGGACATATCTTGGACCTGATCTGCTGCTCTGGTGTTGTTCCTCTCGATCTTACAGCAGATTAACTCACTATAACTGATCATTTTCTCCTTTCATTTAATGCTAAACTTACTTTTTCTATTACTAAGCTCCCCCGTCTCATATATTTTCGTAACATTAAGAATATTAGCTTGAATTCTGTGTCTTCTAGAATTGATTCCCAAATGGACTTTTATAATTTATCCATTCCTGAAGAATTGGTCTTATATTATAACACTGGTATCAATGGTATTCTTAATTCCCTTTCTCCGCTAAAAACCAGATCTGTTTCTTTTTCTTTTTCTGCCCCCTGGTTTACGCCTGAACTTCGGCTTAAGAAAGCAAAGGGCAGGCAACTTGAACGGTTATATAAAAAAATGGATTCTCTGTCCACAAAGAGATGCATAAAAATCATTTACTTTATTACAAGGACTGTATAGCACAAACCAATCTAACTATTATACTCGGTTAATTTCTTGTAAAGACACCAAGTCTTTGTTTCCATTACTTAATAATGTTACACATCCTCCAGACTCTTTACCATCTCACCTTTACTTGGCTGCTTTCTGTAATTCTCTTAATGTCCTTTTTTAATGAGAAAATCCAGAGGATACATCAACACTTCGGTCCAGATTCTCTCTGTATTTCTTTTGAACTACACTCGCCTATTCACTCTTTTTCTTCTTTCCAGCTTCCCACTTCCTCAGAAATCTCAGATGTCATCTGTAAATCTAAGTAATCTACTTGTCAGCTGGACCCCCTCCTTACAGTTCTGGTTAAATCCTGCCTCCCTTCTTTGGTCCCTCTCATTTCTGCCATAATTCACTCTTCTCTCACAACTGATATTGTTCTTTCATCTTTTAAAGCTACTGCAGTAACCCCAGTATTGAAAAAACCTGGTGCTGATCCTACTAACTTCAGTAATTTTCGCCCGATTTCTAATTTGCCCTTTATCTCCAAAATTCTTGAAAAAGTAGTAGCTATCCAACTTTACTCCCACTTATGTCATAATTATCTATATGAAAAGTTCCAGTCTGGTTTTCGCCCCTTCACAGTACAGAAATGGCACTTATTAAAATTACCAATGACCTTCTTATGGCTGCTGACTCCGGTTTAATTACTGTTCTCATCCTTCTTGATCTGAGTGTGGCCTTTGATACTATTTGTCATACCACTCTCCTTAATAGATTATCTTTGACTGGAATTACCCACACTCCACTTGATTGGTTCAGATCCTACCTCTAAGGCCACACTCAGTTCATTCAGCTTAAAACTTTCACATCCCAACCCACCGCTGTTACTTCAGGCGTACCCCAGGTCTCTGTCCTGGGTCCTCATCTTTTTATTATTTCCCTTCTTCCCCTTAGCAATATCTTTCATAAACATAACATTAATTTTCATTGTTATGCTGATGACACCCAGCTCTACCTTGCTAGTAAACCCATCTCTTTCTTTCCACCATCTTCGGCTATTGACTGTATTGCTAAAATTAAATCCTGGTTTTCTTCGAATTTTCTTAAATTAAACAGTGACAAAACTGAGGTTCTTCTCATTGGCTCAAAACCATCATTATCCAAAGCTGAATCTTTCTCTTGTGATTGATAACTCCATTGTTTCCCCATTACCTCAGGTTAAGAGTCTGGGTGTCATCCTTGACAGTACTCTATCTTTCCAATCTCACATTAGTAAAATCACCAGGTCTGCTTATTTCCACCTAAGTAATATTAATCGCATCTGCCCCTCCCTCACTCCCCAAACCACTGCCATTCTTGTTCACAGTCTTGTTACTTCTCGTCTGGACTACTGCAGTTCACTCCTCTTTGGTCTCTCTAATAAATCTCTTCATAAGTTTCAGCTAGTCCAGAATTCTGCAGCTAGCATCATTACTCGAACCTCATCTATTCACCATATTACTCCAATCTTGCAGCAGCTTCATTGGCTCCCGATTAAGTTTCGAATTGATTTTAAAATTCTGCTATTAACATTTAATGCCATTCATAACCTTGCCCCTCCATATCTGTCTGACCTTCATGTTGCCATTCCCTCCCGTAACCTTAGATCCTCTTCCTCCATTCACCTGACCATCCCTCTCGCCCTTCTAACCTCCATGGGGAGCAGAGCATTCAGCTGTTCTGCTCCCAAGCTCTGGAATTCATTACCTACTGAGCTCAGAAATACTGAATCATTTTCAACCTTTAAATGTAAACTTAAAACGCATCTGTTTAAAATGGCTTTTTCTTTATCGTTACAGTGGCTTTGTTTGGTTTTAATTTTTGTATCTTCTGTTTTTTCTGATTTTTTAGTTGTTTATAATGTGTCTTTTTATTTATGTATTTATTTATTTATTGTTTGTTCGGTGTCCTTGAATTCTCAGGAAGGCGCCTTGTATAAATAAAATGTATTATTATTAAGAATTAGATCTAAACTTCTACTGAGATTTTTCAACATCTCCTTTCTTTAAACAAGCTAAATAATTGTAAATACACTGTGTGTCTGAGGTTTTTAAAATCAGACCAAAAAAAGGAAATATTGGTTTGATATGAAGTGTTTGTTTTTTACAGTGGTTACCTTTGATTTGGGTCTAACATTACAGAAATACACATTCTTAAAGAAGCACATAAGCTTGAAGTGCTTTTTGCTTGCCAAAGCTGTTATTTCAGAATTGCATTTTCAAAGGAAAATCCTTGTATATGATTTTCCTGTAATTTGTTTCATCTGTTTTTCCATACTCCTGACAAATTAAATCATGATAAGATACTGCTACCAACATGATTAACTATAGCCGTGGTCTTTTTTTCACAGGTTGCAAAATCAGCTTTCCAGAGAAATAATGATCCTTTAGATGCAGCAGTTTATTATCTTGCGATGAAGAAGAAGGCAGTAGTCTGGGGTCTCTACAGGTATTGTTATTGGAAAACAATAATATCAAAGCATTGTTTCTTTTCGTGAAATCATCCAGTCTAATTTGTAATTTTATTTTTTTCCACTTACAGTAGTTTTCATTGTCCAGCACCCCTAAATCGCCAGTACCCTCCATAGAACTGAGTTTAATTTCCAAATCCATACCTCCTTGGTTACAAAGACAACAACCTGCCAGATCAAATTTATAGAAGATTTTGGAGGCATGTTGTAGTTTTAAAGGCTTCAGTGTCTTAGTAGTGACTTATGGATATTGTCTGTTGTGCCTCACTCAGCCAGTAGTAATAAAGGTATGGAAAAAGCTGAGGTTTACAGCGTTTTATATGTGTTCCTTTTGAGATCGCTCCATCCTACACACACACATACTCGCACAGCTGTTTACTGCTGAAACTATTGCACCATCATCAACACTTCCATTGCAAGCTAACACTTAAAAGTTCTATATTTTGTCTGTGATAGTTCAACTTTTAATTAAAATTGGATTGAAAAAAGTATTTTTTAAAATAGAAAATAATAAACTAGGTATTCCTGTTGGAATATTTTTGTTTTAATTAGGTCTTTAAAGGATGTGAAGATGACTCAGTTTTTCAGCAATAACTTCAGTGAAGATAGGTGGAGAAAGGCTGCCTTAAAGAATGCCTTTTCACTTCTTGGCAAACAGCGATTTGTACACTCTGTAGCATTCTTCTTATTGGCTGGTTCACTAAAAGATGCAGTTGAGGTAAATATAAAAAATATTTTGAAAGCATCAACTTCGAAGTTGTAGGAACAGTTTTGTTTGCTTTTACATCTTTAATGCCTTCCTAGAATAATTTATTTTAGTAATTTTTATGTTATTTTCCTTCTAGTTCTAATTGTGCCTCTACTCATTTGAAAAAATAAAGATTTTAAATACTGTTTCTTCTTACATTAAATAATTTTAAAATATCCTAAAGTGCAACAATGTTCAGTTACCAACAGCTTTGAATGTATTTATTTACTTTAATTACTTAGTGGGTAACTTAAACTCAAATGTTGTACATGTATATTGAGGTTTGCATGGTAAGGAAGTGCCAACTTAATGACAATAGGTAGTGAAAGAAAATAGTGCTACGGTGTGTCCCATAAGTACCTGAGAAACTATAAATATTACAAAAACACGATAAGAAGATGGTTTATTGGTTCAGTGCAGCTATAGATACTCAAGTGTGCAGAGTATCAGCACTCCCAGGATGTTCTGTGAATATGTTTCTCTTCATGAAGTACTTGATCATCAGTAAACTAAAATCAATTCACATGGGAAGCTCATTCCATAGGTTAAGAGTAAAAATAAGGACAGAATATATATTTTATCTAATTAAAACAGGTAAGTTTTAAGCAAGCCCAAGGCAAAAGGAGACCTCTTTGGGGAATGCATGGAGAAATCCAAGATTATGGCTAGTACTTAGCAAAGCCATTCAAGAACCAACCTGTAGATCAAAACAAGAGTTTTGAACTGAATACAAGCAAACACGGATGCCACTTGAGAGAGCAAAGCATATATGTAGTTTGGATGAAGTGTGGATCAGAACATGTTATATGGCAAGCAGCATTTTGGATAAGTAGGAGAGGGTTCACACTTATTGGGTGTACCTGTTGCAATGTACACACTTCTCTTTCTGCTATGGTTACTATTACACTGAAGGGGCTGGGGGAAGTGGCAGTCTTGGAACAGAAGCTTACTATAAATTTACACTGGCTATTACAGACACAAATCAAATGTATGTTTTTATTGTATAATATTAACAATAAGAGTAGCTCACTACACAAAACAGTAAATTTGTGGGGGAGATGGTTACAAACTCACGACCTCTGGATTCTAACTGCTGCACCATGGAAGCTGTCATTCTGTTCTTGCACCTTTTGTGAAAGTGTTTATTTGATATTTGGCCATCAGCCTTCATACATTATACAGTTCATGTCTACATTTTGTCATTTATTACTAAAACATGAAAAACGTTTCTGTTTAAAATGAAGTGTTAACATAGATTGTTGTAGACACAAAACACACATCAAATTATATCCTCTTGCAATTCTGGATAGCTCACTCCCAGATAATCAATCAAGGCAGGAAGTGGGAGAACTTCTTGCCCGTTCTGAGGTGATGGGGGATGGTATAGTAGGCTGCTTGCTGCTTGGGCTTATCGAAACATTTACAAGAGAAAAGAGGCTGACGGAGAGGTGCGAAGGAATTTAAGGTGGGCCGGATTTACAAGTTTTTTTGTTGGCTCTGGTAATTCTAGTGTTAAGAGCAAGTGCAGTACTGCTGCCACCATCCTCCCACTGTTTCGTAAAAGTTAAATTGTTAAGTTGAGTTTACTACTTAAAATATTGTTAAAACTTTCTTTCCAAACTCAACTTACTCTTCTTAATTAGACTTTTTTCAAGTTTCCGTGGTAGATGCAATGCAATTTCTTATGTACAAAAATATTTTTTGAATTAGGACTACATGAAATTTTCTTTGGTGCCTGGTACTGCTAGTTGCATTTTGAGTTGATTAGACAACCTGAATTTTTCAGCTTCATCTTTGGACTTGAAACATAAAGCCTTTTAATCAATCCATTTACTGATTTATTTATTTACTTATTTTTTTAAAGGGTTTAAAGAGTTTGTGAACTTTTATGTCTCACTGTTTTAGAGTTGTCATCTTTATTATTATGAATCACATCTATTGCTTATTCAGAGTTGTAAAAATTGGAAAGTTATGCATAGTAATTTGCATTTCTTCTTTCTGAGTTGAGGATTTGATTGTTGGGACAAATTTTCATATCATCTATTAATTGGCCTAATACATAGTGAAATGCAGTGCGTCTCCCCCAGTCCTTCAGGCAAGGTTTACTGGAGTCTGTCTCACTTCCTTGGCCTCCCTCCAGCATCACTTTCTGTGGTCCGGTCTTCCATGGCTCCTTCCATGCAGCTCCAATAATGAGAAGTGTCTGGCTGCAGCCACTGTAAGGTGTTGAGCTCCACAGTAAGCGGAAACCACGTGACCTCCACAGTAAGCGAATGAATATATTTAGGACCTACCCAATCACCAGTCCTAACCTTAAAAACACTGGGGAAGGCAGCAACAGTGAAACAGCATGCCTAAGGTTAAGATAGTGGGGGAGGGGTATATTCCTTTTTTAGCATATAAAATAACCGTTCGCGGAAATGTCCATCCCGGACAACAAGTAACACGAGGTAAGACAGGATCCAACTTAAAAAGCTATTTCTTCCGCAAACTAAAAAATCCTTCTAAAAACACACATGGATGAACACCTTTCCAGAAAAGAGTACGATGAAAACGGTTTCTTTTAACTAAATGAAGCCAACCCAAACAACCGGACATACAAGGCAGGATAAAATTAAAAAGACTAAATGGGACTAACTAATATAGGACCTACCCAATCAACAATCCTAACCTTAAAAACACTGGGGAAGGCAGCAACAGGGAAATAGCACGCCTAAGCTTAAGATAGTAGGGGAGGGGCGTTTTTCCGTCTACTGTGGCGGTCACGTGTTTCCGCTTACTGTGGAGCTCAACACCTTACAATGGCTGTAAGGTGTTGAGCTCCACAGTAAGTGGAAACACGTGACCTCCACAGTAGGCGAATGAATATAGGACCTACCCAATCACCAGCCCTAACCTTAAAAGCACTGGGGAAGGCAGCAACAGTGAAATAGCATGCCTAAGCTTAAGATAGTGGGGGAGGGGCATATTCCTTCTTTAGCATATAAAATAACTGTTCGCGGAAATGTCCATCCCGGACAACAATTAACATGAGGCAGGACAGGAGCTCAACACCTTACAGTGGCTGCAGCCAGATGCTCTTGCCAATAATCTTATTTTTTTCCTGCTGTATTCCCTGCCTGCACATTTATGCTGCTCAGAGGAAACTACAGTCTCTTTACTGAACTCCATGAGCCAATCCAAGTCTGGATCCTTCTTGAGATTGGCAGTGACATGTAACCAAAGTAGTGTGATTTGTAAGTTCAGTTATTTAAGTGCTTGCGTAATCCCAAACAAAACTTTCAAGCACCCTCTCCAATCCCTAATCCCCCACGTCTCACCCCCTCTAACACCGCATCAATCAATACCTCGCTATCAGTCTACCGTGTTGTACTCCGCCCTCCCTCAATCGGACTGAACAGTCACTTAAAACCAAAAAGGCCGCAACCTGGCTGGGACTCTGCAGTACTTTCTAATTTTACTGGTTTCATAATCTCTTATCTGCCTTTTTTTTGTCTCTCCAATGCTTTTGAGTCTATATTCTCCATATTGTCCTTATACACTTTATATGTGTTGAGAGAATATCACCTGTGTGCACTACGTGCTTTTACACGACTAACTGTTTTTTGATGGATGTGCTCTTATATGATATCTTTTGTAAGTAGGGCGTGTCTTGCAAGAATCTCATGTTCCACGTCCCCGCAAGACGGCCCTGGGAGAGTCTCTTGGCACCAAGTCTCATATTTACAGTCCCCGCGAGACACTCCGTGGCAAGTCTCTTTTGTCTCGTGGGTCTTTTAAATATCTTTTGAGAACTTGCGAGAAGATCATGTATCGTCACCTTGATTTTGCTTTCCAGGATTTCTTTTTATAATAGAGAGATATTCTTGATATTCTGAAATATTTATACTCTTAATGAAGCAGCCAGTCATCAAAGAACTCGCATTAGAAGGGCCATGGTCACTTTTGATAACAATTAGTGCTACAAAGTCTCATACTCTGTTTACTTTTTTTCTGATTTAATTTTAAATTACTTTTACCTGTTTTGTATGATATTGGTTAGTAGAGGGTTTGCTTTTGTATACTGTAATGCAACATTTGCCTTCTTACATTTGTAATAATTGATGTTATTTGCAGGTTTGCCTTGAGAAAATGCATGACATTCAGCTGGCTCTGGTGATTTCACGACTCTTTGAGTCAGATTTTGAAACATCCTCCACTTACAAAAATATACTGAAGAAGCGGATTTTAGGGTATGACAGCAATGAAAGAACATTTAAAATGTCCCAGATGCACCATGATCCTTTATTGCGAAGTATGGCTTTTTGGATACTGGAGGATTATGGTAGAGCTCTTGACACCTTGTTAGAAATGCCAGTACAAGAAGATCACCAACCACAGGCCACAGGTAACACTGAAGAATATTATAACTACTTAAAATGTATACTTTGTACTTTTATAATCACAGGGTAATATAACTGACTTGGCCTGTTTGATTCCTGTAAAATAATTTCTATAATTTTAGGACATTTAAGACAAGCTGTATAATCAGTAAGAAAAGGAGCAATACAGTTACCAGAGTATGTTACTTTTCACACATTTACTTGTACATTTCCTTTGTTTCCTATCCATCTTCACCTTCAAAGGCACATCTCTTGACATTTTCTTAATTAGGTTTTCTAGATAAAAAGCATTCACGAATGTTGGCATACTGTGAGTAGCACAAACTTCTCTCATTGGCAAAGTAAATGTCAGTACAGGTATAGGTCCCATTTTTTTAATTTTAAGTGCAGTTTTTCTAATACTAATATCTATTTCCTTGTAAAAAAATAAAGTGAAAAAATATATGTATATTTATTTTATATATATATAAAAGGGCGCCAGCCCACCGCAGTGTGAATATACATTTTTTATATATATGTATATATATATATATATATATATATATATAT
>JANRMT010062836.1:9875994-9893780 GCA_026402145.1 Polypterus bichir lapradei
ATATATATATATATATATGACAGCAACACTCATCACTCACAACAGTGACAAAACAATTACATTGACAATCATGTTACGTTATTTTCAAAATGTTTCCTTTTCTTTGTCATTGCTTCTTTAACACACTACTTCTCCGCTGCAAAGCGCGGGTATTCTGCTATATATATATACATATAGAGATAGAGAGAGATATGACAACACTCATATCAATGACAAAACAATTACATTAACAATCATGTTACGTTATTTTTAAAATATTTCCTTTTCTTTTTCATAACTTCTTTAACACACTACTTCTCCGCTGCGAAGCGCGGGTATTCTGCTAGTAGTATATAACTAAGGGGCTACGTCACCAGCTCGCTTTGTTCGCCAACCCCCCGGCCTGCTCTATGCGCCAGCCACTTAGCATCTCTGCTGCTAGAGTATGTGGATTTCTTTTTCACCAAACAACAAATCTTTTATTCTCGCTGATATGTCTTTTCTTTGGGAAGAAACACTACCTTTCTCAGATGGCGACACGAATTAGACGATCAACAAGTCTTCGACTTAAAATTTAAATCCGAACAGTATATTTGATCTCTTTTCACTATTCCGTTATTTCACAGAGTAATAATTTCCGTTTGTTTGCGCTAATACGATCTTTACTCTCATTTTTTTGAGACTTTTGAATTTTTGCCACTTTTATTATCTCTAACCTGCTCTGCATGTGTGTCATGCCAACGTTTTTGAATTTTTTACGACGTTCTACTTTGTCATCTACTCTTTGTCTTTTTTTTTCGGGCGTGGTTAAATTTCTTGGCATAAAGTCTTGCCTCGTGGGACGTGAAAGTATCTCTCCAAAAAAGTCACATCTCGTCCCAGGCTAAAAAGTGTCGTCTTGTCCCTGGATTTTTTTTATTATAATAGAGAGATAATGCAACACACTGCACAAAGTTGTGAGCGGTGACTTTAAAAAAGTTATTGTATTCATTGTTTCCTAGCTAGCATTCCTTCTGCTTTCACATCAGTCTGTGAAATTGTACTGTATGTAAAGTGCTTGTATATATTAGTTTTATATTTTAGTCCTAGTAGTTTTTGAATTTTGACACATTGAAATCAAGTTGATGTACAAGTTCAGACTGTTCTTTGATTCCTTATTTATGTCACATTTATTTATGCAAGCAAAAAATCATCATGTAAGTGTATTGCTCCCTCAAGATATATAGATTTCCATATTATGACATTTATTACCTGTAATAATTTGGCACAATCTGACAGTCTTATAAATTATAGGTTTATCAAACAGGTTGGTTGTACTAAATATTTTTCTGAAAGTACTTTCTTCTGCAAACTACTGTTTAACTTATATTTGATTTTGTTTTAGGTGCCTTGTCATCCTCCTGTAACCCTATGGTATTTAACTTTTACAATTATTTGCGAACCCATCCTCTCTTGTTGCGAAGACATTTTGCCTCCTCAGAAAAGCTTACATCAAAGATGGGACTAACAGTTGAAAGCAGTTTGGCTGACTCTATTAGTTTGGTTGAGAGGAGACTTTTCTTTACAACTGCTCATTCACATTTTAAAGCTGGATGCCCCATGCTTGCATTAGAAGTGTTGTCTAAGATGCCAAAAGTAGTCCGGAAAAACAAGACACTTTTAGGTGAAAACATATCAATTTTGTCAGACAGTTCTCAAGACCTTTCACTTTCATTGGATGTTAAGGAAGAAACATCTTCAGATTTTGATTTGTCTCAGCCATTTGTAAATGGTTTTAGATCTGTTTCTGATGGGCATTCAGATTCTGTTCTTAGCTTTGACTGGAGTCAACCTTCTTTAATTATTCCAGATGAAAATTTAAACTTAAAATGGGACACTGATGAAGAAGATATAGATAATGAACAATCTGGCTTGTCAATGAAAAACATAAAAACTGAGAATAACAACATTATTAAAGAGAAAGCTGAGATCAGTTCTACCTATACTGAGTCGTCTAGCACTTTTGATATCACCAGCGCTGTAATCTCTTCTGATGACAGTATTGCAGCTCAGTTGAAATTCAATGCTTGTCTTAAAATACTCACCACTGAGCTTCGAACACTATCTACTGGTTATGAAGTAGAGGGTGGCAAGTTAAGATACCAGCTGTATCACTGGTTAGAAAGAGAGGTTGCAGCTTTACAAAAAGTCTGCAATTATAATTTGGATATGGACTATTCTGGTAGCATTAATATAACAAAAGTAGATGATATTCTGTCTTCTGGAAGATCAATGGAATCAATGAATAATCAGCAAAATGCTGTACGTTACAAGGAGTACCTTCAAAGTAGACATCAGTGGCTTGTAAAGAACCAGTCTCTTCTAAGGATGTTTCTTAGTTATTGCAGTCTCCATGGCTCTCATGGTGGAGGTCTTGCATCAGTCAGAATGGAATTAATTTTACTATTGCAAGAATCTCAGCAGGTAATATTTTTGTGGATTTTATTTTTGAATTAAAAAATTGTTCCTAAATAGAGCCGTGTTTAAAAGAGTAATTATTATAGAGGTTTGCAGTGTCATTGATGCCTTGTATCTAATGTAGTTTTATTTTTTTAGGACAATGCAAAACAAACACCTATAAATCCTGAACAACACCAAAACTGTGTGCCTTTCCTTTTAGCATGTACTGCAAGTGCAAAAACAGTTGTAACTAATCCTGTGGTATATCTGACAAACCTAACCCATGACATTCTGCATACTCTAATAGACCTAGACTCACCTCCACACCCGGACATCAAAAATAACAAGGTGAGAACTGTTGGCAGTCATTGTGCTCTTTTACATTTTAAATGTTATAACTTTTAATTTGTTTGCAAGTTGCACTTACAAATTTAAAACAGTTGCTTAGAATATGTCTCAACATAAAAGCAACATTATTATCAGATTTTTATTTATGCATTTTTTTTGGTAATATATAATCCTTTGTGACAAGCAATGTTATTAGTTTTTGGACATTACTGTAGTTGGCTGGTTATTGTTTTGAAAATTACCAGTAGCATTTCATCTAGTATGGGTATTACCCACAAAAAATAAGAATCATAAACTCTCTAACAAGTGAATATTTTTTTTTTAATCAAACAAATAGATTTTGACTGTTTTAAATTTTGTTTTATTATGTGATTTTTTTTTTTTTTATGAAAATTTAACTTTATAAATTAACAACACATTCAAAAGCTGTATTAGATTAGCTGGCTAGGTTTTTTAATTCATAGCACCCTGTAGGGCGATAGTTTTTGTGTCTCCTGATTTGACTAGATGGTCAACATTTTATTAGCCAATCAGAAGCCCAGGAAAATATTAGGTTAGGGTAGTGAAGAGAGTGCCTTGTCCAATTGAGTGGGTGTAGCTATACAAAACAAAACATAAAATCTCAAATCCATTCGAGGAGGGAACTCTTTCTATTAAGTTAAACTTAACATTTAGGGCAGTTTATACCAGATATTCTCATGAGGCAGCAACTGAGTGACTATGGCAAAGTGAAAAAGCATATTTAAGGATGTTGTATCTGTATATTGGAAAAGTCAGGTACTGTAGTGAGTGTGTCGCAGAGTTACAGAGAAAACTTCAATTTCTACCTGTCAGTTGGTGTGTGCAGAGGTTGATGAGAGGAATTGTTGATCAGAGTGCAGTTTGAGTTGGCATTCATCAGGAGCAAAGAATTAGTGCAGAGCTGTAGAGGTCTTGAACATGCAGCATCTGAGCATGCATGTGCACTGGCTGTTTGTTGCTAGTCAGATGTTTAAGGTGAAGTTGCTTTTGTTTCCATTATATCTCTGTATGAAGTGAGTTGTCTATTTAAGACAGGCATATAGACATTGACAGGCCTATTCAATAAGATTCTACATAGCCTTTTTATTGTATACTAGCAAAATACCTGCGCTTCGCAGCGGCGAAGTACTGCCTTAAAATTTTTATTAAGAAGAAAATTAAACCTTTTTAAACTGAGGGAAAATATACCAATAATTATTTGTTAAGGATCTCTTTGTATACCACATTGTCAGTTCGGCCCTCCGGTTGTAATATGACCAAGCTGTGCGCTGAGCTTACTCTTGAGCATGCAACGTACAGTTGGCCATGTGAAAAGTAATGTGGTGTCAAATCTCACAGCTTGGATTGCTGCTGTCATTATCGGTTTGAGTTTCATGGTTTGTTTCAATTACGACAGTATTTGCAGGATTTGTGTTGAAGTGATATTCGGCATCTGTCAAGCGTTGTAAGCACACAACCGGTTTCATCGATAACTTCACATCCAGCTTTTGAGAGTTTAAACATTCATAAACATCAAAGTGTCCACTACTGAAATCATCACCTGTGAATTTAAGATGTTTAAGGGGCATTGGTGGTTGCTGAAAGGTGTAAAATATTTGGCCATTTCGGTACACTTGAAAGCGACAACCGAACAATTCAGTGGCAGCCATCAACTCACATGCAGAACCATAGGTGAAGGGCTTAAGCATTTCACTCTTATACTGCTCCTGTGTAGTCTAATTATCTCCTGTACCGTCATCAGTCCACACCTTTAACCTGTCCCAGTCATTCAATACATAAGACACAATGTTCCTCCGGATATCAAGAGTGAGCCTGATAATGGCCATGCAATATGTAACAAAGAGAATGGAAAAGGAAGGTGCCATCTCCGGGCATGGAAACCACTCGGTAAGTGACAGTTCTTTGATCGATGGTGATCACCTTGATAGATATGTTAATGGGGGTACAGTTGGAACGATAGAGGAAATGGGTACCTGAACAATGTAAAGTAAGTCTAAAATACCTACACAATAACTATAATCGTAATAAACGAACAATAAAACAGCAGAGAAGCCGTGGATTAAATAAAAAGGCTAAAGTTATCAGCAGGGAGATGTGAATCCCGTGGCGAAGCAAGGAAGGGAATGTAGAGACCGGAGCGACGGACGGCCTTATATAGGCAGACAGCCAACAACGTGGGAGGCGTTGGGATGGGGGACCCAATGCCGCCTCACACGCCGACCGAGCTGCAGGGTATGGATGTATATATGTACGTAAGTAGGATTCTGTTAGCGTTGGGAACCCACGTACCAAATTTCTTGAAGATGGGCCCATAAGTAACAAAGAAAGTTCAACAGAAACAGAAACTTTTTCATATTTTAATAATTAAACATTTTGTAACATTTATTATTAAAATATGAAAAAGTTTCTGTTTTAACAACGTGTTTACACAGATTACTGTAGAAACAGAACACACATGAAATGCATGTGTTCCAAATAACGATCTATTATTTCCACTCTAAAACTCCAGCAGTTGAGTCACTCCCAGATAATCAAACAAGGCATGAGCTGGTAAAACTTAGTGAATGTTCTGCGACGGTGGGGGATGGAATAGCCACTTGCTGCTCGTCTTAATCGGCACATTTTGAAGACAAAAGACGGTGGCAGAGAAGTGAGAATGGTTTTAAGGTGGGCCTTATGAGTTTTTTCGTAGACTCTGGTAATTCTAGTGTTAAGCAGTCTTGTTGAAATTTCAACTTCTGTTGACCTTAGGCATGAAATAATGTCAGACCATTTAATAAATGTAATAATATAATGTAACCAACAATATTTAAATCAAAAACAATTGATTTTTTCCAGGAAAAATAATAAATGTTAAAACTTTGTAATAAAAAAAAACTAGCTTGTCAAGTATACATATCCTTCACAGCAGGAGTTTGTTTACCCAGTCACATTTCCTACTAAACATATATCCAAGCTTTGTATATGTTTTCCAAAAAAAACATTGATTCCCATATCAATTTGTGAAAATGTGTTATGATTTAATAAGATGAAGATAAAATGTCTTGGCTTTAATTTAAAAAAAATTGATTTCGGTTTAGCAATGTTGTTAGTTTGTGTTGATTTAAGTGTTATGTTTTATATGCTATTTTTGGCACTACCCAAACATCATAGTACCTGTTGACTTGCATGATGGAAGCAGAATAAATTTCTGGGGCTGCTACTCTTCAGCTAGGACAAGTCTATTGAACCCGGGGGGGGTGGGGGGCCCAAACACTCCTCCTCCTTCAGAACGCACAGAGCGACAAGCAGAACAGGCATCTTGGCAGAAGCAGTACAAAGCCAGTAGCTGATCCGTCCACTTCTACTTAGCGTGTGTTAAGCTCCCCCCTTCACAAAGCGAACAGCAGAGATGCGAAGTGGCAAAAGGACAGCTGCTGTACAGGCTTTTAAGTTATTGATGCAAAGTGCGACAAGCACAACAAACAGCTGACCAGCAGCAGCAAGACACCAGCTGGACCTATCGAATCTCTTTAGCGTGCGTTCAGACCCCCCTTCACAATGTGAGCAGTGTTATAAGTGCTGCGAGAAAGAGATTTAACCACACCCGGGGCAGGAAATAAAGGACAAATATTGTTTTTACAAAAGTTTTAAAGTAAAAATGAAAATAATGCATATGTAACAATTCCCATGAAAATAACAATCTCTTTAAATTGTAAACCAAACCCCGAGGTGGGTGAGGGAAGCGAGCAGGGGGCAGAGTCCTCTAGTAATAATAATTAGTATTAATAAATCCGCGATGTAGCGGGGGCGAAATAGCAGAACCGCAATATAGTGGGGGATCACTGTACAATGATTCAAAGGTGATTTGTTCAAAGTTAATTTAGATTTTGTTGAAGTCACAGTGTTCTATTGGCATGGAACTTTAAAATTAGATCTGCCTGATTAAATTTATTTGAATAAATGTTTACCAGCAGGAAACTTGAAGTTACTAATTACTTTTACACACTCAAACACAGTTCCCTCAGTTGTTGTTCTCCTACTGTCTTCTGAACCAAAAAATCGCCTCAGCATGCATTATAGCAAAATTTGTACTTTGTTGTTTCGTCGTGTCTTGGCTATAGCGCACTTAGTGTTCATTGATATTGCGATCTTCTAATGTACAGTGTGCCCACAAACAATACTTGGAAGTGGGACCTCCCAAATTTTTATAACTTTTACATGATGAGGCAGGGGACTCCCCCTTGGATATCAGTGTATGTGTATATTAGAATATGATGTAGAAGGGAGTGTCAGCAGTGGAGAAGTACATTATTCATTTTTCCTGAGGAGGGATGGACTTCGTCACAGCTATGCCATTCAGGCCATCAAACCATGCATAGAAGTTATTTAAAACATCTGGATGGGAGGCATCACTATTGCAACATGGGGTATGGTATTATACCCTGTGATGGATTCTCTGCCACATGCACCATGTGTCTCTGGTATTCTAAAAGTGGGTGTAGATTTTTCTTGCCATACTCTTGCTTAGCTGCTTTGATGCCCTGAGACTGATTTGTCCTCTGTTCTGAGGGCTACTTTGTCACCTGATCTAAAAGCAGCAATACAAACAGTGTATGTACCTCCAGTGTCACCACGGTTTCTGATTTGCACATTTTCTGATGGTCTTTGAGATGGTCACATCTGTTTATGCACTTGTTAATGGAGCCAGTGACTAATGATGCATATTCTGGTGGCAGCTGCTTTAAACATGGCCCAGTCTCTGTGATCAAAACAGTCTTTCAGGACTGAAATATCTCCCTCTAGCTACACCATAATTTGATTGAAGGATTGGTTTTGATATAGGCAGTAGTATAACCGAAACATGATCAGAAAAACTGAGATGTTGGCAGATATGGCTTTGTAAACATTGCAAGAGTTTGTGTCCATAAGGTCTAGTTTGTTCTTTGCCATGATTGGAAGGTTCACATGTTGATAAAAGTTGGGGAGAACTGTCTTCAAGTTCATGTGATTAAAATTTACAGTCACAGTAATAAAACTACCAGGATGCACGGTTTGCTGCTCTGTAACTGCCCTGTTATGTACACTCGCCACTTCTTTAGAATTAAATCCCCGAGATAACATAGATAGCCAGAATAAAAACAATGGTAAACTCCTGTGGCAAGTAAAAAGACAACACTTTGCAGTTAGACATTCCAGCACTAAAGAACAGTGGCTTGGCTGTGCTACACTGTTTCTGCACCATTTGTTGTTCACATTAACACACACACCCTTACCAATTGATGAAGTAGCTTTTTCCACTCACAAAATGATCAGTCCATCCATATGAATGACCATATCAGGAATGTTATTATGCAGCCACGTTTCAGTAAAGATAAAAATCGAACAGTCCTTCATCTCTCGCTGTATTATCCATTGAAGTCTGAAGTCTTCCAGATTGTTCTCCAGTGAGTTAATATTTGAAAATAGGATAGAAGGGAGCACTGGCCTAACTGGATTTTTTTCTGACCTGATTTGGACACCAGTTTGTTTACCTCGCTTCTGTTTATATTGTTTATGGCAGCGATGGATCTTTTTTTTTCATAGCCGATTGGTGAAGTTATGTTTTCACAACCTGATTTTTGCCCAATTGCTTCCTTAATGCTGGGGTAATGTTGTATGCTGAGAAGCGATCACTAATCTCAAGCAGTGTATAGCTACAGTAGGTTTTTCACATAAAGTATGCAGTATAATCCACACAAGAGACAGCATTTAACACATAATAGTATATATTGTGTGTGTGTACAGGAGAGATGGACTTGCATCCTGTCCATAGAATGCTTCTGTCTTGTGCCCAGTTCTTCCTGGGGTAGGCTTCAACTTCCCCACAACCCTGCTCTGGATAAGTGGGAATAGAAAATCTAAGGATAGTTATTATTTTACGTGAATCGTTAGGTTGTTGAAATTATGCCTTAAATTCTTACTTTAACTCTTGGACATGAACAAACAATGTTTTACTCCAGTTTCACTTTTAAATATGCTCTATCACCACTGTCATTTCCCATAGTTTATTTGCATGACACTTTCCTGAATGTTTTGTAATTTACATACGATAAAAATCATTTTTTGAGTACACATGTTACATCTAATAAGAATATGCTGTAATTGTTGACATTATAGTTAATGTGTGTAAGTTGTATGAATTCTGAACAGTGTTTGAGAGGTGTCTTATGTGCAAATTCCTTCACAGCATCTCAATGGAATACCAAACTGACTTTGACTCCATTTCTTTTTTTTTTTTCTTCAGCCATTCCTTGACAGATTTATTTATATTTAGGGTCTCTGTCATGTGGCAAGGTCACTTTTGGTTGAGGTTCAATTTTCTGACAGATGGTCTCGTTACCCTCATGCACCCTCTGGTAAAATGGATTCATAGTGGATTCTGTGTTGTTAACTTTCCAGACTCTGATGCACCAAAACATCTTTATGCCATTTGTATCTAGCTTTATACAGTTTTTTAGACAAATGCTTTATTTGGTTTTCACCAAAAATGTCTTCTGACACTATGGCCAAATATCTATCAATCCAGAGGACATAAATAGGGTATGGAAGACGTTTCTGAGATAGGCAGCCTTGTCAGGCCAACTTAGCGTATTGCTACAGTAAGCCACACAACTGGTGAAAATAATGATTGTAATGTAATTAATTTAAAGTTTAAAGTCTGTATTTTGTTTAAATAGATGTTTCAAAATAAAACATATCTAAAATGTATCTGTTTTATTTTCATAAATACATTTGAATTTTCTTTTCCTTTATTACATTTTTTTGTAGGTCCATGTAATGCATACCTTGGCAGCATCACTTTCAGCCTGCATCTATCAGTGTCTTTGCAATAGCCAAAGCTACAGGTAACTTATTAGAGTGTATTTCGTGTATCATTGTTTCAGTGTACCAATATAAAAACATTTTTGTATGACATTGTTCTTGTAACTAAACCTTATACCTTGTATACTAGATTTAAGTCAGCATTACAGTTACTTTAACAAACTTTCAAGACATGGGAGCTCAGTTGTTTCTATTTTGAAAGCAGTCATTTAAACCATAACAGTTTATGTACACATTTCAAAAATTTCTGGATACCTTAATGGTCAAATGGAGCACTAAATTATTTTGTACTCTATAATTTATTTTGTTCCAAGGGACCTCGTTTAAAAAAAATAAACTCCCATTCTGTCTTGAGATAACAGTACAATTACTGTTTATTTATTAGCTATAAGTAGAATCTTATTTGAGCATCTTCCAGAATACATTAGTATTTCTTATAACAGATTTAACTTCAACTATAAGTATATAAATAAACTAGGGGCTTTGTCTCCTGCTGGCTTCGCTCGCCAACTCCCTGGCCAGCACTACGCGCTAGCCTCTTTGCGGTTCTGCTGCTCGCGTATGGGGATGTGGATGTTCAATTTAAACAGATTTTAATTTTCATGTTAAGTGCTACATTTCCATCCACGCGACGTATAACTGTCCGTGATTGAATTTTGTTTCTTTCTCTCTATTAAATAAAATGACTTTTTCGAATGTTTGGCTCTGAGATTTGTTAAAATTCTTTGCAAAAGCTATTCTAACGAGAAACTGTTAACATTTTAATACAGATGGCATATCAAAATCTCCTTTTGTGTCTAATGTTATCCGCGGAAGATGTACTACATTACCTTTCTTGGATACATTCTTCTTTCTACAGTAATTCATGCTGTGGAAGACCGGATGGTGTTAATGGTTGTAGATATTCTTGGTGATATTGTAAGTTTATGTTTTCATCTTCCATACGATCACCACCAACTGTTTTAGCATAGTCTATTGATACGCATTTAACCATTTTGCCGTGTTTTTGTCAACATTTTTGGCATAATTTCATTTGACTTCCTCGTTTCTATGTGCTAGGATTGCCTGTGTACTCATTTTTTTCTGTTGATAATCCTTCGTGATGAAATTCTTCAATAGGATTTTGACATAATACAATACTATTGATGAATTTAATTGGGAACTTAAAGTGCGGAAAACGTTAAAATTTATAAGAGCTGAGAGCGCAGGAAGTGTGTCTGACAAAAGCATTTACAAGACTGAGAGCTGAGAGTACCATGGTCTTGTTTGAAAATGGTCTCACGGGACTTGAAAAAATCTTTTACAAAAAGTCACGTCTTGTCTAAAAAGTCTTGTCGTGTTGAAAGATTTTTTTATATAATAGAGAGACAAAGAAGTGCATATGTCAAATACCTTTTTAAAAATAATGAAACCTTGAAAGTGAATTTTGTAAAGGTTTCTTCATTTTCTTTGTTGCATATCACAACATCACACTTTGACATTTTTAGGAGGCAAAGTCCTCTATTTGGTTATCACATGAAAGCTGCTGTGCTCAAGGTTTAAGCTGATGCTGATGATAGCCAAGCTGCTTAAATGTTGTTGTGCCATGGATGACCTCAAGTATGTGTTGATGAGCTTAAGTTTTGCAAAACTGGTAACTGGAATGGTTGCTGCAATCCAGAGGGCAACCCATAGATTTGGACTTCAGTGGTATTTAATTGCTATTATATATCACTTGATTTTTTTCCTTTATAAATGAAGGCCTAATTAGTACTAATAATAATAATAATGGTCCAGGGTATCACTGTGTTATTACTCTTTGTTACTTGATACAGCCAAAATATCACTTGTGATGTGATACAACACAACATAAACAATTGCAGTACTACTAGTAATAATAATAAATAGGGATGCACCGAAATGAAAATTCTGGGCCGAAAACGAAACCGAAATTTTTGGATGCACTTGGCCGAAAACCGATACCGAAACCGAAAATGGCTTCATTAAAAAACATGTTTAAAATATTTTCTTTTTGTTTGTATTAAAAAAACTACAAATTAATTAAGCAATCAAACTTTTATTGATAATAAATAACAGTAATAAGGCTGTTTAACAATAACAAAACTAAATAAAATTTCTTTCTGTAACACAATTGTGCAAAAAAAATGCTAGCTGCTTTTTTACTTCAATTTTAAATTACTGTACCAAACAACAGTGCACAAACAGAAGAAAAATAAATAAATCCAACCTCTTACTGTAAACAACATAACTATACACACTAAATTGGTCTGCTTCTAATTTAAGCAAAAGAAGCAGGTTTATCTTTATGAACAAAAGTTTTTCAGTTTTCTGGCTGAAGACACAGTTCCTCTTCTCATGAAGAACATACTGCACTGAATAAAATCACTCAGTCTGTGCTAGCTTTTAGTGCCTTTACGAATTGTGCAAAATATTACCTGCATTAAACGTTTTACTTCAATTTTAAATTACTGTGCAAAACAACATTGCAATAACAGAATAAATAAATCAAACCTTTAACTGTAAACAACATCAAATTAGGCTGCTTTTATTTTAGCAAAAGTGGCAGATTTCTCTTTATGAACAAAAGTTGTTCAGCTTTCTGGCTGGAGAGACGATTTCTGTTCTCATCAAGAACATGAGATGCTGCACTGAATAATCTCTCACTGTCTGTGCTGGTGCTTGGGGCAGATAAGTACTTGCGCGCAGTCCATGCAAGCAAAGGAAAGCGATCTTTGTTCGCGCGCCAGTAGTCAAGTGGATTGTCACTTCTGCCAATGGGTAGTTCAGCTAGATAGGTTGCTACTTCTTGTGAGGCTGCGCTTGCTCTTACACCGCTGTGGGTTGGGACGCTTTCCTGTAAAATTTCGTCAAACATATCAGAAAGCGAAGGAATGTGCGCCTCATCACTTGTACGTGACCGTTTCTCAGGCACAGTTTGCTCTGTTCTCCCCGTCGCGGCTTGTGCTTCACCAGAGGTTTCAAGAGCCGTAAGCTCTGTTTGCACCATTTCGCGTACATCCTGCCTTTTCTCATCGTCAAAGTAATGGTCTTTAAAGCGTGGATCTAATATTGTTGCAATGCCGTAAAGAGGGTTGGACTCAATGTCTTGGAATGTCTTTGTTAACAGCCTCCAGTAGAGTTTTTTTAGCTGTTTTTACGCCATGATCTGTTTCCGCCTCTTTTCCAAGCAGGCGCTTCAGTGCTGCGATCAGTGGAATAACTTCAGCAACAGACGCTTGAGCTGAGCTTATTTCCTTGGTTAACTGTTCGAACGGGGCGAGAAGAGAGACAATGTTTTCCACCAACATCCACTGATGTGCACTCAAAGTTGCTGGCAGGTCGTGATCTGTCATGTATGCAGCTAAAACCCGCTTCTGTTCAAGTAATCCTTGCAACATATAGTATGTACTGTTCCAGCGAGTGGCCACATCTTGCTGTAGTCGTTTTGTTGGCATCCCAAACTGTTTTTGCAAATCTTGTAGTCTGGAATAAGCAAGCGGAGAATGCTTAAAATGTCCCACAATTTTTCTCCCAGTTGCTGTGATTTCTGATATGCTCCGCTGACTAAGCACTCCCTCATTCACAGCCAACTACAGCGTGTGTGCCATGCAAGGTATGCTCTTTAATCCACTGTCATCCATAGCCTTTATCATGTTCCGTGCATTATCTCTCACAATCACATGCACTTTAGACTTGTCTATGTTCCAAGTTTCAAACATGTTAGCCAAAGCATCGGATATTGCTGCTGCAGTGTGTGAGCCGACAAACTCCTGTGCATGAAGCAGAATGTTTTGCAATTTAAACTCCGCGTTTATCCACTGCGCTGTCAAACTGAGCATGCTAGTTGGACTAACGTCAGAGCTCCATATGTCTGTGGTAAAACTTAGAGCAGAGATATCTGTGGTCATGAGCTCATGAACATGTTTTGCAACACGGTCATACATTTCAGGTAGAGAGGTCTCTGCAAAATACCGTCTGCTTGGCAGTGTGTAACGCGGCTCAATGTGGTGTATTAGCCTACGAAATCCGATGTCCTCCACGACTGAAAACGGCTGGTCATCTAAAGCAATGAATTCCATTACTTTCTCTGTTATGTCACGTGCTTTAGCACTGTCATTTGCAAATTTCTTAATTTTTTCGAAAAATGTGGCAACCGAGGGTGTTGATGTGCTAGTTGGCTTAGTTTTAACCAACGTTGTTTGACGGTATTCCTCAAATTCAATTGCGTGTCTTGACTTAAGGTGGTGTATTAAACCTGTAGTCGAAAATGTCTTTGCTGTTGAACCCCCTCTTGAAACTTTTGCAGAGCAAATGTTGCATATTGCAACTTTGCTGTCCTCATCTGAAACTTTGAAGTGCTTCCAAACCACCGACATACTCCGTGTTTGATGCGTAATGACAGCGCGAACGAGACGGGAGGATGGGAGAGGCGTGGCGACAATTTCGGCTTTTATTTTCGGCGCTTTCTTATGTTTCGGCCGAAACCGATAATGCTATTTCGGCCGAAAATTTTCGGCGGCCGAAATTTCGGTGCATCCCTAATAATAAAGATAATATAAAGTTCAACTACTACTACTACTAATAAAAACTACTACTACTGAACATGCCTAATAAACATAATGCAGTAAATGCAAGATCAAAATGATGCTAATTAATTATATATTTAAAAAATGATCAGTGATTATACCACCTACACTTAAGAATTTATCTAAACTTCATTTTGTCCTTCCAGTGACAGCAGAGAGCAATAAGGTATTAACTAAATTAGTAATGTTATCTAGTTGAAGTTAATCTGAGTTGATTGTTCTTTTTTGTATGTCAGAGTTGCTTTCATGAGGCTTTTACACAATTCAACCAGTAGGTAACTTGAAAGCAAGAGAGCCTGTGTTTTGGTAGAAATTTACAAATGTCTCCTCAGTATATCAACATTTGGAACGCATAATATGTCTGCTAACGATAGCAGCCTTTAACAACGTGTAGAGGTCCTGAGGTTTATATGGCCATAATAAATCATCCTAACCATGTGTCAACTAGGTAACACTGTAACATTAGATAATATGTGCTAAATACTCAATATCAAAACTGTTACTCATAATATTTCTCCAGTAAACCACTAGATTTAATGTAATGACAAATATATATTACTAAAATCATTTGTTACTAGTGCAGCAGCTGCTGCTTCATGCTTTTTTTTTTTTCTTTCTTTTTTTTTTCTTGTGTGTGCTCCAGACTGGTGTTGATTTGAATGGAAAATTATCACAGGTGACCGTTAATGTCATTAAATTGATGACTAATTAAACAGCAGCAACCCCAAGAGTGTCAAGGTGCGAACCTCTAGAGCTCTGCTGTCGCTTTGCATTTTACGTCAGTGATGTTATGCCCAGTTACACTATGGTTCAAAATTAGGGTTGTGGGAGGAGTTATCTGACTCAAGTCAAATAAACAAAAATGTGCATCCAATTGACTGGCCAGCAGAGCTGCAAAATTGTGGAAGTCTGTGAACCCACAATGCCCCCACCTAGCATCTGTCTTCTGATCAAGGGCAACACATGCTATGGAAAAAAAAACCTTCCTCTATTTTCAAAGAAACCATTCATGGAGATCAGATGAGAATACAGATTTTTTTTTTATTTGCACACATATATGCACAAATGTATTGGCCCATGGAGTGAGCAATTAATTCAGCAGTTCATTTTTTTAATACTTTTCTTAACATTAACTTACCTAATACCTCACATCATCTAACTGTTAATGGGCAGAATCTTATCATATTAACCAATCTACTACAGCCAGCAGCAGTTTCATATACATGTCGAATCGTCTATTGGGTTTTTCAATTGATCTTGTCGCAGCATCATAATAGGGGTGTTCATTGCTCATTTACTTCTTTTTAACCTTAGAAATTACGTTGGTGGCTCCTCTAAAATGAGGCAAAATCCTCACATGCCTAAGCTTAATAATACAACATTTAGTTGACCCTTTAGTTACATTCAGTCTTATCCTTAGGTATAATAATTCATTGTCGTAACTTTATATAGGTTAATATTTGTGTTATATTTATATTGTAAAAATTATCATGTATTGATTAGAAGTACTGATTACAATTCTATACGCACACAGTGCATGAGCTGCATATAGGAAGGCACAAGTCCTGTTCGGTTTATATAATGCGTTACATATACAGTGGGATGCAAAAGTTTGGCCAACCTTGTTAATAGTCATTATTTTCTTGTATAAATCATTGGTTGTTACAATAAAAAATGTCAGTTAAATATATCATATAGGAGACACACACAGTGATATTTGAGAAGTGAAATGAAGTTTATTGGATTTACAGAAAGTGTGCAATAATTGTTCAAACAAAATCAGGCAGGTGCATAAATTTGGGCACCGTTGTCATTTTATTGTTAACTTTTGCATCCCACTGTATGTTGTTTGACTTTTTCTATGAGGCATGGCACAAAATCTGCAAAGCTGGTGCTGCCTAGCAGGCTGCAAATTCCAAGGGATATTTAATTGAATTTGGTATTTTTTTAAAACATTAATCAAAATAGCATGCAGCTGTTTGTGGATTTTGGAATTTGTGAATTCTCCCTATCATCCACATAAATTTCTAACTTTCAAAAGGAGGCATTCTATAGAGCAATTTTGCAGTAACTTACAATCCTCATTTGTTGCTACATTTTAAGTAGTTACTATGAAAATGGCTGAAATTGTTGACATTTTTAGGGCAACCAACAATTTATACTAATGTAGTGTCACCTTTTACCTACATTCAAGTAGTCTGATATTTTACAACTTTAAGCAAGTGTTGTTTTTAGAACAGAAATAGTACTTATTATTGAACAGACATATTACTGGCATGTAATGCCTATAAAATTATTCACATTCCTTAGAAGTTTTCACCACATTCAGCTGACTTCAGAGTCTCATGTGTACAGTACCTTCTGGGAAAGCCTGTGCATTTTTTTTTATAAATAGTGGCTTTCATGGCTTTCCCTTGTTTCATAGAAAAAGTACTTTTATGAAACATGGGAAAGCCATGAAAGGTACAAGTAACCCATTACTTGTTCCATTAAAAATACCTTTTTGTATAACTCTTGAAAATTACAATATTCTTTGGATTTTGGTTTCTAGAGGTCCCTATATTCTGTATTCTCATTGTGGCAGAATAAAAATACATAACACTTGCAGAAGATAGCTCATATATAAGTATAAGCATTATACCTAAAACAGTGTATGAATTACTGAAAGATTATTCATTTAGCTAATTTTTATTCAGTTTGTTGTGGGCAGTTATATTGGTCTGCATATTTCCAATTAGTATTGAAAAAAAAATACAAAAGCAGTGAAGTGATTCTTCTATTTTGCTCATTTGCATTTTTTTCTTTTACCGCTTTTGGTAAACGTGCCTAACTGCTGTCAGTGTTTTATTGCATAATAAACTGTGAGGTTAAGAGAGGTCTTCAGGGGAGCAAAACATGTTTTAGCCCAAACTGAAAATGAATTATTTTGTTAGTGACTTGGAAAGACTATTTATTTATTTATTTTTTTACATTTTGTTCCAGTACCTCCCATGTAAGCCAGTTTACTGGATTTGCGTATCAGAGTTTTTTGATGTCAAATCTTCAGTCTATACGAACTGTAAGTTTAGATGAAGCAGTTACAACAAATACAGCACCAGCACTGTGGCCAGGTAATATCATAATGCATATTTTTCTTAAGAAGCAATTGTGGCACTTCCTATACTTTATTTTTTAATCTAATTAAGTCTCTGCTTTTTGTTTAACTTTTTACTTTTTAAGTACACGTAATGTTTTGACATTTGCACTTGAATAGGTTATAAATTTGTTTATATTTGCTTTATCAGGTGTAGGATCACTGATACATCTTCTAAATTCAGCGGGAGAAGAGGACCAACCTCGGTTGACAGTGCTGCTTTGTGAGATTTTGACTGCAGTTTTTCTGAGTTTGTTTGCCCATGGTCTAGCTACACATTCTAGTAATGAACTTTTTCGAATCATGGCTCATCCACTAAATAGTATGATGTGGGCAGCTGTATTTGGTGGTGGAGCTCAAATACCTATTAAAGATGACACCCAAACAAAGAAAACAACAGGTTAGTACCTTGTTAGCACTATGTTGCATTGTATTTC
>JANRMT010062836.1:9906806-9920277 GCA_026402145.1 Polypterus bichir lapradei
ATATATATATATATATATATATATATATATATATATATATATATATAGTGAGTCAAAATTATGTTAACACTAATGGCACTGCTATGTATATACTTGTATACAATTTTTGTGGATATTTTATGTGCCACAAATGTTACATGTGTTGAACATGATGGCAAACGGGTTGAGACATTCCTGTAAATCATCTTGCACATATGATGTTTTGTGAATAAATTGTTTCCATATTTCAAATGTTAACGTAATTTTGACTCACCCTGTATGTATATAATGTATTTTATACATGTAATTAGTTTTTTTCATCAACGACTAACATTGAATATCTCAGAATGACAAAATGAAAACAAGAGTTTAGAAGTCTTTTCAAATTTATTAAAACTAGAAAACGGAAATGTCAATTTGACCGAAGTATTTAGACTCATTGTTTAACTCATACTGCATCTTTTACAACCTGTAGCTATCTTTGGTTATGAAAAGACATGCTTCATAAGCTTGAATTTGTTTCTTTTTTCTACAATTCTATTCTACAAGTTCTGTAAGATTGGATGGAGACCAATACTGGCCAGCTATTTATTAGTTATCTCCAGAGCTGTTTGATTGGAGTCAAGTACGGGCTCTGGCTGTGCAACTCAAGGACATTCCTGGAGTTGGAGTTGTCCCCAAACCACTCATGTGTTGTCTTTGCTTTGTGCTTAGGGTCATTGTCATTTTAGAAGGTGAACCTTCAGTCCAGTCCAAGGTCCAGAGTACTCTGGAGCAGGTTTTATTTAGGGATATCTCTGTACTCTAATCTGTTCAACATGCCCTTGCACAGGGCATGAGTGATACCTGGTTTCCTCCAGACACACCAGAAGATCTTGTTTCTTAACAGTCTGTGCATCCTTTAGGTGTCTTTTTGCACACTAGAAGCAGCCTTCCATTTGTTTTTTATTTAAGAGTGGCTTCTGTCTGGCCACTCCAGCATATGCTATATAAATAAATGTTGTAAGCAGGTCACCTAGCATTTGGCAAAAGTGTCACTTAATGTGCATTTCTGACAGATTTAGCTTTCAAACGTGGATAGCAGTAGTAGTAGCCTAATCAGGATATTATGTAACCGACTCCTCTTTCAGATACAGTAGTTTCCTTCTTTTGTCCTTTCATTTTTACACAAGCAGTGAAACATGCCAGTGGATGCTGACATTCAAGAGAAGGAATAAGGATTGATTGTACAGTTTGACACAATAAAATCTATTTTGCCCTCTTAGTTTATTGGGAATGTAAAGGTCGAATTTTCTATCCAGTATTTGTTTTTTCATTGATCATTTTCAAATTTTTGGTACTGTCATACTGTTTATTAACAATCATTAGGGAAACATTTGAGAACTTTAACCTTCAAGATTGACAAGGCAATCTTTAACATGTAAGATGCAGCAGGAAAAGTTAAGTTTCAAAGCATATATAATTTTAACTGTTGCAAAATCAATAAATGTTATAAGGGTGCTTACTTGTGTGTTGTATAGTATATGAATTAATGTTTGTCATTTGTTCTGTACAAAATAATCTCGTGTTATGTGCAGCTGAAAAGTAATGCATATATATTTTTTATCATGGATAATTTTTTTTTTTTTTTTTATTAAACACAATCAGAAGCAGTGTGATGTTTATTAGTATGTACTTATTTAAAATGATGTACTGTATTTTGCCCTTGCAGTTGAAAATATTAACTTACTATTGTGTCATTTTCTTGAAGATCCTTCTGTTAATGATGGAACAGAAAAGCATCACAGACATTTTAAACTGTTATCCACCAAAGGTTCAAGCAAGGAAAATGTGACTCCCTTAACAGATGTTGAGCAGGAAAGTCTAACATATAGCGAGAAATTCATTCCTCCTGAGCTTAGTATCTGGGATTACTTTATAGCTAAGGTAAATAATCAATTTGTGTTATTACTGTTTGTGTCCTTTTGCTTTTCACTTGAGATTATTTTACAAATTGGCTCACTGTATTTCTGTCCTCATACATTTATTTATTACTTGGTTTTTAAGATGTCTGTACAAACCTACTGAACAATAAGTCTTTAGTGTGTTCTTTTGCAGCCATATCTAATATGCAAATTAACCACAATTTTGAAAGCACATAGGGGAAAAAAAATTATTTAGGTTAGGAGGTTTTCCATCATTAGTGATACATGACCCAGGAATAAAAGTTTGCTGTACCATGTTTACTCTCATAAATAGAATGTTTTTGTTTATTCTTAACAGAAAATTCCTTTAGAGGATGTGATTTAATCACTTTGCTAAAAGTACATTTGGTGGTAAAACAGGCATACTCTATTCTTGCATTGATCCACATGACTGATTCAGTTCATATTGGCAAATACTGCGTAATATTTTCCTGTAAATTAGTGATCAAGTTATCTTAAGAAGTTTGCACAAGATGCATTAAAACTATGCAGTAAATTTTTATTTTGCTTGTCTCTCATTATTATATTCTATAAACATAAGTCATGTCAATGTGGCTTTATTGTCATACCATCCATACACAGTATTGCAGCATACAGTGGCAGGAAGTAATGTTCCCCAGAACCATGATCAATATATCCATAAGCACAGGACAAGTGCAAGACAGATAAAGAATTATACTATAAATAAATTCATACATAAAATAGGTAAGTAAATATAAAGTAATAATTTTGAAACAGATAGCAATAATAAAGACAGCTAGTAAAATAAAAAACGATAGTAACAAGTTTAACAAATGTACTACAGATAAATAGGCTATTGGGTGCTGATCTAAGGGGTTGAAGGCAATGCCTTCTATATGTCTCTTTTGTTACATTCCATTTGAAAGAATATACAGTAATCCCTCTCTTTATCGCGCTTCGACTTTCGCGGCTTCACTCTATCGCGGATTTTAAATGTAAGCACATCTAAATATATATCACGGATTTTTCGCTGGTTCACGGCTTTCTGCGGACAATGGGTCTTTTAATTTATGGTACATGCTTCCTCAGTTTGTTTGCCCAGTTGATTTCATACAAGGGACACTATTGGCGGATGGCTTAGAAGCTACCCAATCAGAGCATGTATTACATATTAACTAAAACTCCTCAATGATATAAGATATGCTTCCCGCGCGGTGCTTGATTGTTTGCTTCTCTCTATCTCTCTCACTCTCTCTGTGCCGGACGGAGGGGGTGTGAGCAGAGGGGCTGTTTGCCTAGAGGATACAGACGCTCCTCTACAAAATGCCGCTTTATCGTGGTGCTTCTGCATACTTAAAAGAACGTATTGATTTTTTGATTGTTTGCTTTTCTTAGCGAGCGCTCTCTCTGACATTCTCTGCTCCTGACGGCGCTCCTTTGAAGATAAGACATGTTTGCATTCTTTTAATTGTGAGAAAGAACTGCCATCTCGGTCTTGTCATGGAGCACAGTTTAAACTTTTGACTAAAGGGTGTTATTTCATGTCTATAGGGCTCTAATAATGTTAACAGTGTGGGAGAGTTTATAAGGGCTTAAAATATATAAAAATAACCATACAAACATATGGTTTCTACTTCGCGGTTTTTCACCTATCGTGGGGGGGTCTGGAACGCAACCCCCGCGATCGAGGAGGGATTACTGTACAGTGCATGGCTAAGATTAAACAGATCTGAGCTTTATCCACATAAAAAGGATAACCCAGTCAAAAGCTACAAATAAAATGGCCAAGGGGAAGCAGATACAGAACAGCAAAGGGCCAAGGACAGCTTGACCTGCTGTTGCCAATCCTGACAAACTCATGCCTGTTTTTTTAAATAGGACTTAAACCAGTGTTGGGCCTTGCCAGAGATAAACAGAATGTTCTCCATTCTGTGATGGTGCGGGTTGGCTCCTCGCTACCGGTTCCCTCTGGGAGCCTTTTGAACTTGCCACCACTGATAACGTTTTTGAGGGATTAGCCATCAGATGAAGACACTAGCACACAAAGCAAGGGGTAGGTGCATAAGTGCTCCAGTGCTTTTATTAAAATCCAAAAACAAAGCAGTGTTCAAGTAGTGCTGTGCAAAATGTTCATTACATAAAAAATCCATAAAATAAAGTGTTCTGTGGAGGTTAAAATCCAATAAATAGAAAAACCAGTAAAATCAAGGTTAAAAAACACAGGCAGAAGTCCTCTCTAGCAAAACACTACCTAGTGTGTCCGTTAAGACTGATGACTGCTCTGCTTATCCCGCATGATGCTACACAGCAGAGAAGACACCCTACTGGCAGGCACAGTCTACACTCTTCCACAGGTCTGGGTCCCTGCCGTTTCATGACTACAACAAGGCTCCCACACCAGACCTAGGCTTGGGTGCCCAAATACTGCACTAGATAGATAGATAGATACTGTAGATACTTTATTAATCCCAAGAGGAAATTCACTAAGATTTAACAAAACAATATGGCTTTTTGCCCAGAGTCTGTTACCATAAACAAATCATTAGTTACTCAAAGCAGAGCAGTTTCACATCTGTGGTGTTCTCTGAAACCAGACTAAAACTGTTCCATTAGCTTATTACAGATTAAGTAACTGGTGAGTAGGTAGACCACTAGGGAACTTTGAATAGAACAGGCAAGTGTGAGAGAGAGGCTGAAAATTGTTCATATTTTTAGCAATATGACCAGATTTTTAGGGGTTAGGGAAGTGATTTTCATAGCTGCTGGCGCAGAACGTGTGTCAAGGGATGTATTTATTATTTTGAAACAGCAGTAATTATGACATGAAGGCAGGGATATTGATTGATATGTGCAGTTGGGATTAGGTTTAGTACACCAGTAGTATGCCTCATCTTACAGAGCAGGTCATTAATAAATGAAACTTGTGAAAATTTAGAATAGAGCTGGATATATCATGAAGACAGGGAAAAATATGAAATGAGGAGGAACTTGAATTAGTTGAATTAAAATTTTAATAGAGAAATCTTTGTAAGCCCATCGATGGTCACAGAAACCCTTGGCATACACACTGAGGTCACATTATCATGACACTCTTTCAAGCCATCAGCCAGCTGCTTTCTTAGATCATAGTGCTGAATTATACCAAGGAGCTGAATGCTTAAGGGAGACCTCCCTACATCTTATAGGAACTAATTTATCCAGTGCTAGTTATGAACAAGACTATCTAATGTTGATGGCACAGTGAAAGACAGAAAATTATCTCAGATAGAAATTTGATGTTTACAGTGAAGAGCAGGAAGAGACTTTGGCAATGTGAAAAGTACAGGTCTGCAGTGGGTTGGCGCCCTACCCAGGATTGGTTCCTGCCGTGTGCCCTGTGTTGGCTGGGATTGGCTCCAGCAGACCCCCGTGACCCTGTGTTCGGATTCAGCGGGTTGGAAAATGGATGGATGGATGGATGGAAAAGTACAGGTCTGTGGTCAGAGAGGCCCAAATCAATGCTTGGCGGTATTGCCAACACATAAGCTAGATGTACAGACCAGGTCCAATATGTAACAACCAGAGTGGGTAGGAAATAAACATGCTGCACCAAGTCAAAACGGACCAGGACAGACAGAAATCCCTACATGTAAGCTGTCAAATTAATGCCAATGTAATTATTAAAATCGCCTATAAGAATCACTGTCTTGGAAAGTGAACTTAATGGAGTTAGTACTTTAGTTAGATTACCTTAAAATCCATTGTATTTTGGTGGACAATAGAAAATGATAACAAAATATGGTTAATTCCTATTTATTAGTTTTAGATCCAAAAAGTCGAAGGCAATGGAATATCAATAGGTATTCTTTTGATGTTTAGTTCAGATCTAACAATTACAGCAGGTCTGCTTGCCTTGACCTGAGCTGCAAGTTACATTAATTAGTGATGGCAAACTCATTAGGTTTTTGCCATGTTTCAGTTAAGCACAATATATCGCAACAAATTTGTAGACTTTATATCTTGAAAACTAGGTATGCAAATCTCTTGTGATTTATTTCTGTTGTGCATCCATGCATGTGCCTTTCCAGGTGTTCTACTCTTTAATGCTCTAAACCTGTAGCAGTGACCCAAATTACATTTGGGTGAAGTAGAGTATTACTTCAAGACAGAAATTCCAGGGGCATAACTCTACAGTCTGAACGATGATTACTCTGACATTAAATGAATTGTACAGGAAAAAAACATTTTAGAGAACAAAACAAGCAAAATATCCTTATTGGAACATACATCAAAGACAACTCCAAACCCTAGTGCATTGGAAAACCTGGCTGTTACAACCTGCTTTATTCATGCCAAGACCAATTTTAAATAAGTGGTATTGTAAATAGCCATCAAATTATTTAATTATTAAATAAATAATTGGTAGTTATTATTTAACCAACTCAGTAATAGCTATGTCAACTTGCGATACAAGCTTTTGAGCTTAAACTGCCTAAGTGAAAAGGAAGAAAACTATTTGTAGTAATTTTATTAGTAAAGGTTTTTCATTTAGAAAAAGTATTTTCATGGCTGTTAAATTCAAAGGTAATGTCTGAGTTGCATTTTATTTTGTCTAATGCACTACTTCAATACTTGTTGAGGCTTTAGCTTCACTTAATACCTTTGTTAGTTTTAATAGGTTACAGCCATTACCCTTATTAGCTTCAGTGCTTTCAGAAGTGCTAAAATGTCAAACATTTACAGTAACAGTGGTTTCTGTCTACCTGTGACAAACCATAAATACTTATATTTTAATTATATTTGATCTTTTTTGAAGCCATTTCTACCACCGTCAGAGAGCAAAGCAGACTATGATTCAGAAGAAAGTCAGGAAAGTGAAGATGAGGAAGAATATGATTCTGCCACAGATTCTCAACTTCAGGAGCACTCCAATCCTAATTCCTATAGGTATGATTCTAAATGCATTGCTTTTTATTGTGCTGAATCTGGACAACAGTGTGGAGAATGATTTTATTATCATCAGTTTTACTGTGCTTATCCAGATGAAGGTGGCAGTGGCAACACTCTGAGATGGCCTAACCAGGTCACTCTGTCCTTTGCAATGTCTTGCAACACCGCCTGAGGTATTGCCAGATGCTCCAAGGTCAGCTGAGCAACACAGTCCTTCAAGCATCTCTTAGGTCTGCCATGGGCTTTCTCTCAGTTAGTGGAGTCTTGAACACTTTCTGTGGGAAGCACCAAATGGATATTCTAACTACATATTCAGCCCACTTCAAATAGCTCATCCAAAGAAGCTGTTGCTCTTCTACTAGTTACTGTCATATTTTTGAGCTCTTCAAACTGTTATGGAGAATGAACACAGCAATTTGGCACAGAAACATCATTTTGGCCACTGCTACTCACAATCCCATTGTTACAGTCATCATGTGGATCTCATGAATATAGTGAGGAAAGAAATATAGATGGACCTATTAATGTATAGTTTTGCCCAAGAGCTAAACTCCCACTTTACCACTACAGTGATGCCCTGATCCATTGGTCATTCTCACCGTCATCTTTTCCCTCATTTAAGAACAAGACCTGAAACTACAGTTGCGAACATATTAAAATGTCATGCCTGCCAACTGCAGTTTTATTGTTCTTTGTCAGATCATTGCTGTATAGAGGGTCTGACAAGTCTACTTTGATGCCAAAACAGGGTCATGGTTTTTTGTTGTCAGGGCTGGATAACCCATTCAGCAAAATAAGCCCATGCTTAGGGCACCACAGAAATTTTCCATTGCTGGAGTTACCACGGACCATATAGTACACAACTGCAAATGGTGCAGCTGAACTTTACAAAATAATTGTAGAAGACAAGACTGAGTGTGAGTTTTCTAAACGTAGACATTTGCTTTTGTATATTTTTAACATTAGTGGTCACAATTTGCTCAGCTGAGCATTCATTTTCATAGTTGAAGTATATTAAAAATCCTAATGGATCGACTATGTAATAAGGCAGTATACTAGTATACGAAGTATAGAAGCGAATATGTTAGGTAAGATTAGTTTTGAGAATCTGATCAAAAACATTGCAATCAGAAAAAGTAAGAGAAAACATTTCAAATATAAGTAAAGTGGAAGTATACAAAAATAACTATTATTTTCCATCTTACAATTAAGTTTTGTTTCATTTCAAAAATAAAATTTTATTTTATGGTTTATTATTGTTTTTATTTTGAATTGGATATGCATGGGGGTACCAAAATCTTTTAAGTGCTTAGGGTCTCTGAAGGTCTTAATCCAGCCGTGTTTGTTAAGAGTATTTTCATTAAGGAGAACTCTCTGCCACAAAGCACACAGTTTAAAGAAAATACAAAATATTCACTCTTTGTACTGTTACACTGTATTGTTTTATAGCATTACATATATAATAAGCTACACTAATATGTCCTATAGTTGGTGTTGATCCAGGTCCCCCTAGTAACCTCTTTCCCTTACCTATTAATCATATTCTGCATAGTGATTGAATGATGCGAGATGTAAAATATCATTTTACATGTCTACAGTAATACACTTTGTATGTGACAATGATTGATTGTTTTATTAACAAATTTCAATTTGTTGCCATAACAGTATTTAAAAGAATCAGTAAGAAGTCCCTGCAATATGTGCTTTCTAAGGTTTGAAAAAATGTGTAAGCATTCTTTGTTACAACTTTGTCAGCATTAGTAAATAAAAAATATAGAGTGTAACGTTAGATGTTTTGCAAGCATTAAGTACATATGCAGAATGCATCACTTTCTGAATATGACAAAAATAATAAATTATTATTGATTGACCATTCAGATGTAGTACATGCAATTATTAGAAAATTTCTGCTCAGTCAGTGTTTATGCAACATTTGCACATTCTCCTTGTGTGTGCATGGACTTTTTCTCCAGTTATTTTGGTTTTCCTCTCATATCCCAAAGATAAGCGTGTTAAACTAATTCCACCTACAGTATCTAGGCCAGTAGTCTATCCATTGGTCTTAGTTACCCAAAGATAACTTCTGAAACACTGGGTGAGAAACAACCCTGAACTAGGTAAAGGTAAAGAAATTAGCAACTCTAACTTGGGTCCATATCCGTGAGCATTTCCCTGTAATGGATTGGCACTGTGTGCTGTTTTGACGTTTCAATATTATGCTTACTCTTTTAATATCTGAAAGTACAGCCGTGCACTTTATGCCTGTAATCATGCACACTTCAAGTCTTCTAAAGTATGTGGAAGCCCTAAGCGTAACATTTTCCACGTGTGTAGAAATAATTTTTTTCCCAGTTTGAATGAAGTGTACATTTCTTAATGTATATTTGACATACTCCAGCAATACTTAAAAAATAAAGCATTTTAATTGAAAACGGTGTTGAAGGAGCCAGGCTAGCATATCATGATGTCAGTCAGTGAAGGGTTTCTGGTAGACTGTTATCACTAGTTTATTTGGGAAGATGAAATGATATAAGTACTAATCGTGCATGAATGTGCCAAATTAAATTGAGGTCTTGTCCATGAAGGTCATGAATATGAGGGAACCCAAAGTGCATCCATGTGGATTTGACCTAACACCAAGCACACTGAATACAAACACAACTTTTGCTGTGTAAATACTATGACTGAATAGTATGCAGTAGCGGCTCAAGAATATATTTTTGTAGCACCTCTCATGAGATACTAAATGGTACATTGTCATTAGCTTTTCCCATGGTCCGCAAAGTGCATTTTGACAGGACTAAACTCATGTGACCTGTTAAAAACCTGTGAACGAGTAATGAGTTGGTCCATTGCTTCATGGACAGAAAAGAATCCACAATATTCCCACTGAATCTGAGGCTCATCATTTGGCTAGAGTCACTGTTTTGGTGTTTCAACCTATGCTTTTCCAGGTAGGCTGAAGAGTTTATTTCATCAGTAACTATAACAAACCCTCTTGTCCCCCTTTATAAAGGGGAGGCCAGCACACCAGTTTGTTAGTCCTAAAATACTATTCCTACCTTATGTACAACAATAAAGAGATGTTTTAAGCAAAACACCCTCCCAGTATCCAGTGATTTTAATTTTAATGGTCACATTTTGTCCTCCTGTGTTTCCTAGCCTCTATTGACCTAACCTCAAACTATGTTTCTGATGCTGTCTTCTCTAGAGAGGGCATAAGCAGTGGATGCAGTGGATGTAGGAATTCCTGAAAGTGCTCCTTCTACCTTTTGACAGAATCCCAGGTTAAGGTCAGTGTTTCCTTACTCACATAGAGCACAGCCTGGGTGTTGCCCCACCTACCCTGGTTCATCAAATGGTCTGTCAGCACCTCTTAGAGACTGTCTGAAAGTCATTATGTGCCTGCACATTGGTTTTTTCTTGCCACTGTGATGGCTGCTGTCTTTTAGACCTGCCATAACCTTTCAGTGAAATATGGAGGCCCTCACCTAACAACGTATAGTCTCTTTCATTAAATTGACAGCTTCTCTTAGGCCTATAATTGAAGCAGTTATTGATTCCGTCAAACTTCTGGTCACACCTCCTTGCAGCTGTATCCGCAACTAAGATCTTGGAAACTGCCCCTTCAGACTGAAATGTTTCTAACCACCCCTGAGGTGTAGGAGAAGCTCTTCCAGAAATAAGAGTTGAACTTGTCTTGGAAAAAGCCATCCACTAGTCATTCCTAGCAAATATTCTCTTCACATTTGAGATTTCCAGGTCAGTCCAATGAGGTGATGATCAGTTGACAGGTCATCATCTCCTTTTACCCTAGTATACACTTTCTAAATGTGTTTCTAAATGGTGTTTGTTGGGAACAATTCATGACTAGCACAAACATCTAATAACAATTTAGCAATCAAGTTTAAATCAAGTTATTGTGCCCAAGCATGCCCCTCCCTTGCTGTTCAAAATCTAAGCTTTGAAGACTCCAATTAGAAGTAGCTATAGAAGGGTTCCTTTATGAACAGTGAATTTAGCAACTCTAAACTATACTGCATATTTTAAATAGCTCTTTTGTGAGTCCATGTAAAGAATAGTCATTGAGGTGACCCTCTCACCTACATAAACAAACTCTTAACTGTATAGCATCCCACCAGAGCAAACTCCAACTGTATGTCACCCAGCCTGGTAAAATAATTTCCCACCGCCACCTCAAAATCAGATGTTTTTAACATACATTGTAGCCAGTAAATTCAAAGTTCAGGTAAAAACGTGCTGCCAGTATGGTATATGAATTTCTCATGCTGTACAATACAATACAACTTATTTTTGTATAGTGCTCTTCACTGAGAGCTGGCACAGAGCACTGTGAGCAATTCACAGTTAAATCAGAAGTACAGATTATACTAATAACTAAATACAGAACTGTGGTGTAGCGGGTCCACAGTGCACGACAAAAGGGCCACTTTTAAATAAATAATCATTGCGCTCGTGGCTTAGCGAGGGGGCGTGGTAGTGTGGCTGAAGCGGTTCTCGGGGCGATTCGAGGTGTGGGCGTTTCTCACCTAAGTGCACAGGTGAGAAACTGTCCATATCCGTCCATATGCTGAGTGTTCATGGACCGTGATTGGCCGGAAGGCGGATGACTCTCTGCGTAAGGCCATGGAAGGCAGCGGGAGTCGAGACGTGGGGAGAGTGTTTCCCAGCGTGGGCGCCCTGGTCATTGTGGATCCCAAGTCGCTGTCAGTAGGAGCCTACCAGAGCCAGGGATCAGAGAGGCGAACTGAACAGCTGAAGTAGGCAGAGTGAAGGTCAGCTGCAAGTAGGGCAACTCCCCTGTTGAGAAGCCCACACGGTAGAAGCAGTGGAGCCGCAAGTAAAAAGAAGACACCGGGCTTTGTGTTGTGTTTTGGTTTTTAAAGGAGACTGGTTTCCTGCAGTATTTTAACCTCGTTGTTTTTAAGACCTTTTTTATTTATTGGTTTTAACCTCCACTTCACGTCTGTTTTAATGGATTATTTATTTAATGACTTTTGAAGCATTGCACTTTAATTGGACACTTCCGTTTTGTTTTGATTACTGTTTTAATAAAAGCACTTGACACTTTTGCATCATCCCCTTGCTTTGTTGTTGCCTCACTGCTAAGCTCATTGGTGACATTACTGACAGTGACGGGTTCAAGGGCTCCCGGACAGCAGATGGGAGCATGTAGCAAACCCGCATCGTCACAAGAACTGCTATATATATATATATATATATATATATATATATATATATATATATATATACACTAATAAAAGGCAAAGCCCTCACTGACTCACTCACTCACTGACTGACTCATCACTAATTCTCCAACTTCCCGTGTAGGTAGAAAGCTGAAATTTGGCAGGCTCATTCCTTACAGCTTCCTTACAAAAGTTGGACAGGTTTCATTTCAAAATTCTACGCGTAATGGTCATAACTGGAAGCTATTTTTCTGCATATACTGTAATGGTGTTGAGCTCGAAAGCCGTGGGGGGCGGAGTTTCGTGTGACATCATCACGCCTCCCACGTAATTACGTGAACTGACTGTCGATGCACTACGTAGAAAACCAGGAAGAGCTCCAAAACGCGCTGAAGAAAACATGCATTATATAATTGAGAAGGCAGCGAAACAATAAGAAGCGAGCGACTGACATATTCATAAGTACAGCTACTGCGGAAACAAAGCACGGCGTGAACCGTAAGTTTATATTAAGTTTATAGACACACTCCCGCTGCCGTTTGACATGCCTACGGCGAATGACGCTATTTGCGAGATACAAGTTTACTGAGAAGACACGAGGTATAAACGAGACTTTGAATCACTTTCTAACGGAGTTAAAATTGCTGTAGCAAGAAACTGAACAAAACGTTAATGTTTTACTTTTAATAACTTATAGACTACATTTTATTTTTTTTCCCTTGCACTCCGTGAGCGAGGCCAATGCATATTCATAAGTGCAGCTACTGCGGAGTTTAAATTAAGTTCGTAGACAGGCTGCCGCTGGCGTTTGTCATGCCCACGGCTAATGCGGGATACAAGTTTAATGAGAGGACGCAGGGTATAAACGACAGTTTTGATCAATTTGTAACTAAGTTCAAATTGATGGTGAGAGGCTGTGCTTATGCAAATTCTGAGACACTGTGTTTGTGGGGGCATTGACAGTTAAGGCGGGTGGAGGAGTGACGTCATCTTCTCCCCTCCCATTCACCTCATTTCGCTCTGAGCTGAGCACCGCGGCTAACACAGTCTTCCGAAACAACTTCGTCACACTGCCACCAAATACTCACAGAAAAATCCACAAGTTAATACACACGCTGTCTCTAGAATTTCTCCACACTCAATGTATTTCTCGCGTCACCGTTATACCCTCTGATCTCCCATTTCAATTGAAATGCCTCAAATTTCCAGTAAGGCTCTGCTTCGCGATGACAATTAATAAGTCTAAGGGACACACCCTACAAAAGGTTGCCATTGAGTTGAGGCAAGATTGCTTTCCTCCTGGACAAAACTATACGTTGCATTCTCAAAAGTTATATATATATTAGGGCGAAGCACGTGCCACGTACTGATTGCATTATTTCACAGTAAAAATATTTCAATATATTCAATATATATATATATCACCGC
>JANRMT010062836.1:9992455-10030885 GCA_026402145.1 Polypterus bichir lapradei
GCTAACCAGGCACTAGCAGAACTCTATGAGATCATCAGGAAACTGCAAACGACGCACCCTGAAGCATTTTTCATTATTGCTGGAGACTTCAATCATGTCAACTTGAAATCAGTTCTCCCAAAATTCTTCCAGAATGTGAACTTTGCTACTAGAGGGGGAAGCTGCCTGGGCAATGTTTACACGACCGCTCCTAATACCTACAAGGCCCTACCCCGCCCCCACCTCGGCTATTCAGACCTTATCAGCGTGTTTATAATTCCTGAAAACAAGTCCCTGCTGAAGTGCATTAAACCAGCCCACAAGAACATCAGAGTGTGGCAGGTTGGTGTTGTTTCTGCTCTCCAAGACTGCTTCGAATTGACAGACTCGGACATTTTCAGGGAGGCTGCCATGGATGGTGACTCCATCAATCCGGAGGAGTACACAGACTCTGTGACTGGCTATATCTCCAAATGCATAGAGGATGTTACTGTTACCAGGGATGTTACCATAAGAGCCAACCAAAAGCCCTGGATGACGAGAGAAGTGCACAAGCTGCTCAAGATCAGAAATGCAGCCTTCAGATCTGGAGACAAGGCCGCCCTCACAGGGTGGCCAGAGCCAACCTGTCATGCGCTATAAGGAGAGCTAAGTGGGCATACACGTAGAGGATTAACAAATTCTTCAGCAACACCAGAGACACACGCCGTATGTGGCAGGGCGTTCAGACCAGGGTTATTATAGTTTTGCCTTTTATATTTTAGTTTTTATTTCTATATTTTTTCTGACCTTACTTGGAAATTCAGTTTTGTTTTAGTTTTCCTTCATCATGTATTTTTAGTTTTTATTTCACAAAGACATTTCTATTTTATTTTTATATCTATTAGTTTCATTTTTAGTTTTAGTAATTATGGCATGGAGCTCCTACAGAGTTTAGCTTTGTGTCACAATCAGACAGAACTGTACACTTAACAGATTTGGATATGAGTTTAATGTTAATGGAAGCTGACTACACTACATGGTTTTTGTCTGATAAAACAAGTATAATCAAAACTAGATGCTGAATATGAACAATTTTACACAATTTTATAATTTTTAAAATATTTTCTCATGAAAATCACAGGGGCTTAGGAAGAACAGGGCTCCTGGACTTGAATCAGTGTGCAGACCCCACCTAGCTGTATTGAGGGAAACAAAGAAAAACAAGCATGTAGTGTCAAGGTTAGGGGCAATATCAAGTATTTTGAGTTGTGAATATGAAGTTAAAAAGCTAAATTAATAAATATAGAATAAATGCAAAAACCCCATTAGTATGTTTAGTTTTTCATCACTTGGCAGACTCTCTTCGCCTACCGACCTTTGTTTGTATCGCTTTGTTGTAAAACGATGTTTTTAAAGCAAAAGTGATTGGTCAGCAACAATATGCTGATTTTGTATGATGACCTAGAAAGTCTCTCGTTCAGTGTTGTTTTATTTTCAAAAACCGGGAGTGGTCTCCCCACGACTTTCTCTTATACTTAGTTATGGGGATGGATATTTGAGGAGTAAACTGCAAGACAAGGATTCTGTTTTTATATTATGTACATTAAAGAATCATCAGCAACAAATCAAATCAAATTAATAATACATTGAACAGTTATTATAAAAGTAAAGTTGAATAAATCAGACTCTGCAGTTGCATGAATAAAATAAAAAAAAAATTGGGTATGTGTTCAGGTAAAGTACCCCTTCCGGGTGATGGATTTGGCCCAAACGTTAATACAGATCTACAATTGTGCTGTAACAACCACATTCCGAATTTCATCCATCTATCTAGTTGCGTTTTTGAGTATTTATACACACACACAATTCCAAAAAAACTGTATTTTTGGACTCTGGACGGTCTATAACGTCAAGATTCATCAAAATATCGAGGTCGAATTTTTTCATTACTATACTTTCTCTATACTTCATATATGAGAAAGTAAAAATGATGTTTCCTGTGCGAAGTGGCATTTGAATTACTGTCACCTGAGAAATAAACTGAAACGTTTCTCACTCGTGATTTTTCTGTCCATATGGTAAAGGTTTTGTTGACCAGCACATTCTGATTTCAGCTGTTTGAATTACATCTTGATATACAACAAGCACAAAGAAGGGAGGCACATAAATCTCTTTCTATTTCATGCACTTTACGTCTCCAGACTCCTTAACACCATGCTGCCCCCTGGGATCTTCCACACTGCCTCAACCACCTCTAGAAACACTTTTCTGCAAAGACTAGTGTGCATGTAGAAAAGAACTGAAAATCTCATACTGACCTTTAAGTATTTTCACACTCTTGATATCCTTCTGCTGTGAAACATTCTGACCTGTCATTGTTTACACATGTCTTAAACAACTGTTATCATACAATGATAATTTCTGTATTATCTATATATATTATATATGTATTTATTATATTAAATTACATATCTATTGACTATATTTATGTATCTAGATTGCAAATACCATACATTGCATCAATGTTCATATTGCTTACTACACGTCAATATTGCTGCTACTTCTTTGTCTTGTCTTTGCACAATGTCTTGTCTTGTTTGTGTTTTAATTTTAATTTTTTATTTTAATTCTGTTTTTAATTTATTTGCATTTCATGTTGTTACACTGTGGACCCTTAAGCTTCGCATTTTCGTCTATCTGTATACTTGTATATGGTTGAGATGACAATGAAGTTCACTTTGACTTTGACCTGTAGAGGGCAAGAAAAAGAGTGACAGCATGCATGCAACAGCTGGAAAGAGATTTCCAGATCTGCTGAATAATTATTGCAGCAGTAAAGCTGCTGTTAAATTGGATATAACAGCTGTTGGTAGCTCCCATAGATCCCACAGTTTTGTTTTTTGTTGTTGTTTTTTTTTTTTTTAACCTTTTAATATTAGCAATATAGTATGTTTCTTATTTACACTAATAAATGTTAAAAAAACACTAACATTTATATATTATTTATATGTTATACGATTTTATGTGATACACATTATTTTCAGTATTGTTTATATATTGTTTACTGTGTTACAAAAATATGCCCATGTAATTGTTCATAGCCAACTCATGAATAAACGAAAATGCGAATCAGAAGTTGCACGTGTATATGGGGATTTGTACTTTGGATGTAGTAATCTTCCTTGATATGAATATGTTGACATGCAACTGAATGTGTGTACTGCAATACCCAGTCTTTTTACTTTTGTTATTGAAGTTATCTGATATTGGATGAAAAGGGTAATCTTATTGAAATTAGCTTTACAACTATTTATTGACATTCATAATTTTGTTGTTCTAAACAGATTGACTTGGTAAATTAAAGACTGATATTACTTTCCTATTATTTGTAAGATGTCTTTGAAAACGTACAGGATGATACCATTCTCCCTCGAGGGCAGTAACTAACAAATAATTAACTTTCTTCTTGCTACTCTAAATCCTGTTTGCTAAACTGCATATACAAGTACAGGTGCTATGTCTTTTAGTAATCTTTTTAGGTATTGCATCCTCTAGTGCAGTAAAATGTTATGGATTGTGCTGCCCTTCCATTATCTTTATAAATTGCAAGGATTGCAATTTAGATCTTTTCAAGGATTGGTAAACAATATAATTACCAACCTTATTTATTTATGTTTAATTATTTACAATGATCCAATGAACCTAACCTTTGTCTGATATATGGCTTACCTAGAATTTAATATACTTGGATGATTTTGGCATGAAATGTTCAATGAAGACACAATTTTGTTTCACCAATAACTTAATGCTGAATATATTTGTCAAGGTGCTTATTATACAGCAAAATGGAAAAATTTGTTTTATGCTGATACTTTCAAGATGTGAGTTATCTTATTAGATAACCGAAAGTTTTATTTCATTAGAGGTCGGCCCATAACCATAACTTTGCACCCTGTTTGGTATTTCATTCTCCTTATAAATAATCTAACATTGAGTGCTGATGTAGAAATGCCCTGTCTTGAATTAATCAAAATAAAAACAGTAAAATAAGTAGACATGTTTGCACAAACTGATAAATGAAGTCATGAAATACAATAATTATGATTGTGTATATGTTTGTAATAGTGATGCTATTCTTTGACATCTAATTTGTTTTATTTGTCTTTGTAGACGGAAGCAGACCAGGGACACCCTGGAGGAAAGGCAAGGATTATCCATAAAGAAACTGATATTATAACTGCATTTGCTATTAATAAGGTATGTATTTCAGCCTTATTGTTAGAGGAAGAAGTTTTACTGATGAATGAACATTATGATTTAAAAAAAATCTTTATTGAATCTAGATACATATGTATAAATACCATAAACAAAACAAACATACGTATTTAAATATCATGTGTTATATGAGAAGAATAAAACACTTGAACAAAATACTCCACTCCTTTTTCTCCATACACAGTTTAACGTGTTCAATTTTTTAAACAACAACACTACACATATTCACCCACCCACACAGTTTCAAAAAAATAGTTTGCTATTACATAATAAACTCTGACTACCCCACCTAAATACTACACATTACACATTTAAATTTAAACAGAATGATATCGTGTTATACACACACGGAAAATTCTCCCTATCTGCATATTTCATTTACACAAATTCACTTATTCCCTGTTATAAAAGTATAACCTATTTTGTTACACCAGTGGTTTATTTGCACCTATTCACGGCCTTACATAGCTATGTGATGCCTTTATATTTCCCAGGCTTCACAAGCACTACACTGAATGGATCAATGTGTGTCTCTCGGGTGCCAAGAAACAATGGTAAGCTATTGAACTCCATTCATGACTAGGAATTCCCAGTAAGTATAGGTCATAAACTCCTGCCCTTTGTTGCTACTACCAATTGGATCATTTAGTGAGGTCATTGAATCAGTCCTGCTGGGGCCACTTTTGGACTCGGATGGAGTGCCCAGAAGAAAATCTAACTTGACTACAGAGAAAATAAGTCGCAATTAGGTTTCTATAGTTAGGAAGGATCATTTCTGAGTCTCGAGGGGCGAAAGAGGAGGGCCGGCACGTCTGCTCAACCAGGTCCCATCCCCCCAAACCGGTACTTCCCAAAAATCGGTGTCCCGGTGTGTGTGTGTGTGTGTGTGTGTATATACAGTATATATATATACACACACACACACACACACACACACACACACATATACATATATAGTGTTAAAAAAAAAATCCTGAGAGGGAGACGAGACGTTATCTTCTCGGAAGACAATTTGACGTCCCGCGAGAGAAGGCAGTGAGACAACATTTAAAACAAGTTCACAGGCATCTAACCAAGCAGTTGTTGGAATGCTTTTGGCAGACAGACATCATGTGCTCCCAGCTCTCAACTGCAACTCCTTAGCATGCGTTCAGCCCCCCCTTCACAACGCATGCGGCAGAGACACAAAGTGGCAAAAGGACAGCTACTGTACAGGCCTTTAAATGATCGACGTGCAGTGCAACAAAAAGAACATGCAGCTCGCCAGCAGCAGAAAGACATTCAGATGATCCGATGGCATCTCCTTAGCATGTGTTCAGCCACCCCCCCTTCACAACACGAGCAGCGTTCTACGTAATGCGAGAAAGATTTAACCACGGGCAAGTATTTTTTTTACAAAAGTTTTAAAGTAAAAGTGCAAATAATGCATTTTTAACAATTCCCATGAAAATAACAATCTCTTTAAATTGTATATCCGGTAAACCAAACCAAATATACCAAAAAACCTCAATACCAAATGGTACACCTGGCAGAAATCCAATGCAGCTTACCATCCACAACATACCATACCTACAGTAAAGCATGGAGGTGGCAGCATCCTGTTGTGGGGGTGTTTCTCCACCGCAAGGCCTGGGGCTCTTGTTAGGGTAGAAGGAAAAATGGATGGGGTAAAATACCATCACATTCTTGAAGAAAACCTGCTACCCTCTGCCAGAAAGTTGAAGATAGGCAGAATGTTCACCTTTCAACATGACAACAACCCGAAGCACACAGCAAAATTGACCACACAGTGACTGAAGGAGAAAAAACCGAATGTCCTTGTGTGGCCCAGTCAGAGCCCAAACCTAAATCCCATTGAAAATCTGTGGAAAGATTTGAAGATAGCAGTCCACCAATGCTCACCTTCAAATTTGACCGAACTTGAACAGTTCTGTAAAGAAGAGTGGGCAAATATTGCTCAATCTAGATTTGCAAAACTGATAGAGAAGTATCCCAACAGATTTCAAGGCTGTCATTAAAGTAAAAGGTGGTTCAACAAAATATTGATATTGGGGGTGATCTTTTATTAATCTCCGTATGTCTTGTTTTTGATTTTTTTTTAATTTTTCTGAACTGGAGCTGTGATATCTTTCACTTGGATGTTATGGGTTGCATTGAGTAAGTAAAGCTGGGAAGAAATATTTCTGTGTATGTTTTCATTTTAAGGCTGTAAAGCAAGAAAAGGGAATATTTCGAAGGGGGTGTGTATATAATAAAAATAAATTATGTATTTGTGGTCTTCAGGACAAAAACAACCTAGAGGCTACCTAGCAGTTTTACTATATTGGTGAACTTGCAGAGGCATCAGCTAAGTGGGCCAGGACAATGTGTCCGAGACGGATGTGTTAGTTGAATGCAGCTGTGGCACAAATTGAGCAGGAAAGGTTGGAACCTGTCTCAGGCAAACATATGGTACCTTGTTGTGTGAATGTACAACATGCATGTACCACAAAGCTGAATTTGTCTGCTTGGGTTGAATGAGAAGTGAGGTGCATGTTGCTCCTACTTCCTGGTTGCTCAGCAAGAGCAATCCTGCCCCTTTAGCGTTGGTCCTGCTCCTCTTGGTGCCAAACCCAGTCGCCTCTCTTTACCCTGTAACACTGGCTCTAACACAATCCTGTCTGTTTTCTTTACCTTTCTTTAAGTTTGGTTTTCATGCCTCTCTTTCTTATCTCTCAATCTGATCATCTCTGCTTCCTGCTCAGGCTTCTTTTATACTGCTAGACATGCAGGTTACTGATTACTGACTCTGGGGTACTAACAGGGCAATCAGCTGAACCGTATACATGTGAATTTGCAATCAGCCGATCACCACATCAGCCTCCAGAGCCACTTCGCCATACTGCAATGCACCCTCGCACCCCACTGAAGTCCTAGCATTTCATATTTATTAAAAATGTGTATTGCCATGGACCTCTCTCTTCACATGCTGCAAGCAGTGTGATACCTGGAAAATTCAGCTGAGATTCCCAGGCAGCCCTAACCCTATGTGCATCACCACTAGATAGCTACATTGATGATCTCTCTGGGCTCACTTTGTTGTTTTTAATATCAAGGAGAGTAATAATTTTGCTCTCATATGCCTTTTCATTATTTTGATTTTGGTTTGATTTTGTGTTGGAACTTTTCAATAAAGTGCTTAATATTGGAGGTCAAACTGTTTTTTTTATCATGCTGATATTTTATCTGGAATATGCAGGCCTGGGAGATTTATATGGTTGGAATGGTCACTGGGCTGCTCTCGTTCCAATCTCTTAACTCAAACTTCTTGTTTACACCTTTCTTCTTTTCATTTACATGTAGCTTAGATCTGTCTTCAAGGCATGTGTAATCTGTCTTCCTGCTCTCTTACCATTCCATCCTTTGTTCAATTTGGCTGTGTTCTTGAGTCAAGCCTGTTTCAGATATTTATGCTGTCTTATGATGCTATTGTTATGTCTGTTGCAATAGTATTGAAATTGGCTCCCAACATTCTCCACTTGCTCTACCCAGTCCTTTGTGTTAGCATACTTGTATTTTTACAAGTGTTAAATTCACCTCAAAAAATCCTAATCATCAGCACATACAATACTGATTTGTTCACAAAACATATTTCATAGCAAGATTGCATTTTTCACCAAGTCTGGAGTTTGACCTTCTGTAAATTTTGTCTGTACCTTAGGGACTTTCTAGCACCTTAGGGACTTTCTTTAACTTATTTTGGGGCCAACTCTTCAGTAGTTGCCCTCTGGTCATCCATCTTGCTTCCATTGTTGGTTTTGTAGCCTCAGAAGTCCATCCATCCATCCATCCTCTTCCGCTTATCCGAGGTCGGGTCGCGGGGGTAGCAGCTTAAGGAGAGAAGCCCAGACTTCCCTCTCCCCGGCCACTTCTTCCAGCTCTTCCGGGAGAATCCCAAGGCGTTCCCAGGCCAGCCGGGAGACATAGTCCCTCCAGCGTGTCCTGGGTCTTCCCCGGGGCCTCCTCCCGGTTGGACGTGCCCGGAACACCTCACCAGGGAGGCGTCCAGGAGGCATCCTGATCAGATGCCCGAGCCACCTCATCTGACTCCTTTCGATGCGGAGGAGCAGCGGCTCTACTCTGAGCCCCTCCCGGATGACTGAGCTCCTCACCCTATCTTTAAGGGAAAGCCCAGACACCCTGCGGAGGAAACTCATTTCAGCCGCTTGTATTCGCGATCTCGTTCTTTCGGTCACTACCCATAGCTCATGACCATAGGTGAGGGTAGGAACGTAGATCGACTGGTAAATTGAGAGCCTTGTCTTACGGCTCAGCTCTTTTTTCACCACGACAGACCGATGCAGAGCCCGCATCACTGCGGATGCCGCACCGATCCGCCTGTCGATCTCACGATCCATTCTTCCCTCACTCGTGAACAAGACCCCGAGATACTTAAACTCCTCCACTTGGGGCAGGATCTCGCCCCCAACCCTGAGAGGGCACTCCACCCTTTTCCGGCTGAGGACCATGGTCTCGGATTTGGAGGTGCTGATTCTCATCCCAGCCGCTTCACACTCAGCTGCGAACCGCTCCAGAGAGAGCTGAAGATCACGGCCTGATGAAGCAAACAGGACAACATCATCTGCAAAAAGCAGTGACCCAATCCTGAGTCCACCAAACCGGACCCCTTCAACACCCTGGCTGCGTCTAGAAATTCTGTCCATAAAAGTTATGAACAGAATCGGTGACAAAGGGCAGCCCTGGCGGAGTCCAACTCTCACTGGAAACGGGCTCGACTTACTGCCGGCAATGCGGACCAAGCTCTGACACCGGTTGTACAGGGACTGAACAGCTCTTATCAGGGGGTCCAGTACCCCATACTCCCGGAGCACCCCCCACAGGACTCCCCGAGGGACACGGTCGAACGCCTTTTCCAAGTCCACAAAGCACATGTAGACTGGTTGGGCAAACTCCCATGCACCCTCCAGGACCCTGCTAAGGCTGTAGAGCTGGTCCACTGTTCCGCGACCAGGACGAAAACCACACTGTTCCTCCTGAATCCGAGGTTCGACTATCCGACGGACCCTCCTCTCCAGAACCCCCGAATAGACTTTTCCAGGGAGGCTGAGGAGTGTGATCCCTCTATAGTTGGAACACACCCTCCGGTCCCCCTTTTTAAAGATTTTTTTTTTTTAAAGCCTCAGAAGTCATAATGCCAAATGTATAACATGGTGGTGTGGTATTCAAAGCAACCAAACTTCATGATATTATCAATAATTTTTTGCTGTTCATTTGCTTCATTTTTTTATGGACTTTTTTTTGCTAGTTTTGACTTAAGAATTCATGCCTTCCTTTTTGACAATGAGTTTTTCCTCTGCTGTTTTGGTTTTGATGCCTGGTTATTTAGTCTACCAGTTCTGACTTGTTTCCTGTCCTTTTGACCACAATTTCCTTCAGCCCCTTTCTAGTTAAGAAAGAAAACATTTTCAAGTTTTTGCAGGGTGTTTGTTATAATATTACTCTCAGTTGCAACAATTTTTACCCTATTGTTTTCTCATTGTTCATTGCCCTTCATTTTTGCTTTAAAAACTTCATACTCTCTTTAGTTCTTTTACATCCCCCCCAATGCTTTTAAATTTTCAGTTTAAAAGCAATTTCTATAAATTATAATTTTCTCACACTGTTTGGCAGTATTTCATAACCTGTGTGTCCGGTACTTATAGAAGAAGATGAAAAAAGGAACCCCCGATTTTGTTTTGGGGATGAATGCCAGGAGTTTTCACTGCTAACTGTGTATTTGGCTTTGCTAGTGAAAAGGCTAGTAGCTTGACCACTACCATATGTGAAGCATATTCCATTCAAAACAGCAATGTCAGGCAATTTAGAGCCTACTTAAGGGCAAAGACTGTTTCTGCCTCTTCATCTGTGTCACGTATCGCTCTGTACCGTACCTTATCTTGTCATTTTTTTGGCTTCAGTGGCACTTGAAGAGGTTTTGTTTGGGGGCACACAGTTCTCTGAGCTGTATGAAAAAGTATTATATGGCAGAATATTTTGAATAATTAAAGAATAACAATACTGAATGAGTATTGCTACAGGACAGCTGTGTCAAGCATCAATCCCTAACATAGAGATAAGACCAAATTCCTAAATCATCAATAAACGTATGAGTTAAGTACATTTTTGCTTTAAATATTCAATAGGTCTGTTTTTCTTTTCAGGCAAATCGCAATTGCATAGCAGTTGCTTCAGCACATGACATTCAAGAGCTTGATATTTCCGCAATTTTGGCTACCCAGATTTTAACGTGGGCTGATGATGAAGTAGACATGGAAAATAAAACGTAAGTTAAATTATATGGTCTTAAATAATACTTAATATAATCCCTTTAGCACCAGTTTCAAAAATCTGAATTCCATTTGAGCATCCCTGACCCCTAACAACATGATGCCAGACCAACAAAATGTAAAAACAAAAACATATTGGAGACAACCCTGATGATACAGTATGGTGGTATTTAGTGCTTTTTTATGTCCAAAATCACTATTATAGTTTGAAAATCTTCATAGTGATAGGTCAACAGAAGTACATGAGATCTTGGCAGTATTCAAGAAACACTGTTATTATTGTATTATAATTTTAATGTGTGTAAGCAGGTCCAATCAGGATTTTTTGGGCCAGTACCAATTACTAATTTCATATTACTAGAATTGACCGATTCCAATACGAATTACCTTTTTTCTTTCATTTATTCTTTTAATTTTTTTCCCACTAACTTCCTGAATAATCAGAAATTTAGGAGACTAATATTCTATATTAAAGTGGTGTTTGCTTTTAAACTGCAGCTGTTTAATTTTATTAACAAAATGAAATTCTGTAGGCTTTTTATTCAATGACCATAAAAATACAAAAATAAATGAAATCTCCTTAAATATATACTTTTTTAACTCATTAAACATGAACATAAAATATTTATCAATAATACTTATAGCATAAAAACCAAGTGCAGTTCTTCTCATAATTCATCCAGCCATCCATTATCCAACCCGCTATATCCTAACTACACGGGGGTCTGCTGGAGCCAATCCCAGCCAACACAGGGCGCAAGGCAGGAAACAAACCACAGGCAGGGCGCCAGCCCACCGCAGTCTTCTCATAATTAAAATCCATAATTCTGATAAAATGTTGTTAAGGTGTTTATCAAGAATCTACAAAACTAACAAGCTTAAGAAGTTTACAATTAAAAATGACAAATTTGACTTGTAAGCTAACAAGCCTGTTGTTTACTAAGCAATTAGAGTAAATTATTTTTTAATCTGCTTTATTCGAAGTCAAAATTTAAACTGCTGTACTAGACACAATCTCACTCACTGTCCACGGTCAGATGAGGTGTGTCAATTTTAATTAAATGACAAAATGAAAAGGTCTGAATTCATTAAACCAGGTTTTCTTTTAATTTTTGCTGAAGGCTCTCTTTTCTTCGACTCCAACTTCAGCAGAACATCGTGCAATATATATCCTCCATCTTTTTCCAATCTAAGGATAACTACAAAGGTTCCCTTGTCCTTTACTGCATTATTTTTAATGTAACAATATTCCAGCATTTTCTCTCTCTTTCCTAAAGTCTTTCTGGCTGCTCTCTATTTACAGGTGGATTCAGCAGCAAAACTACATTTGCATTGCCTTAAGTACCGTAATATTTTTCATGAAGGCAGCTCTACAAGTAAATACCATATTACCATAAAGTCTGGAGAAGCAGATGCTAAAAATATAAATTTTTTCTGACAAAAAGAAAATTGTCAAATTTAGTTCAGCTGCCGATCAATCTGAGAATCACTAATTTAAAGTGTGTTACATTTCAAATATGTCACTAGTTTAAATAAATATGAGAAACTATCTTAACTTTCCATCATAGCCATTAAAGCAATATTTTGATTTTTTTTTCTTTTCTGTTAAAATACAAATAGAAATGATGATTTCTTGGTTATTCATGCCCGTGAAGATTATGCGTCTGTGCAGGGCACTACTCCATATACTCCTAGTAGTCCTGGGACACCAATTAACATGCCTTGGTTGGGAAGCATGCAGACAGGAAGAGGAGCATCAGTGGTACGTATTTCTTGAAAGCGTCAAAATTTTAATTTTGTAATTTTTGTCAATGTAAAATGTATTATGTTGTACTATGGAAAATTTGTTATGATCTCAATGTTGTATCTAAAAAAATCATGCAACAGTAAAAATAGCTGTGTGGTATGAATATGGACCCTACAAATTGCAGAAGTAGGGTCTTCCCAAAACAATTGTGTATTATCATTTTTTAATTCTTGAGGGAAATCTTGAATTAAATGTGAGTGCAATAATAATAATATGATAATGTGAATTATGAATATGAACTACAACAGCACCACATAAGATTTCATATTTTCCCCATGTCTGCATAGGTTTTATTCTCATATCCTCTAAATGCATATGTGATTAATTGTCATATCTGAAATTTGCCTTTTGTGATTTTGGATTTTTGCTTGAGGGTGCCTAGAAATGAAATGACATCCAGTCTAGGGTTAGTTTCTACTCTTTTCATAGTATGGATGCTGTGGTAGTGGCCGTGGGATGGAATTTGCACTGCTATGAAATTGAATAGGCAAGTGCTGGTAATGCAATAAAAGAAAAATAACATTAATTAAAAAATTAGTTAATGTTGCATTCAACAGTTTTAATATACTTGAGTTTTGTCTTTATAGGTCAGGCTACTTGAAAGTGGATGTGTTGTTTACAATGGCTGTTTAGTACTGAATTCTCGCCGTTAAGCACCATAATCCCATAGATATTAGGCAGAGAAATGCCATATGCGCTGCTGTCATCTTTTGCTAAATGAATAGTAATCATTTTAATGCCCAATGCTTGCTGGGATAGGCTCCAGCTTCCCCGCAACCCAGCTCAGGATTAAGAAGTTTTGAAAATGGATGCAGGTTTAAGCACTTGTGCGTAGCCTTTATCACTGACATAAAGTAAAATTTCTTACTGTACCATTTTATCTGTAGAAGAAGAAAATCAGTGAAAGGCATGGTATTTGTAGGGCTTCATGATGCACTTCATATTCCACAAGTTCATAAAAGTTTTCTCTGCAGTCTGTTTTTAGTACAGTTCTCCATCTTTGTTGTTATTTTCTTTTTCTTTTTTTTTTTTTGTTAAGCAATTAGACATGCGTATCAGTCGGGATCTTGGTTTAAGCTGTTACATTTAATTTTTGACAGTGCCAAATAGTGTTTTATCTTGTCACTGTTTAACATTGCACAGGAACAACTGCGTTTAATAAGGGTTCATTAAGAAAGGTCGAGATTACTGATGGTACCCATTTTGTAAGGGTCATAGCAGGCTATAATCTGGATTTAAATATTTAAGTGGCAATGCAGTAGGGCTGTCAGATCAAATGTCTTTATTCCAAAATAATTCAAATGTATTTAAAAAGGTCTTATTCAAAGGCAAAAGCTGATATTCAATTATAAAAGAACAGTTGTTTGTTTTTCCTGCACTAATTTTGGCATTGAGTTACTGCAGACACACTCTGCAAAGCTGCAGGCTTGCTACCTTTAGTAGTAAAACTTACAGCCTAGACCCTTTTACAACATAGTGTTTTTTTGATCACACAAATATACCTGGAGCAATTTTTGTAAATGTTTTTCCACTGTCCTGGAAAAGGGAAGTAAACAAATTAATTATAGTGAAGAAAGCATAGTCAATGACTATTTAAACTAGAAAAGAACACTGGGTTTGGAGTAGCCCATGTTTAAAAGTAACGCAAGGTATCAGAGAGTAATACTGGTTTAAAAAAATACAACATTTTGAAATTATAAAGCAAAAGAAATAAACATGTATTGAATAAGCTAAAAATAGTGTACATTTGTAAAGCATTAAAAATAAAATAAATCATTTGTAGTTCTAGAACATGTAGTTGCATAGAGCTGTAAAGTTAAAGCAGTGACAAAACCTTACTGAATCCAATAGGTGGGAAAAGAGTATAATATACTATAATTGTACAAGAAGGGCCAAAGCAGACTATACTTCCTAAGGAGACTCGGGTCTATTGATGTGTACAGCAAGCTGCTAGAAATATTCTTATCAGTCCATAGTAGCCAGTGTTGTGTTCTAAGCTGCAGTCTCCTGGGAAATAACCTGAGCTCAGAAGATGCACAAGGCCTGAACAAATATTGAATGCGATCTTGAAAAATGCCCTCCATCCCTTCCATGAGGTACTTTCTTGGAGCACTTTTAGCCACAAGCTCATTCCATCACTGTGTGTTAAGAGGCGCCTCTGGGAATCTTTTTTGTCGACTGCTGTCAGGAAATTCAATGCTTCCTCCTGACGTACTCTATAAGTTCATTTTGAAATTTCTGTACAATATACATTTATATATTTATTTTATCGATTGATCGATTGGTTGTATTATTTGTTCTAAGAGTCTGTATCCTTGTTTTTTATATTTCTGCTGCTTTATGCCTCTGAACTTCCCCTTTGGATTAATAAACTGTATTTTATCTAATATGATCATGATCCATTTCCGGCGCCGCATCCGAGTGGCAGCCTTTTCCAGCAGCTCCGTATATGACATTATCTTTTTACCTTTTTATCTCTATTTTTCTCTATTTCACTGATCACTTCTACCACTTTCTTTTATGTGGAATTGCTCCCTGGATACTTTTTACTATTTTTACTACTTGACATGGATTTTTACACTCCGAGAATCGCCTATTCAAGTAGTCGGCTTAAAGCACTGAGAAGAAATGCTGATGCCGGTGTGGTTCCTTATTTAACTGACGAGGTAAGAAGACGATATCGGGGCAGCCGAGCCGGCGCAAAGATAAAAGATAAGATTAAATCGAGACAACTTGAGAGAAAATGGCGTTATAAACCGTCGGTGCCTTCTGTGATCCTGGGAAATGTGAACTCACTACCAAATAAGATCGACGAACTGGCTGTGCTGGTGAAAAATGTCAGAACCTACAGAGAATGCAGCTTGCTGTGTTTTAGTGAAACGTGGCTAACAACTACCATCCCAGATGCTAACGTGGAGCTACCCGGGTTTAGCACAGTTAGAGCGGACAGAGACGCAAGTACCTGCGGGAAGAAGAAAGGAGGAGGACTCGCTCTCTATGTCAATACAAAGTGGTGCAACTCAGGACATGTAAAAGTTAAAATCTCCACTTGCTGCAGGGACATCGAACTGTTGGCCGTAAGTCTGCGTCCCTATTACTTGCCCAGAGAGTTTGGACATGTGATTGTTGTTGTTGTTTACATCCCCCCTCAAGCGAACGCGGATATAGCGGGTGACATCATCCATTCCGCAGTTGCTAAGTTACAAACGCAGAACCCTGAGGCACTTGTGCTAATCGCTGGAGACTTTAACCATGTAACGCTGGACAAAACATTACCTGCCTTCTCCCAGTATGTGGATTGTAACACCAGGGGAAACAGGACTATCGACCTACTGTATGCAAACGTTAAAGACGCATACAGCGCCACCCCGCTGCCTGCGCTTGGGAAAGCAGATCATAACCTGGTTCTGCTTCAGCCTCAATACAAACCAAGAGTGAGGGCGCTACCTACAACCACACGCTCATTCAGGAAGTGGTCCCCTGAGGCAGAGCAGGCTCTGAGAGACTGCTTTGGAACTACAGACTGGGATATATTGCTGGGGTCACATAGTGAGAACATTGAAGAGGCTGTTGAATGCACAACTGATTACATCAACTTCTGTATGGACATTGTAGTTCCAGTAAGAACAGTACGCTGCTATGCTAACAACAAGCCATGGGTTACAAGTGACATCAAGGGCCTTTTGAACCAGAAGAAAAGGGCTTTTAAAGGTGGTGATCAGCATGAGCTCAAGCGCGTGCAGAAGGAACTCCGAGTCCAACTCAGGGCGGCGAAAGAGCAGTACAGGAGAAAGCTGGAGCAGAAGTTGCAGAACAACAGCATGAAGGAAGTGTGGGATGGGATGAAGATTATCACTGGCTGCAGCTCGAAGCGGAGTGCCGCCATCGAGACAGACGTGGAGAGAGCAAACCAAATGAACAACTTCTTTAATAGGTTTGATCACCCTAACCCACTATCACCTCGAAGTACTGCATCCTCCAACCATCCTTCTGCTGATACCAGCATAGGTGAGACATCCCCACCCACAATTACAGCAGCCCATGTGAGCAGAGAGTTGAAAAGACTTCGTGCCAGCAAAGCAGCGGGTCCAGATGGTGTATCGCCACGACTGCTGAAGGCCTGTGCGTTGGAACTGGGGAGTCCTCTACAGCGCATCTTCAACCTGAGCCTGGATCAGGGGAGAGTCCCAAGGCTTTGGAAAACATCTTGTATCACCCCTGTCCCAAAGGTATCACGTCCTAGTGAGCTGAATGACTTCCGGCCTGTTGCTCTGACGTCACATCTGATGAAGACCATGGAGCGGCTGCTGCTTCACCACCTGAGGCCACAGGTCCGCCACGCCCTCGACCCTCTGCAGTTCGCATACCAGGAGAAGGTGGGAGCGGAGGATGCCATCATCTATATGCTACATCGATCCCTCTCCCACCTGGACAGAGGCAGTGGTGCTGTAAGAATTATGTTTTTGGACTTCTCTAGCGCCTTCAACACCATCCAACCTCTGCTCCTTAGAGACAAGCTGACTGAGATGGGAGTAGACTCACACCTGGTGGCATGGATTGTGGACTATCTTACAGACAGACCTCAATATGTGCGTCTTGGGAACTGCAGGTCTGACATTGTGTTCAGCAATACAGGGGCGCCGCAGGGGACTGTACTTTCTCCGGTCCTGTTCAATCTATATACATCAGACTTCCAATATGACTCAGAGTCCTGTCACATGCAAAAGTTCGCTGATGACACTGCTATTGTGGGCTGCATCAGGAGTGGGCAGGAGGAGGAGTACAGGAAGCTAATCAAAGACTTTGTTAAATGGTGCGACTCAAACCACTTACATCTTAACACCAGCAAAACCAAGGAGCTGGTGGTGGATTTTAGGAGGCCCAGGCCCCTAATGGACCCCGTGATCATCAGAGGTGACTGTGTGCAGAGGGTGCAGACCTATAAATATCTGGGAGTGCAGCTGGATGACAAATTGGACTGGACTGCCAATACTGATGCTCTATGTAAGAAAGGTCAGAGCAGACTATACTTTCTGAGAAGGTTGGCATCCTTCAACATCTGCAGTAAGATGCTGCAGATGTTCTACCAGACGGTTGTGGCGAGTGCCCTCTTCTACGCGGTGGTGTGCTGGGGAGGCAGCATAAAGATGAAAGACGCCTCACGCCTGGACAAACTTGTTAAGAAGGCAGGCTCTATTGTAGGAGTAAAGTTGGACAGTTTAACATCTGTGGCAGAGCAACGGGCATTAAGCAAACTCCTGTCAATCATGAATAATCCACTGCATCCACTGAACAGTGTCATCTCCAGGCAGAGGAGTAGCTTCAGTGACAGACTTTTGTCACTGTCCTGCTCCACTGACAGACTGAGGAGATCGTTCCTCCCCCACACTATGCGACTCTTCAATTCCACCCGGGGGAGTAAATGCTAGCATTTTTTTTTTCATTTTTATTACTATTTAATTTAATATTTCTTTGTATCAGTATACTGCTGCTGGATTATGTGAATTTCCCCTTGGGATTAATAAAGTATCTATCTATCTATCTATCTATCTATCTATCTATCTATCTATCTATCTATCTATCTATCTGATCAATAGAAATGTGTTTATTTAGGAACAGGATGCAAGATCAAACATCCACAGTCGCCTCAACAGTTATTGTCACCTGTAGTAAAGAAGAGTATATAAGTTTGCCAAAAAAAAAATTACCTTCTGGTGAATTACCTTAATCTTGCACTGACAAAACAAGAAAAATCCAGCCCATATTTGAAGTAAATTTATTCTGAGAAAAAATATTCATCATCAAAAAACAATTAATTTAAATAGGGCATTTCATTTTTGTGCAGACACACAGCTAAACATATGAAGGCACAATACATTGTATATGATTGTGTTGTCTGACAACAGAGCAGAAGAGAATGTTAAGTACATATTGGGTTATTAGCGCATCAAAGAAATCTACATATTTTTACAAGGCAGAGATGCTTTACTTTTACAGAGCTAACTGAAAAGATTACAATATGAAAGCTTTCGAGGCAACTGAGTTGCCTCAAAAGCTTGCATATTGTAATCTCTTTAGTTAGCCAACAAAAGGTGAAATTTTGCTTGGCTTTTCTCTACATTCATACCCTAGTGCTACTTTTACAGAACTGTAATTGAGAAAAAAAAGTCTTATAGTTTTTTTATTTTTCCCTGACACCCTTTGTGTATTACTTGTTTCTTGCTGGACCTATTATAAGCTATAAAAAAGTGTTAAATCAGTTATGTGACTCCACCGCCTGAATGCATTGCAATTAGTGAAGTTTGTACAGGCAGATAACTGCAAAAGTGAGAAAGAAAGCTTAGAATATCAAAAGGCATTCTAACTTTTCCGTGAATCTAGTCATTTGACTCTGCTCATAAGCAAAAACTGAATCTGTTTTACTTACAGACAGCTTTTTATTCATGATAAGTATAATTTTTAAATTTAAATAAAATTTCCAATATTGTGCCCTATGGCGGATCATAATGGAAAAACATTGTTTCTAAATTTCATTTGAATGCTAGTTCTTTTGCCACAGTCAATCTTTTGGTTTTTTTAGCCTGCTCTCTTGGTTGAATATTCTCCTCAGTACTCTTTTTCCAATTGTCTTCAGAATCAGCTAATGTTAGAGGGGAATCTGGGAGATACATAAATTTAACAGTAAGCTAATTAAATTAAGCTAATTCATTCCAGCAATTTCAGTGAGCTGATACTCTTTCAGCATACTGGTAAAGCTTTTGAAAGCTAAAAAATTAAAAATATATAAAACTGGACAATCATATCACAAGTACAGTCCTTGTCACATAACAATAACACTATTCCTTAAATTATACAAGTTATATGCTGATAAATGTATTTCAGTGTAATTATTAAACACACTTCTCTATATAAATGTGTACACTGATGTATTTATTTGTTCATTAAACCCTTAAACAATTTCTTTTATAATTTAATTGGCAGATAAGAGAGTACAATATAACTTTGTTGTCATTGAAGTTTATGTTTAAGTCAATATGGGTTATGTTTCTAACTTTATATGCATCAATTTAATAATTAGATGCTTGTTTTCATGTCGCATGCACAGTGATATTTCAGTTCTAATTGTAGTATTAGTGGTATTGTAGTAATTGTAGTATTAATTGTAGTTTTAGTTTTTATTTTATAAAATTCTTATTTTTATTTTGTTCTAGTTTTCAGTGGAGTCAACAATTTTTATTTTTATTTAGTTCTGTGTTTAAAATTTTAGTTTTTATTTAGTTCTGACTTTTTTTTTACATAATATTAGTACAATTTTTGATTTTTTTCTGTTGCAAGACTACAAATACCTGCCTACACATATTTCAATGCAAGTTATGTTTCAGTCAACAAAATACACTCACAGTTCATAATGCCCTTAAACACAGCTTGACTATCAATGACCAAACAGATTAAGTGGCCTAATGAGTACAGTCAGCAAGATTAAATGTTTCAAACCAAGAAACCAGTCTGTGCAAGCACATTGCTGTTAAGCTTTAAACAAGCATGCATTTCAATAGATTTATTCATGTTGCAATGACGTCCATTGCACAGATAGTCACACAGTGAAAATATTCGCTTGGTGAACACCTGTAATGCAGGTGCACAGTCCAGGTCCTAGGCACTATAAAAAAGGCACCAGCAGACTGTATGTTTACGAATTCTGGTGCCAGTACTGAAGCAATGACGTACGGTGAGGTTCATGGCTGGTGAGTTACGGACTCCTTCAGAGTCAGATTTACAAATATATGAACCAAACGAGTAGCTTACTCACTATTCAATTGGCAGCATGCACATTGACTACTGATTATATTTAATATCTCTTTAGCATTCTTTACACACACATAGGTAAGGCACATATTTGGCTAAGAAAGAACGTTACATTTATAACAGTGTTGCAATTCCTCAATTATTACTCACTCAATACAAATAAAAGTATAGAGTGGTGAACAAAAAACATGGATTTCAATTTTGACCTTAATTGAAATATTTAGTTGTTTTTGAAAGCTTTTAATTCTGCGGCTTTAATCAATGTTAACACAGACTGTTCAACAAAAGGATAACAAGAAAAACAAAAGAATATTTTATTTAAGGTTAAAATTTAGTTTTTAAATATTGGATTTTACAAAATTGAAAGTCCATGTACCTATCCCTTTCTACAAAAATCTCTGTCACTTTCATGTAAAAGTCCTCCTTATTTTCCTTTAATTTTAAAAATCTTAAACTTCCATTTTCAGTCAGTCAGAACAAAAAATAAAATCAAACGAACTGCTGCAGTGCACTTGACTTTCTGATATCTAACTTATTGGAACCTGGAACAGCAGCAACAAGCACCTGTTGGGCTGACATCCGCCCCCTTTAGAGCGGCACGGTACTGTCTGCCTCACCTTCTGCTTTTTCACTGTGGTTTTATGTCCGATCAGCAAGACTAAATATGTCACACACTTTCATTAAAGATATTAGCCAGACTGTGGAAAGTCAGAGTGTATTATAAACGTGTCTGCAAACATTATATTGGTGACATACAGAGAGACACGCCAATTGCATGCATAAACCCAGTGTGTGAAAGACAGTGCAGTCCGAGGTGATCTCGTCACTGCCGCACCTCACATTTCTCCCTTGTGTTTGATCGGGAAATGTGCAGATTCAGAGATTTTGACTAGAAAAATTATCAAAATTATTGGAATCAGAATACAAATTTATAGCACAGACTAGTGGACAAATTTATTTTATGTTATCATTATTAGTTTTTTTACTTTTCATAATGGCCCCTGACCGCACATCCCTGTACTGAAGTGCTGGACTTCCACTAAGTACTACCGTAGATACTCACGTATTAGTCGATCTTGCAGATAAGTCGAGTGTATTTTTAAGCCGAAAATTACGAAATTTGTTATGACCCGCGTATAAGTCGAGGGTAAAACTTGGGTTTTTTCATGGCCCGTTGTCTTAATAAGTACGGTCTTCTCACCAAAACCTGCTACAGTTTGATTCCCCGGTATATAAAATGTCATTGGCGTTTCATCCATGTTACCAATGTTATTGAGATCAAAGTCATGCCTTTGTCTTTGCTTGATAATAAATTTATGAAAGGAACTGACCTTTTCTTCTAGATCTTTTGGCAGCTTCTGCGCGATTTTTGTTCGCTGATGAAGGCACAGCCCATATCTGTTCATAAACCGTGTACACCAGCCAGCCGATGCTTGAAATTCCAACAAAGGCTTATGTGGATGGGTCCACAGCTCTCTTAGCAAAGGCCGTTTTAGTTTTTAAATAAATAATCACCGCACTCGCGACTTAGCAAGCCGCAGGGCGATCTGCGGTGTGGGCGTTTCTCACCTAGTGCACAGGTGAGGGACTGCCCACATTCCTTAATTGTTCCTGTGGCTAATGTGCTGCAGCTGCTATGTCCTCTCTGCATATAAAGAGAAACGCGAGTCAGTTAGAGAGGAAGGAAAAACGGAGTAAAAAAAAAAAAACAAGGAAGAGAAAGAAAGACAGAGGTGGCTGGAGAAAGCAGGAGAGAGAGAGAGAGAGATGGTGCGAGTGGGCAAGCAAGCGAAGAGCGCTCGTAGGCAGCTGTGTGGAAGCCTGGGTGTTAGGCCGACACCCAGGAGTCGAAGTAGAAGTCGCTCCCACTGAGCAATCATGTAGCGGGAGTGACCAAAGAAGAAAAGACTGTCCACGTAAGGCCAGGACGGCAGAGGGAGTCAGGAGGCTTGGTGGTGAAGTCCTTGGTGTGGGCGTCCTGGATGCCAAGGTTCCAAATCTCAGGCCTGGGATGAGTACCAGACCGAAGCCAGGATCGGGAGGACTCCAGATCTGTGTGTCTGTGTGAGTCCAACCGGGAGAAGCAGGTGAGACGCTAGTTTAAAAGAGGCACCTGGCTTATTAATTTTAAAGACTGCTGCCAGCAACGTTTTAACCTCGGGTTTTTTAAAGGATTGTTTTTCTATGTCATTGATTTTTAAACCTCCACGTTTGCTTTATGGATTATTTAATGAAGAGTTCTTTTGAATCACTGCACTGTTTACTTTGAACACTGATTTTGATTGACTGTTTTAAATAAATGCACTGTGCACTGTGCCATTACCCAAATTCTATGGAAAATTGTGTTGCCCCGTAGATAAGTCAACCTTGTTTTTTTTTTTGAATGAATTTTAAGGCATACATTTTTTGACTTATACGCGAGTATCTACGGTAAGTACTGATCCAGCTGGTCCTGCACTGAAACTCCGAGATCACCGCATAGTAAACAGTGCAACGTAACTGAATGCTCAGGGCAACCTACAAACAACCCATCTGCATGACTGAACTGAATTGAACAAAAATGCTATTGTTGTTTTTTCATTTTTACTCATTTTTCGTTCTCATTTTAGTTCATTCACATATCACTAATTTTTATTTTTATTTAGTTTTAGTTTCTCCATTTGTCTTAATTTCAGTTCTCGTTCTTGTGAAACGAAAAACAATATTTTTTTGTTCTAGTTCTCGTTTTTGTTATGAAAATATCATTGCTGCAGTGTATATTTAAGAGAGTGACAAACATCAGATATCTGTGTGGTTTATTGAAAAAAAAAAAAACTCCATACACTTCATGGTTTTATTGTGACAACTGCGTTTTTTGGTAGAGGGTATTGCAGCTTATTTTGTTGCAATTACAAATTTGTCAACTGGGAGAATGTTTTTTATATGATTTTTACTGCTGTTTAGTACATTTGAAAGCTGGCTTTGTTTCTTGTAACAAAAGTGATGAGCATGGTGTGTAGTGGGTGTTCCGTTACCTTAAGACACAATGCTACATATTATGGTACAAATGTGGAGGTAGAAAAAGAAGGTGAAGACAATGGCCAATACTGCCTCACATCTACATGACAAACAGGTCAGGGAATGTGCACTGATACAGCATGTTGCCGCATCCCCACACAATGAAACAGTTCAGGATTCCAGTTGGTAAACCCCACGGCAAACACGCGTTCCAGTCCAACCCTCCGAAAATGACCATCTATCTGCCACAGCCAAGTGTTATGTGGGCTTCCCCTTGGCCTGATCCAGCCGCTTGGGTCCTCGGCAATGAGGATCCTATAAGCTGGATCAGCCTCAGGGAAATACGCCACATGGCCTCATTTGGGACTCTAAGCATCCACTCATTTGAGACAATGTCAAACCAGCGGTACCCAAAAATTCTCCAAAGAGAACAATACAGAAGGAGTCCAGTCTTCGTCTTGGGTCACAGGATAAGCGTTCATATCTCGCAAACTTGTAGTAAAACAGGAAGCATCAGGATTTTAAACACTTGGACATTTGTCCTTTTGCAGAGATATCAGGAGTGCCACACACCCCTTTCCAGTGGCCACATTACCCCTAATGCTCTCCCAATCTGTCTACTGACTTCTCAGGAAGAGTCAGCAGAGACATGAATGTTGCTGCCAAGGTAAGTAAACATCTCCGCAAGGTCAACATTCTCTCGGCAGAGAGACACAGTACTGATGGCTATGCCCAAGAAGTCATCCAAGGTCTGGATCTTTCTGGTTTCTATCCAGGACACTTGCAAGCCCAGACACTCAGATTCCTCGCGTAGTCTCTCAAGAGCCCCAATCAAAGCCAGCATTTTTGGCAAAGTCAGGATCAGTGAATCTTTCTTCACAAACAGATGTGCTGCAGCTACCGGACCCCATAACCCTCCCCAACACCCAGTCCATGCAAGCATTGAACACAGTAAGAGCAAGAGCACAAAAACTTTACATTTTTTATCTTCAAAACTTATCAGCACAAAAACTTAGCTCTCCATTTTTGAAGGGTCAATTACAGTTACAAGCAGTTACAAAATGAATTGACTGAGCACCTAAAAATAATGTGAAGATGCAAAAAACTAGGGAAATAAAGTACTATAAACCATTGACAATTATTTAGGTGTTGTTATTGCAGATTGCTGCCAACAAAAAATAAATTTGTGATGTGATTTAATGTATGCATACAGATTGCCTTCTGCAGTCTATGAGAATCAGTGCGTGTGTTTTTTACTCTTTTGCAGTACTGGTAGTAAATATATGTATCCCATTGCACACCACGTCTTCTCAAAATACTTAACACCAATCCCTTGACCCCAATTCCCATAGAAACTGTTTTATATATGACAATTGAGACTTTGAATAGGACCCCTATCTCTCTGCCCCTACCCTTCTTTCTGAAATTATTTTCATACAGTATTTCATCACGTGTTTGGACTTTGAAGAGGGACCTTTTTTCCCAACCCCCAATCATTGAAGAAACCTGTGAAGCAGGGTACCAGCAGTTATAATAAGGTAGCCATAGATTAACCATTAAGCAAAATAAGCACATACTTAATGCACCAAGGGAATAAAGGGTACCACAGAATTTCAAAATAAAGGTAGATGGAAACTAAGTATAAATAAAGGTATAAGCAGGCCGCAATAAGCATTATTTTCTTAGATCATTTAATCCATGTACAGTCGTGGCGAAAAGTTTTGAGAATGACACAAGTATTGGTTTTTACAAAGTTTGCTGCTTTAGTGTTTTTAGATCTTTTTGTTAGATGTTCTTATGGTATACTAAAGTATAATTACAAGCATTTCATAAGTTTGCTGTAAATGCAACATCTCACATTTGACTTATTTTAACAAGTGATAGTTTAGCATTTTTGTTAAACAGTGACACACAGTTTCCAAGTATTCAATCTTTTTGTATAATGCATTGAGTCTTTACTATTTTCCAATGTGAATCCTATTAATAATGATATCTGATGTATATTATTACTATTAATACTCTTTTTCATATTAAGCTTAAAAAAATCTAAACATATACAATGCATTTGTGTAATTAGTAGGAAAGTACAAAACCAACATCCAATAATGGACAAAATTTAAAGCAGAGCACAAGAAACTGTGTCATCACTTAATCATAATGTAACAATAAGTTACTTAATCATAAGTCACAATTCTTTCTCTGTCAGTAGGTCATAGAGTTCCAGGAGGAGAGCAAACCCTAAAATGCTTCCCTGGATTGGGGTCTCTCAAAGTGTTTAATATCAGTAGACATATAGCGAGCCATACTGTGATAGAAGATATTTTATGGTCCCAGCTATGTATTACTTTATATACCGTAAACATGTCAGTATTTCCTGTGGTACCACAAAACATTTTTCAATTTTTTGACCATATTCATATAAGCAGGTATTGAATGTTTCTTTACCCACTATGTTCCTTATCTTCCCTCCACCTTTTCAGTTAAAACATTTCTGTTTACCTCTGTTTCCTTTACATGCCTCTTCCTCTGTGTTGCTAGTCATTCATTGTTCAGGAAAATACAGCTAAATTAAATGGAATCAGAAAGGATTTGGCAAAAAAGGAGGTAAGATTATAGTCCAAGGAGCATTTAACACTCAGTTTTGTGTAGAGAATGTTGTAAGTAACGAGGTTTCCACATGTTTGGTGTAAAGATTGAAATAAACCACATGAGTTATGATCTTAATGAATGAAGTTGCTGCTATCAGTGTATGTTTTCATGTGTGCTTTTTCTGTTGCAAAATGTACATTTTTAAAGACTTCATCAGTGTGTGTTTCTTTTTGGGTAATGTTACATTTGTTTTCTTCATTGGTGGTATTTTTGGCTAACACTAAGAAACAGACCTACTTCACTAAATAAACAGCAAGCATATTTTAACAAAATGTATTGCTTTTTTCAAACAGATGATTAAAAGAAATATAAACAATGCTAGAAGGATGACATCCCATCCAACCTTACCTTATTGTAAGTTGATTGAATTTGTTATTACATGAATAAAAATAATTAACAGTTTTAGTAAAACTACAGTTGTCACTTTTAGTGTATATTAAATTATGTTCTGTAATATTCAAAAATGCTACATTTCTTATTTTAAAATATGTGCTCAGTGTATGTGTAAACTTAGAAAACAGCCATCAGACTATTGATTGTGAGATACTGTATATTATCTGTTACTAAAATAGTTATACTTGTCCCAGTTTCTAAACGAGTGGCATGGATCTTCATTCATTTTGTAATGAGCAAAGTGGCTAATTCTATAGTTTGTTATACATTTAGCGATAGTTCTATTTTATGGTAAGGAGAGAACAAACACCAGTAAATTTGAATATGTAATTTTATACTTTAAATATTTTAACTGAAAAGTGACACATATCAGTAATATATGTGAGATATCAAATAACATTTTAGTTGTTTTCATGATAATGGAAAACTGAAACGGAGTCTAAACTTAGTTTGGAAAATAATGCATTCACAGCAGTTTATACAAGTCATACCCATTTTACATAAAGTTTAGAGTGAATTTAAGGCTTGGGCACACCACATGTTTTTGTCTCAGCAGCCAGCCTCACACACATGATTTGCTTGTGCCGTGGTCATTGCGTCTGATGTTTCTTGCAACTTTTTGCATCTTATTTAGTGTAATAAACTTAGAATATTGTATAATCATGGGCCCAAGACATATTCCCTACCCCGGAGAGTCACAAGGCATAACTGTACTTTCAAAAATACAATCAATGCCATTTTACTTTCTGTCAGTTGTTAAAAGCTGCAAGCAGTAAACCCATGAATCTGGTTGAGTTCAATTGAGGCAGTTCACTTAGAAAAGCTACTACATTTTTTCTCAATTGCTTAAACACATTTCTTGAAAATAAGCCCCATTTCCCCAAACTCTAAACACAATTTCATAACTGCACATTCAACTCTCCAAACTTCCAGGTCAAAACCAAACTCTCTACTCAAAACTTTGTAATTGTGTATCAAAACCAAACCTTGCCTTCAGACATCACGAAAAACCCTCAAAAAACATACACTGCAACATAGCCATACACCATGCTGAGATCAATTCAAAACACTACTGCAAAACTTGTTACTACAATGAGTAATGTTACTTATGCACCCCCCCTCACATCTCTTTACATAATGAACACTATATAAACAATAAATGTAGAAGTTATCTAAAAAGTGTTATCCTTTAAAGCAGTGTGCACCATGAGAGCTACCCAGGTGTGCCTTTTAAATTAATAGTGTAGTGGATCTGGGTCTGAACCTGAGAGAGAAAACCTTTTCTATCGGGATCTGTCTGAGAAGGACAGGACTACCCGGAGAAGTTGGCATAAAAGCAGCTCTGTGATTGCTATGTTGCGGACACGGCACTTAGAACACTTCAGACACGTCTCCAGGCTACTAGTGTCCATGTGCACTGGGTGTGTGGTCACCAGCGAGTCTTTCAGGAGATCAGTGAATAGCAGGAAAACAGACAAAGCAGCTGGGAGATGCCAGCAACGTGGAAAGTAAGTCTTGTGTCTGTGATCGCTAATCTCAGAGCTGATTTTTTTCCGGGTTTTCTGGTAGTCCAACCCCTTTGGAGAGTTGAACACATGTATGAGATATAATGTGTTTGTCGTTAACAAAATAGTGGTGTGTCTGGAAAAGGTTTTGTATAAAAATTCGAGCCCCCCAAAAAAAGTTGGGAAACACTGCTTTAATAATGTACAACACAATACATAAATAATTGGAAAGAAAATTCTGTTCAGCCGCAGAATTCCTTCTGTGGACGGGTCAGTCTTGTAATATGAGCTCTGGCCAAGCAGTGGGGGAAAACAACCCTTGCATGCTTTGTCAATTCCTTGTAAGCCTCAACTGTGATGTCCAAGTAAGCTTCCTCCATGATCTGGTGGAGATGAACACGAATGTGGGGTTATCGGTTGTGGACTTTCCTCCACCATACTGTAAAATAAAAACTCCTCTGCAGGCAGAAAGATGTTGTTGAATTTTGGATTGTTGGTGAACCAGTTACAAACCAGAGCTGTCCTGTGGAAACCATTGGGACATTGGCCCAATTTACAACATAACAGGGCTGCTCTGGTTGTGCTGGCTGTCTCTGGTTGATTAGGCATTCCTGATCTCGGAGACCATTGAAGAAAGCCAGGTGAAACATGGTGTTATATGGACCAAGGATGGAGGACCCTCAGGGGCTGATGGCGGCACACATTGTCACATCCCCCATTCGCTGGCCTGTGGTAATGTGCCTCACTGGCATTACCAGCAATTCAAAAAACATTAGTTTAGTGTCCTCTGCAGTATTAAGAGAGGCCTTTGTTAGGGGAAAAAAGAAAAGACAAATAGGTATAAAGAAGTAAAGCTTGCATTTTTTTTATTTAGAAAGTGCAGAGGGATGTCTTTGCTGACGATATGAGACACTTCTGGGGAGCATCTCGTGTAAGGGCTCATTTATAATTCATGCTCAGAACATCAATGCACACGCATCATGGCTGCCATGTGTTCCCAGCATTCATTTGATGCGTCCTCTAAGCACATCTTCAGAAATTAACACAATGCGTGCGCAAGTTGCAGTACCAGCAAAAAGTCAGGGGGGTGGGAGGGGGTCAGTGTGATAAAAGTTGGAATGTGATGTCAGAGTTTCTGTTTACTATCTACATGTGACAGAAAGCCGCCATGCGGATCGTCCATGATCGATGTGCATGCTTCCATGTTTGATGAAAGATTCGATGTGGTGAAGCAAAATGCCGACATACAAATGCATTTGTGGTACTTTTATATTCAAGCATTTCCCAAAGTAATGACATGATACATTTTAAAGGTCTCGCATACCATCTTCTGTGCCATCTTTTTTTTTTGGCTCCATTGCATTACTGTTTTTGTGTGTCCTTTGCGGTATTGGACTGTGTATAGATATATATTTTCCACAGGACATTATTTTTGTTTTTCTTTAAGTGTACCTGTAAATAAAATCCCACTTTATTTTTGCAAAAACCCACCCCTTTTGTGTTCGTGTCTCCGTCTTACACCATCATCCTGGTCACGCTCTGTCCCGCCTTCTAGACACCTAGAGTGTAGGCTGGCATCCCCAATTTCCACTACACAGGGTGTCACATGGCCACGTAATGGCCTGTTGGCAATTTTGAGTCTTCAACTCCCCCTTTTAGTGAGGTTGAAGCCTGTCTCATCAAAAATAGATGAGCTCATGAGAAGTGTGTCTTGCTTCTGTTTCAAAGACTGTCTACAAAAGATGTCACACATTAAAGTAAATGACTGCTCTGAAACACGTTGCTAGAGTACACAAAAAGGAGGCCATAAATACAGTTTGTTCTACACTATATAGTGCAATATAGTACTGTAATACATACTGTAGCTACACTCAAATATTTCACACAGTATAAAAAAAATCATGCCTGTACATATTTCAGGTGTTGGTTTTATAACTCCATTGGAGTTCCTTTTGAAAGGAAAACAATAAGCCTGATTCATTGTCAACCTGTTCTTCAAAGAATGCGGTCAATTGTAGAAAAGCTGACTGCATCAATCCCTCTGAAGATTTCTTTTTCCTTAATAACCCTTTGTTGTATCTCCCACAAGCGAATCGTGTTGTTGGTTATAACTATATTGATCATCGCTCTCTCTTGCTCTTCAGAAAACAGTGTTCTTCTGCCTCCACCAGGTGGTCATTCCTCAATTCTGGAAAACAATATACTGCAATACTAACTACACATTTAACAATAGGATGTGAAATGCTACAGTAATTCAATGCATTTCAGACAGCATACAGTCCAATAGAGCAAACAGCTACATACAGTACATGTAGTTTTATGTTAACAGTGTACAATATTCCAAAGTTACAGTAGAGGGTAGTATATAAATGACCTATCTATTTTTCTCTCTGAAGGTTTTATTATAGAAGCTACTGTGAAGCAGCTCAGGTTTGGTTGCATTCTTTGACCAGATTCTGCCTTTGACATCCTATGCACAAGGACATGGTCAACAAGCATTACACAAATCTCATTTGCAACCTTTTGTCTCCTTGCTCTTATTCTTCCTTGCCCTCTTACACTTCCCCTCCTGTATCCTCTTCCTCTTTCTGCCTGTGGTGGTTGATCCATTTTTCCAAAATAAGTGAACTAACTCACGGCCCTTTTATCTACTGTATCTATCTATCCTAAGGCTATGACTGGTGTGTGAACAATTTTAACTTGTAGTTTTTGGGCCTGGGGAATTGTGTGCTAAATGTGTGCCAGCTGTGCTGACTTGAGTTAACGATATTGAAGCCAGTGCTTTCTAAATGAACACATGATGAAGTCAATGATGCATGAAGGGATTTGTTTGTAGAATTTTGCACAAAAATTTAAATGAATGTGAATCATGTGTCAGAATAGGGGAATAGTGTTTATAGTTTCACAAAATGAGTTTATAGTTTGATAGATGGCAGTATGGTTTGGGATTTTTAGTTAATAAGTTATAAAAGTTTGTAAGTGATCGAGAACTGTAATACTCCAAAGCTAAATGTCATATTTATTCAGAATAAATATTTTCACTGTTAAAATCTTAGCCTTTACAAAAAAAGCAGTAGTGGAAGACTACCATTAATTTGTTTAAAATATGCCTCCATGCAGAGTGTTTAGTAAGCGGATGAAATTCCCTTACCATTCATTAATCATATGATTTTATTTTTAAGATTTAACAGGAGCTCAAGATGGTAGTGTTCGGATGTTTGAATGGGGTCACTCCCAACAGATCATTTGTTTCCGGCCTCCTGGAAATTCAAGAGTTACAAGGTTAAGATTTAATTATCAGGGTAACAAGGTAAACATTTTTGCCTTTCAGTTTTAATTTCATAGTTTGCGGTATTAATTGCTGTTTTAGGGATTTTTTTTATATTTTTCTTTTCATTTTCTAACTTTACAGTGTTACATTTTGTACATCTCTCTTGATGACTGATGAGAACAGACTATAAACCTAGTTATACTGTATGTTCTGTATCTGTGAGCTTAATATGAAATAAATATAGCAGCAATGATGCATTAGTTCTAACAGTAAGGAGGCTGAGAACATAATGTTGCACATGCTATAATAATTACAGTGAATGTATTGCTTACTCTGATTATATTATTCTGTCCCTGAATCTACCTTTTAATCTGCTTATGAAGTTCAGGGTCACATGGAGTCAGAGCCTGTCTGCAACAAGAGAACAAACCGTAGATGGGGTGGCAGTCTATCACAGGGTTCATTCGGGCACAAACAGAATTCATAGTCAACAATTAACCTAACACGCATCTTATTGGAAATCTCTCGGAGACATGGAGAGACCATATAATCTCCACATAGGCAATGATGGGGCTGGGATTCATTCCCAGAACACTGCTCTCAAGGCAGCAGAACTAACCAGTGTGCTGTCCCTGATTGTATCACATCAGTAATAAAGACATTGACCTGAAATCTCAAATTGAATGATTACTGAATTTTCCCTGGCTCAGGAACCAACCCCCACCACACTGAACTATCTGTCTCAGTGTGTGTGTTCACACTTGAAGTGTAAGATTGTGTGTGTGTAAGAAGTGGGTGCTGCTCTGCCCTTTTATTTTGGATTTAGGGTGGGAAACTTATAATAGCCAGAACTTATCCTTCACAAGATATTCTTTAGTTACAGATAACACCAATACCATAGTACTGGTCTTCTTCTTCACCTTTGGTTCCACCTTCTGGTTTTGGGAGGCACTGCAGTTTTCTCTTTGAGAGTTTTCCACAGTGTCCTTGGATGCTAGCAAAGTTACACCTTCTAAGTCAACTACTGATCAGTCAGTGACCATCATTAACAAGGCGAACGCATGGCTTATGTACAGTCTCTCTCTCAATCCTGTCCTTACTGTCCCTCAACAAGGTTGAATTAATGGTAACCCCTTCCAAACTCCAACACAGACGATTATTCCAGCTTTTCAGTCCAACACAGTTGACCTCTGGAGTAAATGGATTTCTTTGACCTCTGTTACGGCCACATCCTATCAGCTATGGGTTCTGGCTATGGGCAGCCAAATTATAGCCAGGTCAAGCTGTAACATGGTGAGGGAAGAGAAATTAGTTATGGGGTTACAAGGATTTTATAGGGAGGAATAGAGGTTGTGTTGTTGGCTTCTTGGGTGCACATAAGTCCATCCTCTTGGATAACCACTGGTGCAAAGTTTTGTCAGTGTTACACATTCTGGATTTATGGTCCTTTGTTCAGAACTTCAGTCCATTTTGCACTATAGAGGGAGATGTCCCTGGCTGTTACATTCCCTGGCTGGAATCAATCTACCGATCAGATAAGGCTGCAGATGGGATGGACCTCCCCTCAGTCAGGAAACTGAGACTTTTAACTAGTGATAAGAGTGTCTGACAACAGTTTTCTAAGCCAGGACTTGAGTTCCAGCCAGGTAAAATAGATAATGCCAGACTGACCTACCCCATCTTTCTTGATTTGCTTAGTGGCAGGCACAGTGTTAAATGTATGTAGTACCATGTTGGCTTTACACCAGATGCATCAACTTAAATTTAGAATTAATTGTTTTATTTTTGTGTCATTTGACTACAAACATTCATCCATGATTTCTCTCAAATTCCTTGTGGTTCTCAGGTTCAGGTATATTTTTTCAGACCAGTCAGTCATTTATACTGTAATATGAAATTGTATATTTAAAGGCTAACCTAAACATAGCATAATGTTAATATATAGTTTAATATACCCACATTATTTCATCTGCATGTTCGATTTTTAAATTTAGTTTGGCATTGTGGATGCAGATGGATATCTTAGCCTTTGGCAGACAAATACAGTAGGCCCACCAAAGCCATATTTGGTAAGTACAAGCCATAATGCATTTTCTCTTCATTTTGACACTTCCCATTTGTTTTCTCTGATATATCCTTTGATGAATTTTTGCAGACATTACAATGCCACAATAAGACTGCAAATGACTTTATTTTTGTGGGATCATCATCTTTATTGGCAACAGCTGGACAGTCTAGTGATAACAGGTATTTAAATTATTTGAAGGTAACACTTGTTAATGAACTCAATGACATAAGAATGATTTGTTGATGATTTTGGATGCATTTATTTATTTAACAACTTAATAGTATTTTTTTTATCAGTTGAGCAATGTCACTACCATTTTAGTACTGAAAACTGATAATTGTGTTATAGTACCTTAACCCTATAACATACCTGGTTTTAAATGTGTGCATATACCTGATTTGTTAGTTTGGATAATGGCTACTCTATCCATTTTGTAAAAAATGATATATTCTTACTATAATAAAAAAACTGAACAGTGTATTAATTTTCTCTTAACTATAGGAATATTTGTGTATGGGATACTCTGGTGACACCAGCCAGTAGCTTATTACATGGTGAGTCTGTTTCCTGCCATAAAAAACTTTCTCTAATGCTTGAAAGTCTGTTTTCTGCATCTGACTGTCTTCTTTGAAGCTTATAAAATAATATTAGCAGAAATATTTAGATACTGCAATTTGAATGTTAAGCAGTGTTAAATTTTTATGTTTGTACATATTTACGTTTGCTCAACATTGTGTATATAACATGCTGATTTTCTGTAGTCACAATAAGGGTTATCTGTTATTAACATTTATCTGCTGAAGTATTTACATACAGTAAGTGTAGAATTCTATTATTAATTGTTATTGACCTGTAATGTAGTAAATATCACCAGTGGTGTGCTTGCATTCAGGGCAAGTTGGGGCACTGCACCCTTCTCCCAGCAGGTGGGGCAGTTTTGCAAAGAATTTTATAGTATGAAAATATTTATAGCAAACTAAACTTAATTCTCAAAAATCATGTTTTTCCAGTGATATGCTTACAAATATTCTAGATAAATATTTGTTTTTGGAGTTTGCAAGGTTTTCATTGTGCTTGGTGCCTCTAGCCTGCTTTTAACAGATCCTTGTACACTGTAGTGTTCTAGACAGGCTTTTGCTCATGTATGTGCATGGGCTGCCTAACCATTTCAGCTCCTCCTACTTGGGGTCTGAAGGCAAGAGCCCTTTCTAATTTACTTAATTGATTTTTTTCTTGTGACAAAATTTAAAGGGTATGTGAACTTGTACATTCTACTATTTTGGAGTAGTTGTGAATGTCATTATCATTAATTATATCAATTATAAACAGTGTGATTTAGTTCTTTGCCCAGTGAACAAAAATTGTAAAAATTATGAATATTCATTTGTGTTTCTGCTGTCAGAGTTGATTATTTGAGGTCGATGTTGAGATGTCTTTTAATATAATCCTTTGTTGGTTGTAATTATTGATAATATGTTGATCTTCATTTTGCGTGATATTTTTTGGTAGCCTAATACATTGTGAAATGCACTGCACCCCCCTTGTTCCCTCACCAAAAAAATAAATAAAATTAATAAATTTAATTATTGGTTCACTTATTGCTTACTAAGGGCAAAATTCAAACGTTGTTGAAACAGCAGTCCATCAGAGAATACACTTAACTTATTTATGGCTCCATTCTACTCACCAGTTAACATAACATACATCTTTGAAAGCAATAGGGGTTTAAATACCCAAAGAAAATCCATGCAGACAGCGGGATAAAGTGCAAACTCCACAAACTTTGTCTGAGGTCGGAAACAGACCGATTACTAGTGACACTGTGTCATAATACCCCCCTGTATCATGTTCACCCTTGTTCATGCGAGAAGGACCATTCTTCTCTCTTGTTAAATGAACCCTAGTCTGAAGGAATCTATTCATTTTTTACATTTAAGATTTCTCACGTAAAGATTTAACAATGTTGCTTTGCCCTAGTGTATATATAAACACAGGGAACTCCAGTTTCTGTATTACATCTTGCCTGAAGAAGGGACCGGAGTTGCCTTGAAAGCGTGCATATTGTAATCTTTTTAGTTAGCCAATAAAAGGTGTCATTTAGCTTGAATTTCCTCTGTTATATATATTTTAACTTCCTAATAATAATGTTTTATGTTTAGTTAATCTAAACTGTTGCATGCTATACATTAGACCACTGTTTTTCAAGTTCACTAATTGGGGATCTCCTTGGCTGCAAGTTTTTATTTGAACCGATTATACAATTAGTACATCATTAGTTCTTTTAATTTATCTCATTGTGTAGTTATTGGGTATACAAATACTTATAAGAAATTGCTAAATGTATTTATTTTTTTGGCTATAGCTTTAAAATGCTAAAATTTCCTTTGCTGTTTTATTTTCAGTTTAACCTTTTCTAAAGAGTTTCCCAAATCATGTTATTTGGCATTATGTGATACAGACCCAAATGTAAACAATATTCAATGCTAAAGGGGAACAATGATTTCATGGCCATTTTTTGTTTGTTCTTTAAGTTTCTTACAAATAAACAAACAAATATGACAATGATGTAAATTTTCACAGTTAAGGGAGCAAATTATAAGGAAAAGGGGATTTAAAAAGAACAGGGCAAATAAAACTTGATGTAAAGTTAATAAAATTTTGGCAAAAATATAACTGTTTCAGAATTTCTTAGAATAAGACCATTAAAAAAGAAAATATTATTAAATAAGCAGTGATATCAGTTAAAAGTAAGAATGATACACTGATTTTGTAATTGATTGGAATAAAAACCCACAGTCACAGGGAACCACTGCATGGTGGAGCAGAGTACACACAATAAATCAGTCATCGCACAAAAATAGTGGTGTAAATGAGATGTCAGATTATTGATGGGATCTCTGTGCATATTAGAGTTTATTATATTGCTTAGGCAGGTGAAAAATATTTTTAACAGGCTTTTAATTGGAGATAATCTCTTTTGTTTCTTTTTTTGTTTTCTTTCAGCCTTTACTTGCCATGAGAGTGGGGCTACTGTGCTCACATATGCTCCAAAGAATCAGCTGTTGATATCTGGAGGAAGAAAAGGGTTTATCTGTATATTTGATTTGCGCTTAAGACAGCTCCAAAAAACATTCCAGGCTCATGATTCACCAGTCAAGGCTGTTGCTGTAGATCCAACTGAAGGACACTTTATAACTGGATCTGCAGAGGGTAATATGAAGGTGAGCAAAATTACAATGACATCTCAACAATTACTTGTCTAAAAATATGTTACCATTTCTCATTTTGCAGGGAACCAGAGCTACTCCACTTGTTTATTTTTGCAAATATCTGAAAATACTGTTTTAGCAAATAATTTTTTTTACGAGGGGTTATATATATAGTGTTTTTGGTAAAATGATAAAATGATGTAGACTTTGATGTCAGCCTATTCAATGGTTTGTAATTTTTAACCTTCTGGGAGTGGATCTTACATGGCTAAGACCATCTATATCCAATCAAATATCAAAACTATTATAATTTAGAGAAGCAATCTTGAAATAGCATAAAACCACACTCCACATGACTGTATTACTGATTCCATATTTTTTCAAAGTTTTGTGAAAAAGAGTAACTTTGATCCTTATCCAGTTCAAAGGTAAACCACTGCCCTGTGTTAAGCACATCTTCAAGTCTTACTGATCATTTTTGCTATAAAGACACCTATTGGCTTACTCTTTATCATAAGTGTGAAATTTCCTGCATAAAATACTGTATGGTCTAAAAATGAGTATTTTTTGGGCCTTGAGGGTCAAAATTCAGGGGTAATCTCAAAAAGCTTGATGTGTTGCATAACTAGAAATCAAGGTGCATCGACTAGTATATTGTTTTGGGGGTTTTCTCATACTGTTGAGTCAGGAGGCACGGGACAAAAAAACTGAAATGATTTCAAAGTGTTCATAAGCAAAAAATCCAATAGCAAATAGCAGCAAAATAGTGGAATGTCATGTACAATACACATCTGTTTTCAGCAACTATATCTTAAGTATCAACAGTCAATATGAAAATCATATTAAAATGTAAATTCTAAATAAATAAATATAAATCTCAACTTGGCATAACAGAATAATTTCATCGGGCATCTCATGACACTAGTTGTGAATTTTTTTCTACCTTTTTTTTCTTTTCTTTTTTCAAACAGGTTTGGAGTATGTCTACATGTACTCTAATCCACACTTTCCTCAATGAACATGCTCGGCAATCCATCTTCAGAAACATTGGAACTGGAGTGATGCAGATAGAGGCTGGTCCAACAAGTCACATTTTCTCTTGTGGAGCTGATGGCACGTTGAAAATGAGGATCCTACCAGACCACTTTAGCATTATAAATGATGTCTGGAAGAATAATGTGAAATTTATTATTTAATTTGATTGATAAAATGGAAATCTGGGAGATGTAGAAATTTTCTTGAAGCACTGATGCCTTAAATCAGTTGATGATGATAATCATTATTATATAACTGTTTAAGCTTTAAAATAACTTTTTTGCTGCTGATTTAATTTATTTATTTAAAATAAGATCAAGAAATAGGCAACTTAATTAAATGCATTCAAATGTAAGTTATTAAATCTGTTTGAAGATTAAATTTAACGGAGAGCTGCGTATTTGTCTTATTTTAATGGACTTACTGTGACTTTCTGAAATATTATCAGTTATAAAATATGAGTCCATCATTGATGTCAGATCCCAGTGTCTAGTAATGGTGTGTACACACTTCTATTTAAACATATAAAGTTTACTATTATGATTTATTGTCAGTTTTGATTGTGGCACTATTAGATTATTATTTGTCTTTTTATAAAGCTTGAGATACCTTGCAGGAATGTTGATTATGACGGATTATTTAAAGATATAAGATGGTAGAAGGCTGTATCATTGAGAACAAATGAAAAATATAAAGAGCAAAGTTAAAGGAAGAAAATATATAAACTGAGTAAGAGGAGGCATGTGAAACAGTTTTAAAGTGAGCCTTATAACTAACTGGTCTGTTTTTATTACATTATTTATAATGAAAATTATGTTTTTTATTATTTTAATTTACTTTAAGATTCACAGTGAACATTCTGTTTTGGAGGTTTGATTTTAAAAAATAATATAAATGTATACTAAATATTGCTAATATATTAAAAGAGGTTTGTTTTTGTGCCAATAGATTCCCACCGATTTTTAGCCAAGAGAAACTTAGCCTGTGAATATTATTCATTTTGACTTCACTATATTTTCTTTTCAGTTATTCTAGCACAGTGTAAATAAATTTATCTATCTATCTATCTATCTATCTATCTATCTATCTATCTATCTATCTATCTATCTATCTATCTATCTATCTATC
>JANRMT010062836.1:10030895-10071552 GCA_026402145.1 Polypterus bichir lapradei
ATCTATCTATCTATCTATCTATCTATCTATCTATCTATCTATCTATCAAGTCAATACATTTTTAAAGAATTATTTTAACATTTTGTGACATTATTAACACTGCAAAATGTACTGGTTACACATGTAAAAATTAAGTGTATTTCTGTGCTCATGTTTTATTTGAAAGTAATTCATTATTTGTACTTTTAAACAACATTGATAAGCTTCATTTTTTGATCCCCATGTTGGTTTAGTTTGCTTCTTGTATAAACCACTTTTTTGCTGCCAGTATATTTTCACTTTGTTCTTCTTATCTAGATCATTCAGTCTCCCAATATAGTAAGTTTATATTTAAAAGGTACAGTATATCATGTATAGCATATAGTTTTGGCTAGACAATGCACTGTTGAAAGCTTTATTATATAATTAAACAAATGGATTTATGAGCAAAATAATCAAAGTATTTAATATGATATATTGAAATTAATGTACAATGAGCAGATTTTTTGAAAGTAGAAACTTATATTTGTAATATTTAAAAGGAAACACAAAATAGGTAGGTAGAAATGATAATTGTTACAAAGGGCTTGCTTATGAACCTCAGGCTTTTAGGCTTCTTGTAAATCCCACTTAAAAATAAGTTTAATTTGTATATTTAATAGCTACAAATATTATAGCTAACATTAAGGTTTGTATGGGAGTAAAATAAAAAAAGAATTAGTGTTTATTCATATATGCTAAGATTACAATATTTAAAATAAGAGTCTTTTATAAAGAATTTGTTTTTAGAGTTAATACGGTATGAACATATATTAAAATAAGTTGTAACAGTATATAAAATATTTGTGAACCTACTTTCTTCTCTTGATTGATTTGTACAAATATATAGGATAAGAGCTTTATAGAGTGAAGCTATAAAATTCTGAAAAGGTGCTGAACCATAACATTAAACTATTGTAGAATACTTTAGTTTTTCATTTTAGTAGTGCAATGTTGTAAATGCTAGATATGTAAAAAATCTGAAATCACATCCATTTAAATAAACAGTTAACAGATTTGTTATACCTTTTTAAATGTTGTCTTTCTTTGAAATGTAATGATGTGAAGGATGTGATCTCCATTTATATTATAATAACCTTAATATCCGGTTGTAATTTTTCTATTATCAGTATTTTAGTTTATTATAATCTTAGTTAAACAGACTAATGAATCATTGATTTGAGTCTTGTTTGACATCTCACCAGTAACTGTGGTGGTCTGTATTTAGACTAGTGAGAACAATTTTTAGTATACATTGTATGAACATTGAGTCTCTAAGATAATATGCTGATTATGAGATAAATGAAGAGTAGATTTTTGTCAGGTAATTGTTTTATATGATCAGTGGATTCTTTACTGTAGAACTGAAACCCTGACATCAACTTATCGATAATCATTAAATTAATAGTTTAATTTTAAAAATAATTAGTTAATTCAATAAATTTAGTATGATTAAAGGATACCCTTTAATTATTCATCTGTGCCTACAAATTCATTCTCAAATTAAGGGCTTAGTGTTTGTCTCCATTCTTCATTCACACTATATATATTTAATAGTTCACCAAAGCATTAGTACTTTTATTAAACGCTTAAATTCTCAAACCCAGTTATTCCATTTCTAGTTTGAGAGAGGAAACAGCCATGACCAGAGCACCATTTCATACCATCCTCATGGTACTCATTCTCACAAACACACACACACTAACTCACTCACACTGTGGTCAGTTTAAAGTTGTCAGTTAACATAGTCTGCATATCTTTAGAGAAAAATAATTAGTAAAAGGTGAATGAAATGTAAAAATCAAAAAACACTTATATACTTCAAAATACATTTTCTAAGTCAGTAATTTATGATAGCACCTACATCATTAAAATCAACCTTTTGAGACTTTGGGTAAATGTTGTCTGGCTCATCTTCACTAGAGACTCTACACACCACTTCCTCTCTCACAGTAAGCAATTGTGCTTCATCACACCATACATAATCCAAAGCTACACAGGAATAGATTTAAAACAACAATGTTAATGTCCTGGAATGGCTTAGTCAGAGTCCAGATCCCAGTCCATATGAGAATTTGTGTCAGGACTTGAAAAAGTGGTCCTTACAATCCCTGTGGCAACCTGAGAGAACCTGAACAGCTTTACAATGAAAAATGTGGAAAAATTGCAGTGTCCAGATGATAACACAATGTGGAAAAATTATTGTGTCCAGATGATCACACAGACCCACAGTTGTAATGGCTACCAGTCATATATCTACTAAATGCTGACTTGAAGGGGGTGAATACTTATGCTGTCATTTGTTTTGTGTGTAATAGTTTGTAATTAATTTAGACTACTTTGCAGCGCATTGTTTTAACTTAGCATATTTTTTATTGAAGATATTGTAAAAAAAAAAAAAAAAAAACGCAGATTAAATACACTGTGATGCAGTGTTGTACAGCAATAAAATGTGAAAACTTTTATTGCTTTAAGGGGGTTAATATTTTTTATAGGCACTGTAGGTACTGCATCAGTTATTCTAGTCTTACAGTTTCTCATTAACCCCATACGGGCTTAGTCAATCTATGATTGTTTACTCACTCGTCATATTTAAGCAGCCCCGGAGTACAATTATTGAAAACAACTATCATAACCTCTATAAAAAAAACAAAGAAAATCAGCATCTCTGAATAAGAGGTTGTACAAACAATACAAAGCAAGAGAAGCTAAATGTAAAAATGTTAAAGTACATTAGGGTTCTGAATCTGTAGATTAAATATTTAAAATTACATATTTGAAAATGTTATTAGCATTATTGAAATGAAAAATATTCTTTTCAATTGCCCAGTTTTATGGTAAATGCACTAGTTTGTGAATGTCATTGTTGACATTATATCTTCAGTAGCAACGTGAGTGGAGTGAAACACATTTGGCAACAAGCAAAACATTACAAGAACATATTTCAGAATGGTAAGTGCAAAACCTTTTTTTTTTTTTTGCCTGAAATATTAATTTATATTCAAAAGTATATTAAGTTTTTAGTGTCCAAAAGCAAAGCTTCAGCTTTTGAAACTGGTAGAACTCACCCAACTTTATACCTCAGTCCTACTGAGAAATTTGCCCTGACCCAGATGATTGATGGCACAATACAAGTGGACATACTGTATATATCATTGTCATTTTAAAATGACTTGCCAGTACAATGATGCTATGGAGTGATTTGTAGTTTAAGTAGTCAACCTCTACTGGACATATCAGTGCAGTTAATCACAAATTAGTGTAATTCATTGCACATATGATGTTTGCAAAACTTAAAGAACATTATCTAATATCACTGGTAACACACTTGTTAAGGATAAATGTCTTTTACCTAGTTTCACTTCAAAAAATAAACTCTTTGACTAAAAAGTATTCTAGAGCGATTTTAGTGTAAGGCATACTCTTCAAACTTCCCAACACACACTGGTCTTTCAAAGATTCTCTGCATTGCTAATACTGCAAAGAAATATGACACATGCCAAGGGAGAATGAGCTAATGCAGTGTTTGCAAAGTGGTTATTGATTTGCCTTGGGTGCCAATGGGTCTGCCTGTTCTTTTACAATATAAAAGTGATATAAAAGCATGTTCACTGTGCTTTCATGAAAGGGTATGTAATTTCTGATCCTAAAGGACTGTTTATGTATTGAATGTAGCCACAAACACTTGTGTGGAATTCATCAGTATGAGTACCAGACATTGTACTCGCAGATACTCATTTGAAAAACTTTTACCTTTTCTAAGATGTCAACATTAAAAAATAACAATATAGAACCTAAAAATTGCTGTGCAGTTAATTATTGAAGCATGCAGTGGAATCTATTTTGTAATACTGTATATACATGCGTTTGTTGTAGAAATGTTACTTTTTAATATTAGAGTTATAGTCAGGACATTTACATTTCCAAGTAAATGTTTGGATACTCCTTGCCAGATTACATATTTTGTTGACATTTGAAGTAAAAATAGTAAATAAAACTTTGACAACAAACTGAAAATAATATACAGATACTATTTATTTAATGAAATAAAAAAATGCAAACATTAACGAGCAGTTGTGACATTTTGGCACCCTACTAAGTCAGTAGGCCAAATTCACAACTTGCAAACATTTTTCAGTCTCTTGAGTTCATACTTTGTAAATGTTTCCCCATTCTTCCTTGCATATAACTTCCAGCTTTTTAAGATCTACCCACAGGTTTTCAATGTTATCTAAGCGTGAGGTCTGCAAGAGCCATTCTAAAACCTCTACTTTGCATTTCTCTTGATAGTTCATAATAGATTTTGATCTGTGTTTTGGATCCTTGTCTTGTTCAGGAAGCCAGCCTTTCCTCAGCTTCAGTTTTCTGACTGACTGTCTGACATTCTCCTCAAGGACTTTATTGATATTTAGTGGAATCCAGTCTTCCCTGTATTCATATGACATTTCCTCTGCCTCTAGGTGGCATAAAATTCTAAAATATAACAGATCCAACCCATACTTGAACAGCTGGCAAGGTGTCTATCACTTAGTTGCAGAAAGCGTCTGTCTTATTTTTCATTCTTAAAATGTGGCCTTTCGTATTGAGATTGCAAGTAAGGTTTCTTTCTGATGGCTCTTTCATGAAGGCCATGCTTGCTTAAGTCTGCACCACCACTGCTTTCTCAGGTAGCTAAACCTGCCTTCAGATCCCTTTTATTCATACAAGGGTTTTGCTTTGCCTTTTTGCACAGTACAGTTACAAAAATGTAATTTGGCCAGGGTGGTTCAAAATTTTGTATGCAACTGTATATGTCATGACAATATTTCTAGGTATTTAAGTGGCAGTTGCTGTAATTTAGCACCATCTGCAAATTTTTTTTTTTTTTTTATTTTTTTTTTATAACATTTGCGTATCCTACCATGTATTATGAGCCTCACTAATTATTTAAAACAGTAAAATAACAGCATAGCTTAGTATTGATAGATTCATGTTAGTCAAAGATTAGATCTAGCAATTCATTGCTTCTAGTGACTCTAAATGAACCAAAACTTTCCCAGCTGTCCAACTGCTTAAGGCTGTAGTGTTGCAGTGAGTCATACAATTGCCAGATGATAGGTCAATGTGGCATTTCCTGTGAGGCGCTCTACCTAATTTTGCTTACCTGCATTTCTGAGAAGCTCTTTTTTTCTGACCACACACTGCACATAATGCCAATGTCAAGCTTCTGTGGTAATACAACTAGTTTGTCATGCTTTCTGAACATTTTTCAATATACAGAGGTACAATATTACTATTTTTGATTCTGAAAGTCTCAGAAAAAAGTAATTATATGGTATATGAACAATAATTGATTTTACCAATGCACAATTACACAGTTAAATAGAAAAGTTAAAGGAATTAAAATTAGAATAAAGGAATAAAATTAGAAAATGTTGCTCCGTGGTATCTGTAAAGAGAAAAGCTATTTGCAAATGTTATGATATACAGTCATATGAAAAAGTTTGGGAACCCCTGTCAGCCTACATAATAATTGACTCTGCTTTAAACAAAAAAGATAACATTGGTATGTCTATCATTTCCTAGGAACATCTGAGTACTGGGGTGTTTTCCGAACAAAGATTTCACTATGTACCACAATTTTTGTTCCTGTCTTCCAAGAGTTATATTTCAACTGCTTATGTCTAAAGCCTATGGAAAAATGACTACATTCAGCACAAACTTTGATTTTATGACCACAGCCCAGAAAATTTCGTATTTATAGTGACAAAACAAGGGAATTTTTATCTTTTCGTTCATGCGGTGTGATAAAGAACAACACTTGCATGGTAAATAGACAAAGACAGTCAAAACCACTCAAAAAGGTTCAGAAATGAGTAGGTTTTCTAGATTTGTGACTGTACTGCAAATCGCTTTCTCGAAGAAGCCCCCAAATGCAGTCCCCCATCATGTTTTCGTTATACTGTCCTTGGTAATGACGCTCAAAGTCCAGTATATCCTGATGAAAGCGCTCGCCTTGCTCCTCTGAGTAAGCTCCCATGTTCTCCTTGAATTTGTCAAGATGAGCGTCAAGGATATGGACTTTGAGAGACATTCTGCATCCCATTTTGGCGTAATTCTTTATGAGAGTCCGAACCAACTGCACATAGTTTTCAGACTTGTGATTACCCAGGAAGCCGTGAACCATTGCAACGAAACTGTTCCAAGCCATTTTCTCCGTCCTGTTCAGCAGCTTGACGAATTGGTAGGATCCACCATGCAGAAGTAGCAGTTGCTTGAGTGGTCAGTCGGTTGCCGCCAAATTCACGGGATAGCAAACTTCATGGCTCTCTTTTCTCCCCTGTACCAACCTTCAAGAGTTTTCTTGCAATATTCGCATGTGAAATGAGGTGCTCAGGGCTTGTCTTGATCCCCGACAGGCATGTCGAAGTATGCCTTGTAGGCCTTGCACATCTTACGACATGCTTTCTCGGAATACTTTCTCGCTCTTGTTTTTATAAATTGTCCACAGACGTAGCAAAATGCATCTGCTGGGTGCAAGCAACCTCTTGATGCCATCTAAATCAAATCAAAAAAATAACATAAACCGAAATGTTGGTTTGAGTCACCTGTGCTTTTATACTTGTATGACTACTATTGGACAGCCCAAGAACGTTCTAGAAAGTTCTAAAAGTTTCTTGAAAGTTCTAGATAATTCTGGACCATTCTAACAGTTCAAGAATATTCTAGAAGACTACTCAGTATTGAATGCGAATCGAGAATTTTCTCGAAAACAGACACATTTCAAAATATCATTGTCCTGATCACAAAAGCAAAGTTTTTGTGGAACAACAGCTTTTTTCTATTTTTTTTTTTAGGCATAATGGGTTAGGAAAACACACTTTGTACCCAGGAACAAAATAAAAATAAAAATTTCTTACATAGTGGAAGCAGTATTTAGTATTTATTCTGTCAATCATAAAGAATCCACTACATCCACTGAACAGTGTCATTTCCAGGCAGAGGAGTAGCTTCAGTGACAGACTGAGGAGATCGTTCCTCCCCCACACTATGCGACTCTTCAATTCCACCTGGGGGAGTAAATGCTAACATTACTCCAAGTTATTGTCTGCTTTTACATGCATTTTTATTACTATTTAATTTAATATTGTTTTTTGTGTCAGTATACTGCTGCTGGATTATGTGAATTTCCCCTTGGGATTAATAAAGTATCTATCTATCTATCTATCTATCTAGTTGTATGAAATTAAATCAAATGTGAAAAACTAGCTGTGTAAAAATGTGAGTCCCCTTGTAATTTTGCTGATATGAATGCATGTAACTGCTCAATACTGATTACTTGCAACACCAAATTGGTTGGATTAGCTTGTTAAGCCTTGAACTTCATAGACAGCTGTGTCCAGTCATGAGAAAGGGTATTTAAGGTGGTCAATTGCAAGTTGAGCTTCCCTTTGACTCTCCTCTGAAGAGTGACAGCATGGGATCCTCAAAGCAACTCTCAAAAAATCTGAAAACAAAGATTGTTCAGTATCATGGTTTAGGGGAAGGCTACAAAAAGCTGTCTCAGAGGTTTAAACTGTCAGTTTCAACTGTATGGAATGTAATCAGAAAATGGAAGGCCACAGGCACAGTTATTGTTAATCCCAGGTCTGGCAGGCCAAGAAAAATACAGGAGTGGCATATGTGCAGGATTGTGAGAATGGTTACAGACAACCCACAGATCACCTCCAAGGACCTGCAAGAACCTCTTCCTGTAGATGGTGTATCTGTACATCGTTCTACAATTCAGCTCAATTTGCACAAAGAATATCTGTGTGGTAGGGTGATGAGAAAGGGGTTGGATATTCCAACAAGACAAGAATATCATTGCAAATGTATGGAATGATTTGAAGCAGGCTGTCCATGCTCGGCAACCATCAAACTTAACTGGACTGGAGAGATTTTGTATGGAAGAATGGTCAAAAATACCTCCATCCAGAATCCAGACACTCATCAAAGGCTATAGGAGGCGTCTAGAGGCTGTTATATTTGTAAAAGAAGGCTCAACTAAGTATTGATGTAATATCTCTGTTGGAGTGCCCAAATTTATGCACCAATCTAATTTTATGATGCATATTGCATATTTTTTGTTAATCCAATAAACTTAATGTCACTGCTGAAATACTACTGTTTCCATGAGGCATGTCATATATGAAAAGGAAGTTGCTACTTTGAAAGCTCAGCCAATGATAAACAAAAATCCAAAGAATTAAGAGGGGTTCCCAAACATTTTCATATGACTGTACATCATTTTTCATGCTAAATTTGATTAGAACAATCTTGAATGTTGTTTTTGTGTATTTAGAAACGTATGAAACAAAAAAGACCTCTTTTACTTTTTTGTTGTACAAGGTAATGGGTGTCAAGCCTTTTGTCAAATGCATTATAATGAAATTAAAAAAATAAAAGTTAATTGTCTGAGATTTTTCAGGTAATGAAGACAAAAGTATCATGGTAAGGTATTCTTGTCACTGTTCATGGTGGCAGTGTGTTTGTTTTGATTAGTACACGCAAATAAAAATGTTACTGTAGTCTGTGAACATGATAATAATGATACTATAAGCCAGTAATTAAACATGAAACCTTCATTTGTTAACTCTTCACAGTACAAACTTGACCTAATTAAAAGGGTTAACTCTTTGATTAGTTTAGTCAACATCCAGGCCTGAATCAGACCATTCCTGCCCAGTGCTACTCTGACTAACTTTGTCCCAACTTTCAGGGAACACAATATAAGGAATCCTCCAGAAAAAAGTTGTTAATATGCAGAGTTTTTTTTTTCATCAGTTTCTGATATTCATTAAACCATGGACAGAGAAATATTAATAAAATGCTCAGTTTGGAACAGTTTAATGGCTGTTTTGGCACCTAGTGATCTTTTATGTGATGCTGGAGTTTACAGCCAGTTGGCAAAAGTTAGAAAGGGGAATAGTGATGGGATTTTCAATCTCCCCCATCCTTTTCATGGCTGCTTTTTGATGTCATTTGCAAGGCAAGGAGGCCTTTGAGTCCAGACAAGGTCAGGTCATAGACAGCCAGCACTTAGAAGCTACACTGTACATGCAAGGCATTATTAGTGTTTTTCATGCTCAGCCTAAATCCTGAAATTGTCAGAGGAGCTGTTGGTAAGGACCAAGTTGAAACCACTGGACAACAAAGACTTAGCTGTCTGAACACATCTGGGTGCATCTTAAGAATGTTGGCCTGATGTTCACAAAAATGACTTTTAAATTTTCCTATAATGTACCATTTTATTGCAATAGTCTATTTTAGTGATAAAGTCTTATATACTGTACACTTACAGTACAACGGCTACAAGGAGAAAATCTGTGGTAATATTAAAGTAGTGACACTACTAGTTGAAATTAAGCTTGGATCTTCCAAGTTCTGTTGTTTCATTTGCAAATTGGACAGCCATGCTAAAGAATCTCTCATTGAACAGGTCTCACCATAAACATTTTGGTATCAAGGCAGATACCAAATACATACATACCTCTTGTTGACCTAGCAAAGATATTTTTGCACCCCTTTTCATATAAAACTTGGACTGATAAAAGTTTGTGACAGCGATGAACAAGGATGGTGAAGGACCTTGATATTTGAGATGGATATTTCCATGAATAAATAATGCCAAGATCAAGAAAGAAATGTCATCAATGGCGAGCAGTTCGAAGACCTGCTAATGGAGCTAGAGGAAATCCAATGGAAGACATTTAAACATGTCGTTGAAAATGTCCTTAGAAACTACAGAGCACCAAACTACGCCCAGCTGTTTGATAACATGCCTCAAGCATACAAATCATGGAAGTGCAACGTGTCACTAGATTCATTTTCTGTATTGATACTTGGGACTTCATCTTTACTGATCTTGATGTAGTCAGTGAAGAACATGGTGAAAGGTTTCATCATAACATTGCAATGATGGAAACGAATTGTCAGGGCACCAGGAATCCATCAGTGCTGCCTGACCGTTGTAGGAAATAGAAGCAAGAAATATCACATACTGCGTACAAATGAAAATAAACAGCAAAACATTTTTTTAGCTCAATCTAACTAATGTATTGCTACGTGTAATAGTCAGTCTGGAATTATATTTCTATTCAGATTGAACCAAATAAACATAATCTCCATAAATTTTCCAGAAGCAAAACTTGGAAAAAAAATTAATGATCAGTGAAATCACACTGAAAAAGTCCTATAGCCTCTCACTTCTGAAGGGGATTAGACATTACCTGTACCCATATTAATAAGTGTCTCAGAGTATGAAAACAGTACTAACTAGTTCAAAAATCCAAGACTGGTGTAATTGGGTCATACTTGTAGGGGTAAAAACATTTTATCAATTTCTCTAATTTAGGAAATTACTTCTGACTTTGCCAGGATTTTGAATAGCTTGTTTTCTGCTTGTTTGGATTGTGCAATAGATGGCAGATCGGCTGAGATTGTCATGAACATTTTGGGAAAAGTGGAATGTTGTGGTAACACTAAGTGATGAATTTGTAAACAATATTTATTTGACAGAGAATGAATATTATTCGTATCAAATCTTGCACATTATGTCATTACTACATCTATGTGAAAATGCTACATGCATCAGCCAAAGTGGAAGTGTTGATAATGTTACTTTTTTGGCCACAGGGAAAAATACAGCTTTGCAGTAATGATGATTTGTTTCTGTCACAACCAAGTATTCCTGGAATTTTAGCCCTTACAGCATGTGAGGTAATGCATAGATTAATACATTTCTTCACCACTCCACCTGATGTTGTATTCAGGTAAGCTGCATGCATGTAAATCTCTGGAGTTTTTGGTGTGATTGACGAAATGCACATAAATATCATTGCTCCAAGTGTGGAGTTCCATGAACCACTGGAATATTAGTGTTACATTTTGAGGAAGGTTTGAGAATGCAGGCTAATATTCAGGCCTCACAGAAAATGGGATAATGGGGAGACATCATGTGGAAGATGATAGGGAACACTGAAAGAGTGAAAGCAACTTCAGTAACAGCATGGGAATAGCCATGACAAATTTGAGTAACATTAATTTTACAAGGTGTTTCCTGTGGTTATAATAGTGGAAATATGATCATTCTGTAAGTACTGCTGTGGAACATTCAGATGTACTCATTATCTGACTTTATTGTCATTTGGTGTGTGTGGCTATGTCTTTCCATCATTGTTGTTACTTTATTATTCTTGATGTTGTTGAACATTTTCATGTTCCTTTGGATATTGTTTTTAGAATTTTTGTTTGTGGTGAAGCCTTCACATATCATTAAAATGCAAAGCTTCTTCATTATTTCCATGGAAACTACAAAATGTCTTGGGTACCATAAAATCATGAGGTCATTCAATTTCAAACATGAACTTTTACTCCTAGCTGGCAGTACAGGTGTCGGTCATAAAATTAGAATATCATGACAAAGTTGATTTATTTCAGTAATTCCATTCAAAAAGTGAAACTTGTATATTAGATTCATTCATTACACACAGACTGATGTATTTCAAATGTTTATTTCTTTTAATTTTGATGATTATAACTGACAACTAATGAAAGTCCTAAATTCAGTATCTCAGAAAATTAGAATATTGTGAAAAGGTTCAATATTGAAGACACCTGGTGCCACAATCTAATCAGCTAATTAACTCAAAACACCTGCAAAAGCTTTTAAATGGTCTCTCAGTCTAGTTCTGTAGGCTACACAATCATGTGGAAGGCTGCTGACTTGACAGTTGTCCAAAAGATGACCATTGACACCTTGCACAAGGAGGGCAAAACACAAAAGGTCATTGCTAAAGAGGCTGGCTGTTCACAGAGCTCTGTGTCCAAGCACATTAATAGAGAGGTGAAGGGAAGGACAAGATGTGGTAGAAAAAAATGTATAAGCAATAGGGATAACCGCACCCTGGAGAGGATTGTGAAACAAAGCCCATTCAAAACTGGGGGAGATTCACAAAGAGTGGACTGCAGCTGGATTCAGTGCTTCAAGAACCACCACGCACAGATGTATGCAAGACATGGGTTTCAGCTGTCACATTCCTTGTGTCAAGCTACTCTTGAACAAGAGACAGCGTCAGAAGCGTCTCGACTGGACTGCTGCTGAGTGGTCCAAAGTTATGTTCTCTGATGAAAGTAAATTTTGCATTTCCTTTGGAAATCAAGGTCCCAGAGTCTGGAGGAAGAGCGGAGAGGCACAGAATCCACGTTGCTTGAGGTGCAGTGTAAAGTTTCCACAGTCTGTGATGGTTTGGGGTGCCATGTCATCTGTTGGTGTTGGTCCATTGTGTTTTCTGAGGTCCAAGGTCAACGCAGCCATCTACCAGGAAGTTTTAGAGCACTTCATGCTTCCTGCTGCTGACGAACTTTATGGAAATGCAGATTTCATTTTCCAACAGGACCAGGCACCTGCACAAAGTGGCAAAACTACCAGTACCTGGTTTAAGGACCATGGTATCCCTGTTCTTGATTGGCCAGCAAGCTCGCCTGACCTTAACCCCATAGAAAATCTATGGGGTATTGTGAAGAGGAAGATGCAATACGCCAGACCCAACAATTCAGAAGAGCTGAAGGCCACTATCAGAGCAACATGGGCTCTCATAACACCTGAGCAGTGCCACAGACTGATCGACTCCATGCCACGCCGCATTGCTGCAGTCATCCAGGCCAAAAGAGCCCCAACTAAATACTGAGTGCAGTACATGCTCATACTTTTCATGTTCATACCTTTCAGTTAGCCGACATTTCTAAAAATCCTTTTTTTGCATTGGTCTTAATTGATATTCTAATTTTCCAAGATACTGAATTTGGGACTTTCATTAGTTGTCAGTTATTATCATCAAAATTAAAAGAAATAAACATTTGAAATCCATCAGTCTGTGTGTAATGAATGAATCTAATATACAAGTTTCACTTTTTGAATGGAATTACTGAAATAAATCAACTTTGTCATGATATTCAAATTTTATGACCGGCACCTGTAAGTGTAGGACACTTTAAAAATACTTCTTATGTCTTACCCTGGAGTAGGATAAATTCTTACCCTAGTGAGATATTTAGTGCCATACTGGCATAGATCTTTTTGATGGACAGTGAAAGAATTTTCATGCTACCCATTCTAAGCAAAGGGGAGACCATTATATGTCCTGTCTTTCTGACAGGAAGTTGGCTTTAGCAATCAGACAACTGCAAGAAAGATTTCAAAATATATGGGTGGCTATCTTTGTCTTTGACTTTCACTATTATAATTTTAATCTCATCCTTAGTCAGCTGGCAATAGGTCAGCAATTAACTATTGTAGGGGTGGCCAGCTCTGACCCTGGAGAGCTGCAATGGCTGCAGGTTTTTGTTCCAACCCAGTTGCTTATTTAATTTCACAGTGTTTCAACTCTAATATGTCAGTTCATTCTTAAATCATAGATTTCTTTCCTTTCTAGTCATACATTATCATCCAAGTGATCTGTAGCCTGAAATGGATGAGTAATTTTCAGTTTGTCACTTTCTCTTCCTTTTCCTTCAGAGTACTCAATTAAACCAAATAGTGAATGATGAATACAAACAGGTGGAACTCATTATGATTTATATGGGTATAGTACAAATTCAGATCAACATTCACAGTGATAAGAACAATGTTTTAACTCCACACAGTTACCAGACCAGGATTTGAACCAATGTTTTAGAGTTAGGTAGCATCAGTGACAACTGCCTGAAAATAGTATTGCATGTTCTCCTTATGAAATAACAGGAATAATTAGTTTTGCCAAAAAAAGTTAAACAGTAAAATGTAACTGTTCTTGTAAATGACAAGAACAGTGTGTTGATGATTGCACCTCCATGTAAAACTGACAACAGGGTTTAAAGAGAGCCGCCTCTTCTACCAGCCTGCCAGTCAAACTGAATGCACTTTTTCCTTTTTTGTGGTAAAATAAATGGGCAGGAAGCACATCTTAGATGAGCAATGCAGAGACCTACTTAAAAAAACTGTGCACTCAGCAGATGTATGTAGGAAATGAGGCTAAATATTAATAAATGTAGTTTTACACCCATAAAATAAAAGGTATAATTGCTCAGTTGAGCCAGAAGGGATACCTTGGGGGCTTGGCAGTAATAATACAGGCCACAGCTACATTGCTATAAAAATTAGTGCACGGTGCTGGGTGATTAGGAATCAACAAGCTGCAATATGCTGGACTTCGTGGCCTCGGATTATCAAAGCATTTTTTTTTTAAATAAAAGTTTCCATCTCTTCTTCCTGTGTGCTTCCTTTTGTGTGCTAATCGTGTACAGTGCAGGGGATGGGAAGCTGTTCTTCATGTTTGCTTTATTTTTACATTTGTAGAGGTTGCTTTGTGCTCTGTTCCGTAAGTTCTCCACACTGCTGCAGACATCAGTCCAATTGTTGTTCTTTTCTCAAATTCTTCTAGGCCCTGCTGTCCAACTGGCTAACTTTATTTAGCTCAGAATATAATTGCTGGGTTTTAGCAGGCGGGGGTGGGGAAGGGGTTCTGGAATGTGCTTTCTTGTTTGTGTAGTCTGCTGTTGTGATATGGTATTTACAAATCCTCACCCAAAAGGACATTTGCCCTTTGTGTTAGTTGCCTATTTAAGAGGTAATGCAAATTGGTCACACAAAGATGGCCAGTAGACCCGGACGTTAAAGAGAGACTATTAGAAAAGGCTGACAAATAACCAAACAAGACCTCAAACAGGTTGACACAGTGTAGTTCCTACATGTGTAGGAGTATGGTGTTGTGACATGGAGACCACTCACAACAGAGGAAGGCATTATGAAATCTTTTTTGAGAGTATAGGGTTGGGATGGCAGCTCCCCTGGTTGTGTCCAGAATTTCAACAGATCTTCAACAGCAGGAAACATGTGGGGTGTCCTCTGAAAGTCTGCAAGGCTTCAATGTGCCTTACCTAATAAATGATGGAAAACATCAAAAAAACATCAGCTAGGTGCTTTGGCCACTGTACAATATGGAGCACAAATATATTTGGTGTTTCTGAACTGTATCCACACCATCATTGAAGTTCCAGGTCAGTGACAGGCTACTGCTTGTCTTGAGAAAGGTGCAACAATTTTGAAATAACTGACATGGATAAATCTGACAAGGTGTTAGGCCTCACCTTTTGCCTATAATGTACAAACGTATGCCAGTGAAATGCCATTCACTATTCTGCTTTGAAAAACATGAATTCAGCCATTTCAAGATGTGAGTGGAACCAACAGAAGCAGGTTGCCTTAAATCAACAGTTGGAACTTCAAATGATGGTGCCACAGTGTGTTATGTGTAATAATACCATCTCTCAGTCTCCTCTTTAACATCCAGAATCTTAAGTTAATAGTTTTTCATAAAACAGTTGTTAAACAGTAAAACAGAGCAGTGCTAAATAAAATATTATAAGGGCCCATAAATTGGCAGAGTGTGGAAATGTTAATTTGGCCTGTTGTAGAATGTAAATTTCACACATGTCCACAAAGAAGACAAAACAAATCAAAAAAGATAAAATGTGATGAGCACACATTGCAAATAAATCCATTCCTTAAATCTCCTTCATCACGCTTCAGCATACACCAATTCGACACTTACCTTCATTATAGACTTTTATGGAGCTGTTTATCTATGATTTATCATTTCTGGTTTCACATTCAAAGGAATGGCTTTTCCATCTTTGTAGGGCTTTTACAACTCTGTCACGCTGTGTTTCACAGCCATTATGCTCTAACATTAAAAGGCGTGTGGCAAATTACAGCATATGAAGACAGTATTAGCTGTAAGATTGACAGGGTGTCTTGAGTGTATGTCAACAACATAAGCCGTCATGGTGTACCTGGAATGACTATGAAGGTAAGAGAGTTAGCGCCAGTGGAACATATTTAAAATGATCTCTCTTGGTCTTTCTAACTGGATATTCAGGTTCATTCTGGTATCATCTTCTTTCAGCTGCTCCCGTTAGGGGTTGCCACAGCGGATCATCTTCTTCCATATCTTTCTGTCCTCTGCATCTTATTCTGTTACACCCATCACCTGCATGTCCTCTCTCACTACATCCATAAACCTTCGCTTAGGCCTTCCTCTTTTCCTCTTCCCTAGAAGCTCTATCCTTAGCATCCTTCTCTCAATATACCCAGCATCTGACCTCTGCACATGTCCAAACCAATGCAATCTCGCCTCTCTGACTTTGTCTCCCAACCGTCCAACTTGAGCTGACCCTCTAATGTACTCATTTCTAATCCTATCCATCCTCGTCACACCCAATGCAAATCTTAGCATCTTTAACTCTGCCACTTCCAGCTCTGTCTCCTGCTTTCTGGTCAGTGCCACTGACTCTAACCCATATAGCATAGCTGGTTTCACTACTGTCCTGTAGATCTTCCCTTTCACTCTTGTTGATATCCGTCTGTTACAAATTACTCCTGACACTCTTCTCCACCCATTCCACCCTGCCTGCACTCTCTTTTTCACCTCTCTTCCACAATCCCCGTTACTCTGTACTGTTGATCCCAAGTATTTAAACTCATCCACCCTCACCATTCCACTGACCTCCCTCTCATTTACACACATGTATTCTGTCTTGTTCCTACTGACCTTCATTCCTCTCCTCTCTAGAGCATATCTCCACCTCTCCAGGGTCTCCTCAATGCCTTCAGCAAACATCATAGTCCACAGGGACTCCTGTCTAATCTCGTCTGTCAACCTGTCCATCACCACTGCAAATAAGAAAGGGCTCAGAGCCGATCCCTGATGTAATCCCACCTCCACATTGAATGCATCCATCGCTCCTACCGCAGACCTCACACCACTGTCACACTTGCCTTGTACATATCCTGTACAACTGTTACATACTTCTCTGCCACTCCTGACTTCCTCATACAATACCACAGCTCCTCTTGAGGCACCATGTCACATGCTTTCTCCAGGTCCAAAAAGACACAATGCAACTCCTTCTGGCCTTCTCTAAACTTCTCTATCAATATCCTCAGAGCAAATGTTGCATCTGTGGTGCTCTTTCTTGGCATGAAACCATACAGCTGCTCATTTATCATCACCTCATTTCTTAACCTACCTTCCACTATTCTTTCCCATAACTTCATGCTGTGGCTCATCAATTTTATCCCCCTGTATTTACTACAGTCTTGCACATCCCCCTGATTCTTAAATATTGGCACCAGTACACTTCTTCTCCACAACTCAGGCATCCTCTCACTTTACAAGATTCTATTAAACAATCTGGTTAAAAACTCCACTGCTATCTCTCCTAAACACCTCAATGCTTCCATCGGTATGTCATCTGGACCAACGGCCTTTCCATTTTTCATCCTCTTTATAGCTGTCCTTACTTCCTCCTTGCTAATCCGTTGCACTTCCTGATTCATTATCTCCATATCATCCAACCTCTACTCTCTCTCTCTCGTTCTCTTCATTCATCAGCCTCTCAAAGTACTCTTTCCATCAGCTCAACACACTCTCGTTGCTTGTGAGTATGTTTCCAACTTTATCCTTTATCACCCTAACCTGCTGCACATCTTTCCCAGCTCTGTCCCTCTGCCTAGCCAATCAGTACAGGTCCTTTTCTCCCTCCTTGGTGTCCAACCTCTCATACAACTCATCATACACCTTTTCGTTAGCCTTCACCACCTCTCTCTTCATCTTGTGCCTTATCTCCTTGTACTCTTGTCTACTTTCTGCATCTCTCTGGCTATTCCACTCATTCTTTGCCATCCTCTTCCTCTGTATACCCTCCTGTATTTCCTCATTCCACCATCTGCTGTAGTTTCCCAGCTGTCTGGTAACTCTTCACTACCACCCAGTGCCTGTCTCACTTTCTCCCTAAATTCAACCTTGCAGTCTTCGTTTTTCAACTTCCACCATTTGATCTTTGGCTCTGCCCTCACTCTCTTCCTCTTCTTGATCTCCAACATCATACTACAGAACACCATCCTATGCTGCTTAACTACACTTTCCCCTGCCACCACTTTGCAGTTTTCAATCTCCTTCAGATCAACTCTTCTGCATAGGTTGTAATCTACCTGTGTGCATCTTCCTCCACTCTTGTACGTAACCCTATGTTCCTCCCTCTTCTTAAAATACATATTCACCACAGCCACGGCTATCCTTTTGGCAAAATCCACTATCCTCTGACCTTCTTCATTCCTCTCCTTGACACCATACCTACCCATCACCTCCTCGTCTCCACTGTTCTCTTCACCAACATGCCCATTGAAATCTGCTCCACTCACCACTTTCTGTCCCTTGGGTACACTGTCCATCACTTCATCCAACTCACTCCAAAAATCTTCTTTCTCACCCATTGCACACCCAACTTGCAGTGCATATGCACTAACAACATTCATCATCATCACCTCCAATTTCCAGCTTCATAATCATTACTCTGTCTGACACTCTTTTCACCTCCAAAACACTCTTGACATACTGTTCCTTCAGAATAACCAATACTCCATTTCTCCTCCTATCCACATCATGATAGAACAATTTGAACCCACCTCCAATTCACCTGGCCTTACTCCCCTTCCATTTAGTCTCTTGCATGCACAATATATCAACATTCCTTCTCTCCATCGTTTCTGCTAACTCTCTCCCCTTACCAGTCATACTGCCAACATTCAAAGTTCCTACCCTCAGTTCCACTCTCTTTACTTTCCTCCTGTCCTCCTGCCTCTGGACACATCTCCCCCCTCTTCTTCTTCTCCTTCTTCTTCGGCCAACAGTAGCCCAATTTCCGCCAGCACCCTGTTGACTAGCAGTACTGGTGGCAGTTGTTGTTAACCCAGGGCTCGACCGATCCGGTATGGAAATTTGTACTGTTGTCCACATATTGATTTGGCAAAAATTTACACCGGATGCCCTTCCTAATATAGCCCTCCCCATTTATCCAGGCTTGGGACTGGCATGAAGAAATACACTGGTTTGTGCATCCCCTGTGGCTGGTATCTAAGACAAAAAAATTCGGACATGAGTATCAGCAGGCTTTGCGCCCTAGGAACCAAGTTACCCAAACTATTCTATAACATTTTAGTAATTACCGCTCTGATGCTGATCTTTCTGATTATAAAATAGATCAGTATGATAGCAATTGACGAGAAGAATTAATAATTGCCAAATCATGGTACTTGAGGGCTTCTCTAGAGTGACACAATTTGGCTCAAAAACTTATCAGCACATTGTCATCTCAGAACATGCTTAAGTTTTGAGTTTGATACTTTTCCGTCCGGCCATTTTAGCTGTAGATTGTCTTTAACTGTTGAGACACACACATATATCTATCAAGATATCAATGTTTTTGGTATCAGGGGAACCTAAAACGTCGAGATCGAAATTTTTAATAGGCTTAATAGATGATAGGTTATGGCGATGGAGGATGCAAAGTAAAAAGGAATTAAATTACTTTTTTTTTTATATACTGAATTTTTGTAAACCAGTTGATTGTAACTTGGGAGAATCCTACAAAGTTAAGAACACAGTTATAAGGATAAACTGCAGATTAATTAGTGTAATGATAATGTTTCATTATTCATGGCTTATTCTTTCTTCTGCACTTTGGACATATCAGTATTCAAGTTTATGGATATTTATTTGCAAATCTACTTGATGGTGTATGGTTAACTTTCAAACATGTCCCTCACTTACAGAACTTTGTATTTGACAAGATTTATTTTTGTTCTTTTTGCCTGTATCTCTCATCTTTCTCTTTCTTTTGGGTGGGCATTGAATCTTGTTTTGCTTTTTTATTTTGATTTTTTTTGTATTTCTGTTTTTCCTTTTAATATACAGTATATTGTGTTATTATACACCTTACAGAGTAGAATGCAATTGTAATGTTTTGGTTTCCATTGCAGCAGAGTGGTGACATAAACAGTACATTTTCAATTCATTTTTGTCTAGCAGTCTTCACAGTTGTCTCAGAGCACTTGTACAAACTATGATGTTAAATTGCTAAACCTTACATTACCATGAAAGAAACACATACTAAATGCACATTGGATGTTAGCCACAATACTTGAGGTAAAATAATGGTATTATGAATCACTGAAAATGTCCTGAAATGCCCTACACTCAGTGCCCATCATATGATGTTTAATAAGCTACGTAAGAATAAAAAGTCATGGCTGCATATATTTTTACAACCCTTAAGTCAATTTCTGGTTGAAGTCCCAAAATCCAGGGCTGTACAGTTGCATTCTTCTGTTCTTGCTGGAATAGCTCAAGAGTTAAAGGGTTACAGGGCATTGTTTGTAGCCCAAAGTCACCAAATCTACAGTGGTGTGAAAAACTATTTGCCCCCTTCCTGATTTCTTATTCTTTTCCATGTTTGTCACACAAAATGTTTCTGATCATCAAACACATTTAACCATTAGTCAAATATAACACAAGTAAACACAAAATGCAGTTTTTAAATGATGGTTTTTATTATTTAGGGAGAAAAAAAAATCCAAACCTACATGGCCCTGTGTGAAAAAGTAATTGCCCCCTGAACCTAATAACTGGTTGGGCCACCCTTAGCAGCAATAACTGCAATCAAGCGTTTGCGATAACTTGCAATGAGTCTTTTACAGCGCTCTGGAGGAATTTTGGCCCACTCATCTTTGCAGAATTGTTGTAATTCAGCTTTATTTGAGGGTTTTCTAGCATGAACCGCCTTTTTAGGGTCATGCCATAGCATCTCAATTGGATTCAGGTCAGGACTTTGACTAGGCCACTCCAAAGTCTTCATTTTGTTTTTCTTCAGCCATTCAGAGGTGGATTTGCTGGTGTGTTTTGGGTCATTGTCCTGTTGCAGCACCCAAGATCGCTTCAGCTTGAGTTGACGAACAGATGGCCGGACATTCTCCTTCAGGATTTTTTGGTAGACAGTAGAATTCATGGTTCCATCTATCACAGCAGGCCTTCCAGGTCCTGAAGCAGCAAAACAACCCCAGACCATCACACTACCACCACCATATTTTACTGTTGGTATGATGTTCTTTTTCTGAAATGCTGTGTTCCTTTTACGGCAGATGTAACGGGACATTTGCCTTCCAAAAAGTTCAACTTTTGTCTCATCAGTCCACAAGGTATTTTCCCAAAAGTCTTGGCAATCATTGAGATGTTTCTTAGCAAAATTGAGACGAGCCCTAATGTTCTTTTTGCTCAACAGTGGTTTGCGTCTTGGAAATCTGCCATGCAGGCCATTTTTGCCCAGTCTCTTATGGTGGAGTCGTGAACACTGACCTTAATTGAGGCAAGTGAGGCCTGCAGTTCTTTAGACGTTGTCCTGGGGTCTTTTGTGACCTCTCGGATGAGTCGTCTCTGCGCTCTTGGGGTAATTTTGGTCGGCCGGCCACTCCTGGGAAGGTTCACCACTGTTCCATGTTTTTGCCATTTGTGGATAATGGCTCTCACTGTGGTTCACTGGAGTCCCAAAGCTTTAGAAATGGCTTTATAATCTTTACCAGACTGACAGATCTCAATTACTTCTGTTCTCATTTGTTCCTGAATTTCTTTGGATCTTGGCATGATGTCTAGCTTTTGAGGTGCTTTTGGTCTACTTCTCTGTGTCAGGCAGCTCCTATTTAAGTGATTTTTTGATTGAAACAGGTGTGGCAGTAATCAGGCCTGGGGGTGTCTACGGAAATTGAACTCAGGTGTGATACACCACAGTTAGGTTATTTTTTAACAAGGGGGCAATTACTTTTTCACACAGGGCCATGTAGGTTTGGATTTTTTTTCTCCCTAAATAATAAAACCATCATTTAAAAACTGCATTTTGTGTTTACTTGTGTTATATTTGAATAATGGTTACATGTGTTTGATGATCAGAAACATTTTGTGTGACAAACATGCAAAAGAATAAGAAATCAGGAAGGGGGCAAATAGTTTTTCACATTTGTTTTTTTTTCTTTTAGATTCAGGTTTACATTTTCCTGGGACCAACTCATACTTGACACTGACTTTGTTTTTGCTGATCCACTCTGTTGGTGTTTTTTAATTTATGGTTAGACTTGTTGTCTTACTAAAAAGTCAACCGAGTCTCCAATAGCATTTATTTCATAGACTGGAACTGTCATGATCACAGTTTCTCCTTGGTCGCATTGTGAATGGTGTTAAAAAGTAAATATGTTCTTCCACTGCACCACCTTATTTTTGTTATAGGCACTGCCTGTAGTTTGGGACATGTTCACAAATTCCCGGGCAGAGTCTCCTGGAAGTTGCGCTGATTTAGATCAACAGTGCAACAACTGTAAGCTGGCTGCATGGAGCGATTATAGTCCAAGTTTCTGAACACAGCCTGATACCTACTGTAGCGCTTTAGTTTGAGCAGTGAAAAGAATCTCTACATTTCTGCCCCGCGACTGAGATTTATCTCTAACATTTTGACTTAAGTTTTTATTCACTATTTTGTTTCCTGGCATTCTTGTCTTGAGTTTTGTCTCACATCCTGGGCTTTATTTCCTAAATGTTGTCATTCTAGCTTTGCCCTTGGCGAGTAATTTTATACAATCCATCTTCTATTCTAAATGACTGCTCTTCTATGCATTCAGTACAGAAACTGCTTTTTCTCCTAAGTTTGTTTGCACTCTCAAGGCTTTTTCTCATTCTTCACAAGCCTTCCAGCTGTTACTGCCAAAAACTACTGCTGTCACCATGATATTTTACTGTAGGTGTGCTGTTAACAGGATGAAACCAGAAAGTTCTACCTTGACCATAAAACCATTTCATCTTCTGTAAGCAAATTATGTGACCCATCATATAAAGCTTTCTTGCAACATGTCTATAAAGACTGCAAATAAATCTTGAAATTACTAAAAAGTCAACATTTTTTTTTTAAGAGATATTTCTGCTGTTCCTTGTGGTGGTCTGAACTCAACATTATCTATTTGGGGAAAACAGCCTGGTATGCTGCTTCTAAAATGTTTAACATTGAGCTCCACAACAGTCAAATGTATACTTAACAACACCTATTAATGTACTTTTGCAAGACTATGCCTTATTATTTCAAACCGATTCAGCTGTACAACATTTTGAAACTTCAGAATCTCCTATTAAAAAGCACTGGTGAATCTGCAAACTCGCTTCTTTTAAAACAAGAGAAATACTCTATATTATAAACATTATCTTCAGAATATTATTGTAAAGAACTGACATTATCAATGTGCAGTTAAATGCTGTTTGAATGAAGTAATTATAGGAGAAAGATGAAGCTCTCCTAAGTGACACAAAGACGCATCAGTTTACAAAGGGTACTGGAGTTGGTATGAAGGCAGATGATTGGTGCCGCTGGGACCACACTGTGATATGTAGTTTCAAGGGCCCACAAAAAGGCTGACTGTGCCATAGACAGCAATGGCAGGACAAGATTACAGCTTGCGCACACTCAAGTAGTTACTTAGTGATATAACATACAACAGACTGCACTGACAGTTACAATTTATCAGTGCTCGATGAGCCACTTTTGCTTCCATGATATCTTCAGACTGGAATTAAAATCTTTAAGAGAAGTGTTACCTCTGGTATTCATGTTATACATAAAATCAGTTCCCTTGCAAGTTCCTAGTTACATTTAAAATGTTAATTATAAAATTTAAACTAATATTAATAGCTAGATGGGGAGCTTATTTCAGTTAGTTTTCTTCTTTCACAGGGTAGTTTTCATTTTATGCTATTATTGGCCATTTTGTATTCATAGTTATTTTTCATTAGCTAATTATTGCATACTGCTCTGTTGGGTATGTTTAGAAAAAAAGACCAATTAACAATTGGTCACAGACCCTCCACCACCAACACATCAATCAATGCCATTTTTACATTAATTGATCTGGAGTCTGTTATGTATGAAAGCTGTTAAGCCACCACAAACTAATTTAAGCTACATTTTTACTACAAGGTATTGTAAAGAAGTGTTAAAAAACATCTATTTAATGTAGTCTACTAACACATTTAATTGCATTTTAACAGTGCTGTTATTGTATGACTCACTGTTACAATAATATTTAATAAACAAAAATGTGATAACTGACTCTTGGATGAAGTAACTAAAAAATATGAAATGCTTATACATTCATATCAGTTACCTTAGTTGCCGGACGCACCTGAATGTTATTCCAGATATGTCTAACTTGTGGTCTTCAACTTTACTGATATCAATAACAGTGGCTCCAAGTTTTTTAAAGGAAATTACTCAATTGAAGAACTGAGTCTGGGCAAACACTGCCATAGACTCCTTTTCCATTACAAATGAGAAATAACAGATGGCACACACCAATGCAGATAATTATGTATCCTACTTAAAACAAAAAATCGTAAGCAGTGCTGACTCAATGATCCACCATCCTGAGCTCTGCTCATTCTTAGTGTGCTCATTTCTTTATGTTTGCATGGAGTTTTTGGTCATATTATTTTAAACACTAAAGGATTATTCTGTTTTATTAATCTCTCATTTAGAAGCTATTTGACTTTTGCAGAGATTATCATTATTTTAATGATGTCACATTGGCATCATAAAGTTTTCCCAAATGGTTGTTGGTTACCGTGGCCATTGCAATTTAAGAAATTGTTGATGTGGTGCCCTATGAGGTCACCGTGTCATCACTCTATAAGATGGGGACACATTAAAACAATTATTTAAACTTTGGATTTTCCAAAATTAAAACATGAATTTTTAGAGTGTTATATTGAAAAGGACTTTTGTTTTGGCTTTGTGTTTTAAAAATAATATTTTTCATTTGTTATGCTGTTTGACATTTTCATGTCTCCTTCATATTTGCCCTCTGATGACTTGTTTTGCCATGGAATCACACCACAATCTATCCCAAGCCATACATTTGCACTGTGGTAACTGCTGGTGGCCATCAGAAGCTCTTTGTAAGCTGTGAGCAATGAGAAAACTTGTCAGCTGAGCTCCCTCTCAATCAGCTCCCATCTTTATTTGCACAGCACCATTGCTACACTACAAGACACAAATCTTTAGATGTTTCGTTTAAAAAATCTTGTAATCTATTCTTTTAATTAAAAAAAAACAACTTTTCAGTCCTTTACACTTGTTACACGGTTAATTTTTATTTCTTTTTGGCATTTCATTGAAACTTATTTTAAAATGAGTTCAATGAGAACATGGGGACACAGTTGAAAACCTGCTAACGGTTAATTTCACACAAACATTAGGCAGTTTTTCTTTACACAGAAAACCACACACACATCGAAAAAGTTAACAAGTAATGTGATAGACAATAGGACTTTGGGGACATTTAAGTCTAGGCTTGTTTTTTGGAGAAAGTGATTGGATAGGACTTGCAAGCTCATTAAGCTAAATGGCGTGTTCTCATCTAAGTTTTCTAATGTTCTCATCACATTCTGAAAGAACTGTGTATTGGCACAGCATGAGTGTGTGTGTGTGTGTGTGTGAACGTTAAGAGTATCATAGTCCCATTTGAGCTACAAGTGAGAATATTAAAGTGGTTTATGCATGTTTCATATTATCTTTGAACAAATGCTGGATGGCTGGTCAACAATTAGAAAGTGAGGAGCGCATAGCACATGCAAGTTTCTGTCTCTTTGATTACTTGGGCATCCAGCTTCATTGCTAAATTTGCAATGTCTCTCCGCAAGGTTATTGTGTTAGGTTACTTGATTGTTAGTGGAAATTTGAAGTTAAATCACAGTTTGGAGTGAATTTATTTCCTAAAGGATATATCGAAGAAAAAAAAACATCAAACAGCTACACTGCAATGAAGGTCTGGCTACTTAATGAAGTCCTTCTATACTCTATGGCCTAACACTACCTCCTCTTGCTCACTGAAATTAAGTCCTCCTTGTCAAAGGTCATCTTTCTATTTGTGATCTTCCCCCATGCTGGTGTAAATTGCTAAGAGATTCCCCAGCGGGGTTCTCTTCATGGGTGCTGGTTTACCAGCAATAAGAACAGAACTTTAGATACAGTCAACAACATTACCTGTAGAAATTCTCTATGATGCTTCAGTGTCCATATTATGCATCCATTATGAACCATCTACAATAATTCAACACAAAAGAATGAAGCTGGTAAATAATTTGTGAGCTGGCTGGGTGGCTGACTACCAGAGAGATGTGTAGTTTTAAAGTGCTGACTCACCAGTGCAGCAGATTTGAGAAACAGGTGCAGCCAATGAGGGTCTGTAGAACTGAGGTAGCTGGCAGCAGTGTCACTGAAGAGGGCTGATCAAAAGGAACAAATGGTTTGCAGTGGGTGGGCTGGCTGGACAGTCAGCTATGTTAGCAGTAATGCCACCTGACTTTCTAGGGAAAAGATAATACTAGCAAGCAATAGGTTTGGCAGGTCAAATACATGACAACACATGGACAGCACTGGCAGGCAAGCAAATTAATTGAACTTAAAGTCCTACTCTCCAGCACACTACTTTATTATTTACTCCATGTGTCTCTGATTCTTTGTGTGATGAAAATGTGTCTAACAATTCAATGAAGTCTGCCTTTAACTTGTTACTAACCCTCTCCCCATGTTCTTGAATTATGTATTTTAAACTAACAGTTGGATTCCACTGTACTAATTCCTTTCATAGTTTTAAACACTTCAATCACTTCCCCTCATATTCTCCATAGGCTTAAACTGAACCCCTTCAATGTTTCCTCATAACTTGTACCTCAGTCCCAGAATCTGCTTAGCAACTCTTCATTGGACTGTCTTTAGTGCTGCTACATCTTTTTTGTAATGCAAAAGTTAAGGCTAAGAGTTAGTGTGAACACCGGCATGAGCTCAGGAGAGTTTTAGGACATAATGTCAATACAAGTTTAGGATGAACATGAAGGTTAAGGGTTGGTGTGAATGGTATCCACATTCTCCATGATATAAACTGTACACCTAATGTAACATGTTAAGTTCAGTGCATATGTAACTAACATTTTAGTATTGTATTTTTTTCAAACTACATATATAGCCGTCTGCCATAGCCTCGCCATTTGATTTTTGCTTTTCTATTTATTACATTTATAAAAGTTTCGTCCTGTGTATACAGACTTCCACCCTACAAATGCACTGGCATCATGGTGTTGAAGTTCTGCAAATAAATGCTTCTCAACAAAGTGGATTTAGTGCTGTACAAAGGTATTCTGACACACAAAGGTACTAAAGGTTTAAAATAAGCTTCTTGGACATGAGTGTGTATATTCTACCACAGAGGGCAAAGCTGAAAAAGGCACATTAACAACAGTAATTTGGTGAATTGAGTCTAGTGCAGTACAAGTAAAAGTTGTCAAAAGTCTAAACAGTCACTTCAAAAAAAAAAAAAAAAAAAAAGGCTTGGTTTTCACTCCCTGTGTCAAGAACAAGATACAGGATGGCATCTGGGAAGGTGAGGGGCTTTCTGACCAAGTGTGTCAGTAGTGTTTCGCATATTCCACTGCACTTGGTTTCCTGGCAATTTAAAGTTGAGCCCTTGCGGCTGAACTTTGATAAACTTCTCTTGCTACTGACCTCATTGAGACTTTCTTAGTATGGAAGGAAGCAATGCCATGTGCTGTCAGTTACCTGGCAGAGCAGCATCTCTTCTGTCTTACAGGGCCCTAAATCAGAAATTACTGCTTTAAAAATTGTCTTCTTTTTAGTTTCAACTGTACTCGTCTCCTACAGCTGAAAATAAGTCACATCTCAGTATTTTCACTCTCCATTAAGCCAAAGTGCAATGTGTTACTCAAACTCTCATTGTTTTGTCTCTCAGCAGGTTTTTTTTTCTTTTTTTCAGACAACTTTATTGGACTTTCAGAATCTGTTTTATATGGTCTGTTTTTAAAATTCAATCATTGAATTCACAGTGTATTTGTGTTAATAGTCTGAGTGCCAAATTTTTTTGCAGCAACTTTACAAGTAATTCTGTTGTTAATTGGATAGGGGGTAGCAGGGCACACCCACAATACTTGGGCTAATTTAGGGTCGTAAATAAACATAACAAACACTTGGGGTCTGGTAGGGAAACTCAGAGAAAAACCTGCAGACACAGGGAAAGCAGGCAGTGTTCTCAAAGTTCTGGACCAGGCCACCCCTGGGACTCCGAGGCTGCAGTCTTAAAACAAAGCACCGTCATAGCATTAGGATTTGCTTCAGCATAATGACATCATTACAGAATGTAATTTTTCAGAATGATCAATAAACATCCAGGTGTTACAGAAGGGAAATTTTCCATTTTATCTTTAGGAAGAGCTAAAATATGTCATCAGTCACCAAAAATTTTTGTCTAGTAGACTGAACTAGAACTAATATTACAACACTGATATTGTGGAAATATCAATGTAGGAAATGCACTAAAAGTATTATGTCCATATGAGATTCAAGTGCTGCTTTTGATACAATAAAAAAATCAAGTATATTGTATCAGATTGATATTTATATTCTTTCAGGTTCTAAAATTGTCTTGTGGCAGCACGCAGTCTGGAGTAGTTTGCATTTAATATGATATTTTACTTTCATCAAGACATGGTGGACTCAGAGCTGAAGTGTTCTTAACCAACCCTGGCAACTATAAAAAGATTGGGGTCATCTTCTAGCAACAGTCAATCTTAAATCAGTGAAACTAAGCCAGACAGGTTAGAAAAGAAAGGAGTTATTTAAAGTGTTATATTTTGCTTTTGCTTGATTTCTCAATGTTGTCATTCTAGCCCTTAAAGAAATATGTTTTATTTTGATTTTGTATAATGCCTGTTTTCCAAATCTGCAGTTCCCACCGTGCAAAAAATAAAATAGAAAAAGAAAGCAACTTCAGAGACAATTGTTTAAAAACTTTAAACAAACCTTTTATCAGTATTTCAATATGACCTACCTAGCATGTTCTTGAGTGGCTACGTAATAAATTGTCTACAGCAGGTTCAAAATATGATAAGACTGCCCCTGCTTTTGTGCTGTATGATACAGACATTTGTAATCCTGTGATCAATAATAATTTACCTACAATTTTAAAACTATATACATACAAGTCTAAAAGGTTTGTTTTTGAGGCATTTCAATCCATTCTGTTGATGCTCTAAAATGAAATCAAATTGAAGTAACAAATATAAGTTACAAATATAGTATAATTACTTATAAAAAACTTTAAAACTTCTGATTTACAAAGCCTTTTACCTCCATGACCTCAGATTCTGTACTTACAATGGTGCTTAGTAAGTTTGGAATTATCTGTCGGCAAATATTAGAAAAGCCTATTAGTCTAGCATTTATAACATGGAATGAAGATGCATTATTTTAGACAAAGGAAGTGGGGGTGCTACTCAATACAAGTTTTGTTCTCTTTGACAACATATGAACCACGTGAATTCAACCCCCTGGCCCCCTCCCTTATTTATTATTTTTTTTTAGAATGTCTGAGCAAATAATGCAGGTAGGTGTGCCCTTGCGTGTTTGCTTTGGTAAAACACCAGTGATCAATGATCAGTTAGTTCATAGAGCCAATAAATTAAGGCTTCTCAACACGCGGCGCTCTAAAGCATTTTATGTGGCTCCCAGGTAGTAAGAAATGCATTTAAGTCTATGAAATCATTTTCAGAATTTAAATCCCTGCTCAAAACAAGCACATTCAGTTTTTTCTCAAAAGAAGGTGAATTGATGTTTTACATGTCTTTTCAATTCAAGCAATGTTTCTTCCTGTATCACAACACGAAGTAGACAAAATGTTTAGAGAGCTACTGGTGAAAATGGCGAAACACAACATTTCAGAGCATAGGACATTTAACACATTGTGGGAAGAAGAATTTGCATTCACTGAAATAAACAATAAACCACTATGTGTGCTGGTACCAAAATGCGCAAATACCCAGCATCAGCATGAAAACTGTCAAGCTGATTTTAGAAAATTATATCCCCCTCAGAGCAATTTAAGAAAAGATACAGTTCAGTCACTAGACCGTCTAAATGGTCAGCAAATTATACTGTAATGCAAAATAAGAGAGTGATTCCGTCACAGAAGCATCATGTAAAATAGTGTGGAATGTTGTAAAGTGCCACAGGCCTTTTAATAAAAGTGAGTTTATTAGGAAATGTTTCTTGGAATGCAGTGAAGGTCTTTTCGCTGATTTAAGAAACAAAGACGATACCATTGGTCAGATATCAAAATTGCAACTATCGGATTCTACACTAGCCCAAACAGTAGAAACAATTTCGAATAATAAAGACTTAAGTGACCCTGAACATTTTAGTCTGGCCATCGACAAGTTCACTGATGTATCAGACATGCCACAGGTCATGGTGTGGATGAGCATTTTTCCACTTAAAGGCCAAACAAAAGGAGAGGATATTTGTTTGGTTCTGTTTACCTTTTTTTTCTTTAAGGGACCAGGAAATTAAACAACTGAATAAGCTGATGTCAGTTACCACTGACAGTGCTCCATCAAAGGTTGGGAAGGAGAACGTTTTTTGCATATCACAGTATTCTCCATCAAGAACGGTTATGCGGCACACTGAAAAAAGGAAATTTGAAGGTGACAGTGGAAAAGGTAGTTAGAATTGTAAATTATATCCTAGGACAATCACCAAAGCACCGGCAGTTTCAGTTTTTAGTAGAAAAATATGAAATGCACTATCACAATATCCCGCTACTCGCCGAAGTTCGATGGTTAAGCCAAGGTTGCATTTTATTAAGGTTTATTGATTTTGCTTCCTATAATTCAATAGTTTATTCAGCAGTGGGAGCACACTGATCTGGCTTATGTCGATGATGAAAAATTCATACTAGATGTTGCTTTCCTCACTGACATCACAGGGCATTTAAATGGACTAAATCTGAAGTTACAAGGAAGGGCAGTTCTCCCTGTGCTTGTTAGCAATGTTTTAGTTTCTCAGGAAAAGCTACTTCTCTGTCAAGAACAGCTTCAAGAACACCATTTTACTCATTTTCCATTCCCGAGTGCTTGAGCAGATCAGCTGCGCACTGCTTTCCACCCAGCGGAGTTCACAGATTATCTTGTAGAACTTTCAAGTGAATTTGACAGTCATTTTAATGACCTAAAACCACTCATCCCAATGATCTGTCCAGTTGAAAATCCCATTAGTACTGAAGTAAAATCAGCTTCGGAGCTCACAGAGATGTTTGGTGTTTCAAAAGACAGATTTGAAAATGAGCTTAATGATTTGCAGAATAACTGCATTTTACAACAGAAAGTATAAAGAGGAATCAGTTGTAAACCTCTGGATACTTTAAGTATCAGGCGGAGAGTATGGTGCCATCCTAATCTGCACACCATTTTCAGCAAAGGAGATTGCCAAGTGCAAACGACTGAATTCCCTCACTGACAAGCACATCACAGTTTACTAGAACAACTATATATCAACCAAACGTAAAGATGCAAACCGCGTCTTCACATTAGACAAGATTACAGTATGTGTTTTGTATTTTGTACTGCATATAGTATTAAATGTATTTTAATGTACATATGAATTATCATTGAAAGTAACTGCAAAGCACATTTTTCACAAAAGAACAAGATACTGTGTATATAATTTTTAATTTTACTTTTATTTAACATGTAGTTTTTGGATTTACAGTTGTATAAAGAAATTGTTTAAGGCAGATAACAGGGACTGGCAATAAGCATCCTGATTGTATTAATTTGTATTTTTGGTGGGGCATGACAGTCAAATGTAAATTACATATTTTCCTTATATGAAGGCATTTAAAAGAGCAAAAGTAGACTGGATAATAAAATGTTAATAGATTTAAATTACAGTAAAGTTTCAAATAGCTTTCATAATATTTTAAGATACATTTCTACTTTACTCATATTTTCAGATGTTATTTAATAAAATTTTTATCTAGTGATATGTTATGATTATAACATGAGAAGTCTTGTGTTAACTTCAAATAAAGTACAAATTGCTACATTTATTATTCTTTTGAATTTGGGATTGTTTATTAAACTTAAGCCCAAATGCAAAGAAAATGTGTTAGGTAGATTTGCTAGTTTTAAAACATTGTGACTTAAATTTTTAGTAAACAACTATTGGCAAAAATGTCAGAAAATGTTAACTTGTTTTGCATTGTGGCCCTTCAGTCAGCATCTGGCCCCTGAGGTACATGAAGTTGAGCAGCACTGCTGTAAACAAATACAATATACACTTCCCAAATAATAACTGCTAACAAGAATGTGCCAAATTTTTCGTCTGATCTGTTCCACCTGTTGGTAAAATTATGATACACATTTTTGTTTGCAAGTCATATTATGCAGCTTTAATAAAGGATGTCCAAATGAAATAAACACAACCAAATGTAATACGAATAGTTGCAGAGAGCAGACGACACTATTAGAAACAGAAGTGGACAGGACATGAAGAAATTACTCATGTACAGTAAGTCTCATCAAAGCATTGGGGCATCCAGTGTTTACTTTTGCCTTCACATTTATTGAATATTTCCATAAATTATAAGACTGAATTGGTTGTAATAATTTTTTATTGCAATACTAAAGCAGCATACAACAACGTTATTACATAAATATTTTGTTTATATATATATAAATTTAAATATATTTAATTTTTAATAATTTCAATATTATATTTGCATTGTCAATCTAGGATATTGACTGTTTGCTCGATGTGGGGTTAAAATTAATTTAAATGATTTTAGCACACGGCTGCAACATAACAAAATGTGAAAAAAGTGGTGGGGTATGAATACTTTCTGAATTCATTGTATATATACGTGTATATACACTACCAGGCAAAAGTTATAGAACACCACTATTTTTCCAGTTTTTATTGAAATTTAAGCAGTTCTAGTCTACCGAAGAACCTAAAATGGTACAAAGGTAGGTGGTAAATTATCAGAGGTTAAAAAAAAAGTATAGGTTACCAAAACTGAAATCTAATGTCATTTTTAATTTTATACAAAAGACCTTTTCAGGGAAAAAGTAATGGGTTAATAACTTAAAGCTTTTCTGCAGGAATAAAAGTTAATTAAGCCCCAAAAGTTGAAGCAAATAATTCCTACAGGTGCCCCTACTTTTATTGATTACATAAATACCTTTTGTCTGTATAAAAGCAGTGTGGGAACACACTGAGGGTGCATATTCTACAATGAACTGGAAATGACTGGGTGAATACAGCAGGGCCATCAAAAGTGTGATAGAGATGGTAGAACATTCCTCTTGAGGGCTGTGGATCAGGAGTGAACAATAGAGTGTGAGTGCTGCAGGGACATCGGCCCGAGCAAGGTTGTGTGATGTCGGAATCCCTGAAAGACCCGATAACCCTATCACTTATAATGTGTCCAAGTGTGTCAGAAGGTGTAGATTTTAACAAATGCATAGTGTGTATATACAGTAATATAGTGGTACCAGCTCAGCTAATTATTTGACTTTTACTTACTGGCAGCTGCTATTATTCACAAGAATTAAGGGTAAAGTAAAAGCAGGAATTAAAGGAGTCTAACTAGACTCACATCATGACATTCCCTCTTATATGACTCTGTATATAAACTATATGCAAGTTTGCTTTTGTTGCACATGTTGTTCTTTTCTTTCATGCAAGTTTTCCCCTTTTCCTGTAACCTTTGTCTGTGCATAAATTGGTCTGCATTACTCTCCTAGTTCTAATCTATTTTAGCCTGAAAAGATGTTTCCTGAGTCACACTGCTACAAAAACATTCAATAGACTAACTGAGCCAATGGTGTTTGAAGCCAATGCCAGATAAAATAAATGTCTAATTAGATATACCAAGGTATTTGTAGCTGATGTCATTATGATGTATGAAAAATTAGTTCTCAGTGTTACTTTCTCATTAAAACAAACTACAGAAAAGGCACTTCTGCAATATATTTTTAGAACATGTTGAATTCTATGTTACCACAAGCTGAATCCATAACTCGTCTAGTTTTACATCCACCTGACTGGCTAGCCATTTGCGAATGCAGTGGCTCTACAGAACATGAAATGAAAAATACAAAGCTAGTAATAGTGTTTAAAAACATATACTGTATTTGGATTGAAGAATGGGGCAGGGTGATGTCAAAGTCAAAAACGAACAGAGAAACAACATATGAGTAATGGGTTTCAGAGCAAAGGTTATAGTTATTCACAAAGATTAAAAAGGTCAACAAACTTCAGAAGAAATGAAAAACAAGAGTTTAAGAATGGCATAACATTTTGAGAAGAGTAAAGAGAATGCTTAATAATAAGGCTAACTGAACTTAAAAAAGTCACAAATCATAGCTGAGGGACATGGTCGAAGTAAGAGCAGGCCTTGCTGGGTTTGATTCCAATTAGCCAGATGAAGAAGGATTGAAAATAAATGGTGGAAAAGTAAAAATACAGTACTTTGCAGAATCAACATTAATCGCACTGAAACGTTTCAGATGATTTTCTGCATATTGTGAAATTTTAACCTATGATGTATGTAGCAATATTTTCTCAGTCAGCATAGTCAAATCAAAGATGTGTGTAACTTTTTTTTTTTTTTTAAATTACCTTTTTTCTTCTGGTATTTTGTACTCCCCAGGCTTCTTTAGATATGTATGCTGGGATGGGGTCAGTTTTTGCTATGCTGGTCTCAGCCATGCAGCTATTCTTGATCAGCAGATGCATTTATCAAAGCCTAAACTGCATGTCTGTTCAAGTATGGAGATTCAGACATGTTAAAGTTAAATTCTAGCACTGTGGTGCTTAGGGCGTATCCTTTGAGACTAACAGATCACTCTTCTAAGCATTCTGTTGTCTGGTATGGCAATCAGCACAGAATAATATTCATTAGTGTTTTGTCAATGTTCATTGACATACTACAGCAATGAAGCTTCTGCATTAACACATGCTTAAGCAGTTTATTGGATATACAGCATGGTAACTCACCTTAGGCTTTGTTCATATTTGCATTTCAAAAAGGTTGAGAAATACATTTGCCACAATGCACATAGTAGAATGCATTGAAAAATGTACAGTGGACTGGTGCTGTCCAACCTACCTTGAGAAAGCAGTGTAAAACTCTTTCAGCCATGTTAGAAATATGGTGTGAATATCAAAATGTTTAAGGAAGTGTAGACTCAGATTTTTGTCAGTACACACAGACGTGTTTCATTTTTCAGAAATTGCCCTCCAATGCACAGAAAGTCATTCCTGGGGCTGGACAACTTTACTTTGCTTAAGGCAAAGAATCATCATGGAGGTTGAAGGTAGATTCACATCTAGGACTTGACCAGCATGGTGTTCATTACACAAGCAAAAGCTGAAATCAGCATACACAAAAACTGACACTTTGATCATCTTAATTATTATAAAGATCCAGTCTTAAAGTTCTATACATGGCTACTGTGCTATGGATACATTCTACACCTTACGTATTCCTACCTTTGTTCCCAAAGGCTATCAGTACACTGTAATATGCAGTTGTTATGACTGTTTTAAAATAGACAACCCCACCAAAAAAGGACAAGCAGACATTTTCAGTTCAAAAATGAACAGGAGGTGACCAGAAAGCTTCCCAAAAAGATAGCTAAAATTACCAAAAAAAAACCCAAACACACACATATCATGCTCATAAAACTTAATATCTGTGTTGTCTGCAAAATGAAAAAAAAAATCAAGTAGCAAAACAAAGAAGAAGAAATAATAATAGCAAGCAGATATTATTTTTATGCAAATACTTGGGTGTTGTTAGACGTACACTGCCATCTCTTATGGCCACATTTGTGACATCATAGAGTGTGTAGTGTTTTGTGGATAAGATGACTCCAACCGTTGTGGCAACTGAAAACAATATGATGGTACCAATGAAAACCCAAGATGTAATTGCATTAAAATTAAAATTATTACTTTCGGCAAAAAAAAACAAACACGACACCCAATCCTGGAAAATCACTGGCCCATTTCAACCCTTAATTGGACTAAACAAATCTAGTAATTATGTTTGTTTTAGACATATAAAAAAAGTAAACAACTCTTGTAAAGCATTCGATTTACTGACATTAACAGACCAGAGAGGCTGGATAATGCTTTAGTGTGCCAATAGGTAATTCCTGGATAGTAATTCTCAAATCCTCTGCCAGGACAGCAATGTATATGCCTTTTCCAAGTTTTTAGACAGTTTAGAAAGAAACACAGAAGTATGTCCAGTTAAGCAGAATTCTAAATTTGTTTTGGCAGTAATTTTATTTACAGAGCAAGTCATAATTATCTGTCTTTTAACAGTGAAAAGTGAAAACTGTTATATCAGAGCATTGAAAAAAATCAAGGTGTGAAATGGTGCAGCCATTTTTGTATAAATTGTGAGAAAAGAAGTGGTCAAGTGATGTCACTGGTATAGTATTGTGCTGGGGGAACAGCTCAAAAATTCAATGCTGAGGTTTGGGTGTCGCCTAGCTAAGCATTGCTTAGCCCAAGTTACTGGATTAATTCCTGGGATTTGAGTTCTTTTCCCCAGCTCATTACTAGACCAGTAGAGTTTTCAGCAATTCTGAAAAGTTAAGTAAGCTGCTCCTGAACTGATAATTAGGAAAAGTGCAGTCATGTGCCTTTTTCTAAATATAATGCTATTTAGCTGTCATTTTGGTTGTATTACAGTATTAGTATTCTTTGTGTAGTTAACAATTAGTATAATAATAGCTTTATTGCAGAAAGATTACCTTCAGTGACAAAGCCAATCCGACAAACAAATAACTGTTAGTGCATGTGACAGCCACACCGCACCCCATGCACTTCCTAGCTAGCTTTAGCAAGTTAGCACAAAGCTTTAATTAGCACATCCTTGAAGCTCTCGCCCTTCATGTGAGACTGAGACTGCTAGAAAGTGCACTACAAATGAAACTGTAAAAAAAAATCTGGAAAATGTCAGGAATGCCCAGAAATGGTTTTCTCAATATTATTTGATAATAAAACATGCAACAGATCACTTTTAGCTCTTTCTAGCCAATATGCCTGAGAAGTGAACTTTAACTGTTTTCTACACTCAGAGGTTTTAAACAGAAACAAAATTCCCTGCAGAGTGAACTGACTGTTAAGAGTTTTCCTTTCAAAACTGAAGGTTGAAACAAAACTCAATCCGAAGTGCCTGAAGCACCAAAGAACCCATAACACTCATGTTAAACAATTTAAATGACTCGTAAATCATTAATTAAAAGAGATGATGATATTGACTAGAAAGCAATGGGGATAGAGACTTGATATTGGGATTGTGTTATAGGCTTGCAATATAGACATTGATGTGCATCTTTTAAATAATATTGAAAAAGTACGTTCAGGGGAAGTATTACAGTCATAGGGTACTGTAATTAACGAAATATTCGCTGGGCTAACCTTACAAATACTAAACCACAAAAGCAGGAGTTTCTAGACGTAATCACTGATTGTTTTTAAACACAACATGTTAAAACAGCAATGACAGGGAAAGACTTTCTAGATTTTGTATTTTGTAATTATCAGGATAGAATTCAGGGGATATATGTGATTGAACCATTAGGATTCAACAGCCATTATGTAATAAATTTTACAGTGTTTTGGCAGAGCGTACACCCAAAAACTTCAGAAGGGCAAATTTTGAGCAGATGCAACACAATTTAAATAAGATAAGTAGTGGGTAGGCATTTAAGTGCAGAGACAGTGTAGGAACATTTGTGCACATTTACAAACATTTTACATATAATGCAGGGCAAGGTAACTCAGAAATTTAGAAGCAGTAACAAATTAGCTAGGGATAAAAAAGGAGCAAAATAAAAAGGAGCTGCAAAGGAAGAAGCAGCTGTATAAAGGCGTATAAGACAAATAACTCCAGTGCTAACCATTGGGTGTGCAAGAGTAATGATTATAAAAGATATTAGGAAAGCTAAAAGGCAGTTGAAGAGAAATACTACAGAAAAGGCAAAAGATGACCTAAAAAATTATTTCAGAGTTAAAGTATTAAAGTAGTAAATGAATAGCCAGGAGTAGATAAAGCATATCAAGAACACTAAGGGAAAATTCAGTTATACAGACGGTAAACTTGTGCATGCTGTAAATGTGCATTTTTCTGGAGTGTACACATCCAAAGAAATGAATAACCATCCAGAATTAACTGGGAATATGAAGAAGGTGCTGAATGATTCGGGAATTGCACAATTAGAAGTACTGCTTACATAAAAAGGCAGAAATCAAAAATCAAGTAAATCACCAGGACCAGATAACATCTATGCTAGAGTGTTTAAGGAGTTCAATATGTGAATTTATAAACTACTAACACCTATTTTTCAAAAATCATTGCACAGAGTATAGATGGGTGCAAAACTCAAACTGATATTATTTCAAAGTAATATTTAGGTAGATGGAATTGACAGTCTTTCATGGGATGAATGGTCTGCTCTCATTAAAAGTGTTCTAATGTTCTTATACTGTAAAACTGCCATCCTACAACTAAATCGATAGATCTTTATTTGTCCCCAGGAGGAAATATGGGTTTTTACAGAGGCACTTTAAATAAATACATAAAAAGATAATTAAATATATTCACACATACATACTATGGTCTGAACACACAACAGAATGACTGAAAAGGAAGAAAATTTAAAAATAAAGAAAACTTCTGACTTGACGATCAGGGTCTCAGGTATTATGCAGGTGTATAATTCATTGGCTGAAAGTACTCAGTGTTAGTGTGTCAGAGAGAGGATGTGCAACATTGTTCATAATGGCACTCAGTTTTGCTTTAATTGTCTCCTTTGCTACTATCACCAAGATGTCCAGAGTGTGTCCTATAACTGAGCCTGCCCTTTTACATAGTTTATTGATTCGGTGAGCCTCTCATGAAGTGATGCTACTCTTCTAGCACACCACAACACAAAAACTCGTACTGGTCATCGCAGAGTTGTACAAGATGTAAAAGATGCCACTACCCACATTAAAGGAATGCAGTCTTCTAAGAAAAATGAGCCTTCTCTGCCCTTTCTTATATAGTTCATCTGTATTACAAGACCAGTCCAACCTGTCATTAATATGGACCCCCAAGTACTTGTTGGAGTGTAGTGTTGTGACCCTGCCAACAGACAATATCCACTTCCTTAGCCCTACTGCCAGTGACATTGGACATACTCACATATGACTATTTAAGTATACATTGAAACATTATCTTAGGAAAAAGCTCACTATGCACAAACCTATTACTATATATATATTCGGCCCGGAAGTGAGAGGTGGAGTTGGGGTAAGGGCTCCACCTCCAAGGAAACATAAACTCGCTTAGCTGCTAATACACAAGCGAGGCGAGTACATTGGCAAAACGGTATCCCTTTTACTTTTCCTCCTGCCACTATTACACAAACGAGGCGAACATGTCAGCAAAACAAAACCTCCCAGGAGAGAGATGCCCAGAGTGGTTCCTTTCAATTACCTGACATCTCTACATTTCAATTTTTTTCTGACAATTTCAATACTTCCTATGACCCCGTGCGGGTTACACAGCTAGTGTATATATATGTATATATGTGTATATATGTATGTATATGTATATATATATGTTTCTGTTTACTTTGGCGGAGAGACGCAGCATAGCTGTGAGCCTGTTATTGCCCCTACAGACGCGGAGATCGCACTTCGGGACGTTTTTCGGCGTGCTGTCTAGTTAGGGGAGGTCCTAAGAGAGTTTACAAACCTCACCTTTTCTTGAATGAGTACCACATTAATAGGAATGTTTCTTGAACGAGCATCACTGAACCACATAAAAACTGCTTTTTCGACGTCTTCAAATGCAGCAGTTCACATACGTTTGCAACCCGAGATTTTTCTTCTTTTTTTGCTCTGTCTTTCAAGAAAGTTGACAGTGTCGATGGTGAAATTCTGAATTCATTGGCAACGTCTTTTTTCTTTTTGCCGCAATCGAGAGCTGCAAAAAATTAAAGTTTTTTTTTCTAATATGAATTGTTATTGTGTTTTCGTGTCTGCCGTTTCTATAGGAGGGTGACAATGAGTTAAATTCCAATGGATGTTTTTCAAATGTTGACAAGCAATCAGCAAAAGGTATCGCTGAAAACCGCAGGAAACAAAAAAGGCAAAAAAAAATAAAACAGTACGAGGAAAGTTTGAAGAAAGAAAAAAAAATTACAAACAGATCCCCAAATCTGTTTGGGGATCGTTGTGCACAACTGAGCTACGGCCACAGAACTAACAGCTCTGTGGATGATTCATTCAGGTCTTTTGTGCACTTGTTGTAATGAAAATATCTGCTGAATGTACTTCATAGTAACGAGATTTCTATAGACTCGTGTCATATGGGGAAGCTGTCGGGACCATAAAAATACATTGTTGTAATGAAAATTTTGTTGTAAGATATTCGTTGTAATGGAATTTTACCTGTATATGTATGTGTATATATATATATATATATATATATATATATATATATATACAGTACAGGCCAAAAGTTTGGACACACCTCCTCATTCAATGTGTTTTCTTTATTTTTATGACTGAAGGCATCAAAACTATGAATTAACACATGTAGAGTTATGTACTTAACAAAAAAAGGTGAAATAACTGAAAACATGTTTTATATTCTAGTTTCTTCAAAACAGCCACCCTTTGCTCTGATTACTGCTTTGCACACTCTTGGCATTCTCTTGATGAGCTTCAACAGGTAGTCACCTGAAATGGTTTTCACTTCACAGGTGTGCCTTATCAGGGTTATTTAGTGGAATTT
>JANRMT010062836.1:10071952-10123147 GCA_026402145.1 Polypterus bichir lapradei
TCCACTGCAATTACTGCAGTAGACTGGCTAAGAATAACCTATTCCACTGTCATGAGAATTGTACAAAAAAAACATTTTAATGTGTACACAAGTATTAATACAGGTTTGCATGGCCCCATAAAGTGATAGTTTTCAAGGGGGTGGCACTAAAGAAGATAAGGAATCACATTGCATGACAGTTGCAGTCAAAATATAGAACCTTTTTATTGAACAAATTTTGCAAACAACTTAAACTATAACTTTGACAACATATTTTCAACCATCCAAAGAGGCATTTAGACTTAGTTAAATATCTAGAGGTGCTTGTCAAAAGTTGTATTGCACTGATCATGTCTTAGAAAAGGAATAAATAGTAAATATGTTTTGTAAACCAGCTACACTTTCCGTTAATGTTAACAATTTCTGTCCACTGACACGTTAGCTATCTGGATTGTAATGGCGTTGGTTATCTCAATCCACCGCTTGCTCTTTTTTTGTCATAGGCAGTACCTCTAGCAAATGCATCTACAAGTGACCTCTGACTCGTGTATCCTCTAGCTTTTTCAGTTTTACCTGAGGACGTGGAGGGTGCCAATCTTAGTTCCATACATTCATGGTACTCCAAAGCATGTTTGCAGCTAAGGTGGTGCAGCAAATTGGTTGTGTTGACAACTTTAGCTTAACAGCATTTGCAGTAAATAGTTGTTTGGTCCACATCCAACCTTTCAAAACCAAAGTATCTCCAGACAACAGACACGGCTCCTTTTTTCGGCAAAAGTTCTTCTGTCATCATGTTCAACTTTATCGTCTGCTACAGCTTCAGTTTCTGAATGTTCTCTGTCCATTTTCACCGCTCAATTCCTCAACTAACGCATGTACTCTGTTCCATGAGTGTTTAGCAGTGTAGCAGTGAAAAAGGTCCCCCTTAAACAGTTTCCCGCTGCACCATGTTCCGATTGTTGCTTAGGCTATTTAAGAATAAAATCCATATTATAACAAAAATAAAAAATGGTTTTCGGTATGAACTGGTATACCTCCCAGCACTAAAATAGGCAAATACTGGGTAAGGGCCGGTTTATACTTCACGCTCAGAACACGTACATGCCCGCATCATGGCTGCCACGCGTTCCCAGCGTTCATTTCACGCGTCCTCTGAGCAGGTCCTCAGAAATTAACGCGACGCGTGTGCGAGTTGCAGTACCAGCAAAATGTCGGGGGGCGCAGTGTGCTAAAAGTCAGAACGTGACGTCGGAGTCTCTGTTTACTATCTACATGTGACAGAAAGCCTCTGCGGATCCTACTGGGATCAATGTGCACGCTTCGCTGTTTGATGAATGGTTCGATGTGGTGAAGCAAAATGCCGACATACAGATGCATTCGTGGTGCTTTTATATTCAAGCGTCGCATATTCCCGATCGTAATGATACGATACATTTTAAAAGCCTCACATACCATCTTGTGTGCCGTCTTTTTTTTCTGCAACTTCACAACAGCAACATAATGTATAGCGCTGTATTTGAGCCACTGAGAAAAAATAAAGGACACGGTGAAAACGTGTATTTTGTGAATAAAGTGGAAATTTCGTCTTTAATCTCGTAATGTCCACTTTAACCTCGTAGTTTACTTTATCATTAAAGCAGACCATCGTAATCGTCATCCCAGTTTTTAATCGGTACAAGCTTCTTGGACCTGACAGCAGCGGCAAGCAGCGATAGATCACCACACAGAACAAATTAAATGTATGATATTCCAACTCTTTGCACATTTAGAATCCTTCGATTTATACTTGATATCACTTTCATGATGAAATGCATTAAAGTGTGTATGTTACATTTTACATATAATTTCGTTTAAATAATGAATACTGTTAATAATTACACACATGGGGGGAATAATTACACACATGGGGGTGACACGGTGGCGGAGCGGTAGCACTGCTGTCTTGCAGGGAGTTATGTTGCTGGTATTTCCTGCTTGTATTCCACACTGTGCTCCAGTTTCCTTCCAAAGATATGCAGATTTGGGGATTTGGTGCCACTAAAATGACGCTAGTGTATATGTGTACTTGTATTCACCTTGCGATGAGCTGAGGCCTCCTCCAGGGGTTGTTTCTCACTTGTGCCCAATGCTTGCTGGAATGGACACATCCCTGGATTGATGGATTTAATCAATAAACATCCTTTTCAGATATATTGCGGTAAGGTGTCATCAGAATTTAATAGGTGTTCTAGGAAATTCACAACACAGAGAAGCCGAACATGTTCTCACTGCGATAATATCTCGCACTGCCACCTGGTGGATTCCTCCAGATTTAGGTAAAGTACGCGCGCAAGTATAAACATTACAACGCTTGCGTAGCAGGAGCGTCCGCTGCAGCATGTGTCGCGTCGCGTGAAGTATAACTCCGGCCTTACTATTATTCATTTCATAAGAAATAATTTAATAAGAAAAGAAACAAAAAACCTTTAAGGGTCAAAAAATCTAAATATTTCTCAGTGTTTGTGTGCTTGCAAATAAATGTTAAAAATAATATTTTGCTTGTAGATTTGGTGGTGAAACAAAATAATGTAGGTGTGTGTTTTGCTGAAAGGGATACCAGACCAAAAGCATAAATTTCAAAAGCTCCTGAACAAAACTGAAATCAGAACTGAATTTTGGTTTGGTAATAAATAACAGCATTACCTATCTCAAAGACAGCAGCCTTCAGCTGAAAAAAGGTTTTCCTGCAGTGCCTGCGGACATTTGCCCCATCTGGCATGCGTATCACAAAGAATTACATGTCTCAGATTTTCTGTTAGACTGTTGGCTTACCCTCACCACAATGATGGCTGAATTTAGGTTCTCCTAAACTTGCCATCAAATATCGTAATTTGAGCTGCAGAAACAAAAAACACTGAACACTTGAGTGGTCTGGGTTCTAGGGTGAGAGAAAAAGAAGAAAGCAAAACAAGAGTATGGGTAATTAAAAACAAAAACAAGATTGGGTCAGAAAGGGAGAACAAATCATTCTACTGAAGATGGCACATTCTTATAAGGGTGGTTTGCATTATCTCCCTACATCTACATTGTGTTTCTCACTGTTCCTTCTCACTTCCTTATCCCAAGGATAGGTCAAAATTGTCCAAGTGTGTTTGAGTTTGTGTGTGAGCTCACCACTTGATGGACTGGAGCTTCTTCAGGGTTGGTTACTGCCTTGAACCTGATGCTACCAGGACAGGGTTTAGCCAATGTGACATTACTGGAAAAATCAGGATCCAGATGGTTTTATGTTTCATGGTCTGTTTAGAGTAAAACAATATTTTAAAGAGTGAATGATAAAGTGTTACATATATAGTTCAGAATAAGCAATCAAGAGAGTTTTATTTTTTGTGATTTCAGGCTTGTTACCTAAAAACTCACACATCTTTTGTGAAATTACATATGAGCCTCAACCACTGGTAGCAAAAGAAATCCTTCAGTAGGTGCTATAAAAATAGGTCAGTCCATCCATTGTCCAAACCCATTAATCCAATTCATGGTCACTGGAACCAGCGGTAATTGGGGAAACATCCAGCACAACACAGAACCCAATCCTGACCAAATCAATTCATCATAAAGCAAACTCCAGAATACCTGGAGAAAATTCCACACAGGCAGTCCATGGGCCAGGCCTTGAATCCAGGACTCTGGAGTTATCTGGTAGCAGCACTAACTGCTATGCCACCCAAACAGGAAAACCTTACCTCCTATACTTAAAGTCACTGCTATGTTTTGTTTTGTTTTTTTCCCCACATCTGAAGCACTTAGATAAGACAGGCAAGATGATTACTTCTTCTAAACAAGTACTGTGAGTAGCTTTGATGCATAGATTCTTAAGAGAATTAAAAAGGTTTAGGGCCATTGCTGGCTGCCGTGGGCATTGTGACTACAGAAAAATACATTTGTTCAAATGCATAGCCACAAATGCTGCACACCAGACTCTTAACAGTTTTGTAAGATAGGCACTAGACTGTGAAGTGTATTACACTCTCAATTGACCTCAAATTCAAAGGCATTCTCTTGGCAGTAGTTGGTTCAAACCATCACAATCTATGAGTGTTGAGTGCTTAAGCACATGAACTTCAAACTCAATAACCCATCCTAAACCAGTATGAAAACATGAACGTACCACCTATGTAGGAATATTTCTGACAAAATAAGTAAATAACAATGAAGTTACATGTGAGCATACATTAAATAATGAAATGCTTTATAACATTTTTTGCTGCTTATTTCTTTATGTACTTATTTAATTATTTATTTGTTTCTGTGATACCGCATGTAACATATAATATGCAGTGTAATGAAAACTGTCATTTTCACCCATCTAAGCTGAGAGGGGAAGCTTTACGAAGTAATTTTTTTTTGATTGGTGAATTAACATTGGTCAAAGTTGTAACTGTGCGCGTTGGTAACAAATCAGTGCAAGAAAAATCTGCCCAGATGTATTGCATGAAGAAGCTCTGAAATCATCATCAGGAGTCTGCATCTTAAGTATTTGCTGTAATTTCGGTTCTTGATGGCCAAAGATGTATATGCACTCTATTAACAAATTATTAATTAAAACACAACACTCCCTGGGAGCCCGCTCACTCAACTGTGATGAGGGAAAATGAGTTTTCAGTTCATGGCATATTTCTTGTTGCAGGCAGTGTCACTGAAATAAACAGATGAATAAATAATTAAATAATAAAGAAATAAGCAACAAAAAATTTCATGACATTTAATTATTCATGCTTAGGTATCATTGTGTTTAATTGTCACATTTCACATTACATTTATTTATTTGCATATTGTGCTCTGTTGGGGGTGTCTCAGAGCCACAAACCCTAGAAACAACATAAACAACTCTTCTAGATTCAAGTTTGTATTTATTTTAGCAGTTACTTTCTCACACGTTCCCTCTGCCAATAAAATACTATTTTTCTTTCATACCTTCCAGAAAATAGTTGTTCTTTTCCCCCAGCTCCAACTCACTTGGGTGACATACAGCGGCTGCTTTTATGCCAGACATGGGAGTACTTGCGGTGCAAGAGAACTGCACCTAGGAAACACTTCTTGGTCAGGTGGAACAGCCATGGAACAAGGCAGTCATAACCTGGTAGCCTGCTCAGGAGACAAACTGGGCTGTCCTCTCATATTACATGGTTCCCACGAACTGCTGCGGGAGCCCAAACCGGAGGTATGTGAGAGGAGCACCGCCATCTAGCACACTGGGGGAAAATTTACCCCTGCGAGGCAGCCTTTCAATGTCCATCCACTATTCCTGCCTTGCACCTGAGACAGGGACCAGCATCCATCCTGGTCGGGATACCCATCCATCCCACGTATCCAACCATAATGCTGGGAAAGACAAAACCTTCTATTCCAGCAATGGGGCCAGTTCATCTGTGTCAGTCAAAATATGTATTTAATTAAATTTTACCCAAAATATTCCTCCATAACCACCAAAAAGGAAATGGTAACATAAGGTAAAAGGCTGGGATGAGAATCAGCACCTCCAAATCCGAGACCATGGTCCTCAGCCAGAAAAGGGTGGCGTGTCCTCTCAGGCTTGGGGGAGAGATCCTGCCCCAAGTGGAGGAGTTCAAGTATCTCGGGGTCTTGTTCATGAGTGAGGGAAGAATGGAGCTTGAGATCGACAGGCGGATCGGTGCGGCATCTGCAGTGATGCGGGCTCTGCATCGGTCTGTCCTGGTGAAAAAAGAGCTAAGCCGTAAGGCAAAGCTCTCAATTTACCAGTCGATCTACATTCCTACCCTCACCTATGGTCATGAGCTATGGGTAGTGACCGAAAGAACAAGATCGCGAATACAAGCGGCTGAAATGAGTTTCCTCCGCAGGGTGTCTGGGCTTTCCCTTAAAGATAGGGTGAGAAGCTCAGTCATCCAGGAGGGGCTCAGAGTAGAGCCGCTGCTCCTCCGCATCGAGAGGAGTCAGATGAGGTGGCTCGGGCATCTGATCAGGATGCTTCCTGGGCGCCTCCCTGGTGAGGTGTTCTGGATACGTCCAACCGGGAGGAGGCCCCAGGGAAGACCCAGGACATGCTGGAGGGACTATGTCTCCCGGCTGGCCTGGGAACGCCTTGGGATTCTCCCGGAAGAGCTAGAAGAAGTGGCCAGGGAGATGGAAGTCTGGGCCTCTCTGCTCAAGCTGCTGCCCCCACGACCCGACCCCGGATAAGCGGAAGAGGATGGATGGATGGATAACATTGGTATCTATTAAATATGGGGGGGGGGGGGGTAATTGTAAAAACTGGTTAATATTGGTCACTGCAGCCTTGCACTGATTGGTTATAATCCTGGTCTTTTCACTGTCCTGTAGAGTTTGATTGTTCTTCTTAATGTTATTCACATTTTTTCCAATTTTCCATTAAAATCGCATATGCATGTTAGGTTAATTGGCAACTCTAATTCAAGTAACTGGATATCCCATCTGAAGGACGGGTGATGTATCTATTGCCTACCCTGTCTTCATAATTCTCAGAAGCCATCAGTGATGTTGATACCCTGTTAAAACTGTGAATTATATACTCAAGAACAGGTACAAATTAAGGGGAAATCAGGGCTACTCAAAATCAACAACAAACTATTGACTTGTATACCTAAATTTGAAAACCTTGACTTTTTAAAAAGTGTCTCTGAGTGGGATACTGGGTCAACTTAAAGCTAAAAGGAGTAAAGTGCCCTATCTTATTTGTTAAATACGAATTCTTACCTTCTTGTATCCAATGCTCAAAGGATACGCTGATTTTCTGTGACTTTGAAATTAATTAACCAGAATCAAAATATGGCTAGATGCTGCTTGGAGTTTGCGTATGTTAATCGGTATCTCTGTATTGTGCAATATGAGTTTGTGTGCATATGAGAATGCAACCTATAATAGTCTGGAGTCCTGAGTAGGACCAATGCCTAACGTTACTGGCATAGACACTAGGGTAAATGGTGATTATAATACATCTACAGTTATTATATACACACTGTGTTAAACCAAGCGTAGGGAACGGTGTTTGTCTTTCAGAGATAAATATTGTAAAAAAAAAAAAAAATAGGCACGGCAAGGAAAAATAACATTGGCAGTTAGTTTGCATGAAAAAAGACAATTCTTCCAAAAGCGGTCTATACTTACAAGCTATTATGAGCAATACAGTTAGCCGTCTCTTGACTGTAGTTTCACTGAATTTTCACTTTACAGATCGAGTTCAACAGGAGTTGACACCTACAGGAATAATAACAGTTGTAATGGATAAATAAATATATATATAAATATATTTAAATATATATAAATATAAATAAATAAATATAAATAAATAAACATCTAAATAAGATGATACACACGTGCCGCGGCCCACAGAACAACTATCTCAAAATTCACTTTCAAGCGCTTTCCAGAATTTCGACTACCTCGATGAACGCGAGCCAATCGCTTCAAAGTATTTATGAGTCAGAAAGCCTGCATACTTCTCTCTTCACTGCCAATTACTGGTCAACGCCAGTCGTTCGGAAACTGGGATTGGTCAAGTGAGACGCCACTCAGAAATAGAAGGCCGGGCGGGTGAGGGCGGTATTTCCGCTGTCAAAATAGCGATTTAACTAGCAACCGCAGAAACACGGAGTTTGCATCTGTGTCACATCTCATTTGAGAGCTGTTTTTTTTTTTTTTTTCCCCCAAAGCGCATTTGTACCAGAAAGTTGCAGCGCTTTGGCGCGGTGTTTTCCTGACACATTTTCTGAATTATAAAAGACATTATCGCCCGTAACAGAGTAAGTAAATAACTTTATAAATTAAAACTGATACACGGTTTAGCAACTTTCCGAGTTTTGCGTTGCTTCGCTGTCTTTTCGGTGCTTTCCCTACCGTTATCCGCTTTGCTAGTGTCAGTAGAAGTGTTAGTCTGCCCTAGTGAGTCGGGAGTGAACTTTACCTTTGGTAGTGTACGGTGTATTATTAGGTAAAATCAACGCATCGGGTTTATGTATAGTGTGGAGCAAGCAAACAGTGTTGAGTCTGTCGTGAGACGGTTAATTTCGGACCGCGACAGTTTGAGGTATGTATGTGTGCGGAAAACACCGGTAGTGACTAGTGACAGGTCCATGTGTGCTGTTAAAGAAACCAGATTTATTGTACAGCAGCATGCGTGCCGTAAGATTGTCTGGGGGCAGGGGGAGATTTTTGGTTCTGTGACAGTTCGCGCAGTGGAGCTGGCGGTCGGATTCCGCAGTTAGTCCGACTGTTCGTGCTGCACACCCACGGAGTTCTAATGTTTAGAAGATCCTAGCAGGTCTCCTCAGGAACGCGCCGAAGTACTCCAGGTGGTGGTGCTTGTGGTGAGGAGTTGCTCTTTAGTGTGAAAGTGTTGTCGCGGTCAGCTGAACAACTCTCAATTCAGCGTAGCGGAACAACAATATAAAACCGTATGATGCGGCTTCTCGGTATTTTGTCGCTTCTCTTGTATCAGTCGCTACGCCCCCCAACCCCGTACCATACTAAAGGAAAACGTTCCCTAGCCGCAATACATGTTACTTTAGAACAACATCTTAGCGCAGCAACACTTGTTTTTGTGTGTTTATTTTAAGCGTTAGGAGTCAAAAATGATAGTTCTTTGAAAGTTCAAATTAGAGAAGGCTGTACAAATGTGCAGAAGCGCACATCGGAAATACCACACTCCCTTCAGGGGCAGGTTGTGACAGATTTGGTATGTCTTGCTAAACAAGAAGCTTTTCATTGGTTTTGAATTTTTTTTTAAAGAAAAGTTGCTTCAGACAAGAGATTTTTATTTCTTAACATGATTATGTACGCATTTAATCTCCAAATAAAAATCTGTCATGACGGCGAGGTCGTTTGTAATCTAGACAGTTAAACTAAGTGTGATTTGTGGTTGCAGTTTTTAAAAAGCAACACAATATTTTTGACACGTTTTATAAAATAACATTTATAATAGTATGTAATTGTTTAGATTTTGATCGCCATCACAAAACTCTAACTGCAGCACAAATCATAATGTTGAAAGAAGAGCCAACAGTTTAATATATTTAAACAGCAAAAGTGAAAGTCTGTATTTATTGAACGATTAGTATAATTGTAAAAACGTAATTAAGTCATTTAGTTACTTGGCTAACTAAAAAGATTACAATAAGGGGCCTGAGTTGCCTCGAAAGCTTGCATATAGTAATCTTTTTAGTTAACCAATAAAAGGTGTCATTTTGCTTGACTTCTCAACACATTCATAATGGCTAACACGGTACAACACCCTAGTGTTACTCAATGAAAAAAAATCTGGCAGCAATGTTTAGCGGTGTGACAGTAAAATAATTTATAATGTTAATTTCACTTACGGTATGCATTGTTCACTTATTGTTTTCTATAACATTATTGATTGACACAGGAGATGTATTGCTGCAGACAACACACCGGTTTTCGAAAGTATTTTTATTTTCTCTTACTGTGTTTTTCAGATACAGAAAAAAAAATCTATCTTGAGCATTAGTGTGTTAGGTTTCTCAGCTTTGGAACGTTTCATTACCTCATTCTTCCTGTGTGACTGTCATTGCAACATGACTGACATCTGTTGCTCACAATGGATGTCATAACTGATCTTTGTTGAGACTTTTAAACAAACATTTATGCCGGAGGAGACGGTTCTTCTAAATTTAGAGACGGTGGAGAAATAACGGCATTTAATTTCTTCTGAAAAGATGCAGAATTTTAAAATGCTACTTTGTGGCAATATTAATTTTTATATGAACTATTTCAGTGCATAATTACAAAGAGTCTATTAATAACAAAAAAATGTACTAATACAGAAGTTAGATTAAAACACTTTTCAAACTAACAAATTATTATAATATTTTATATAAATATTGAATAGTCACCATGTGTTTGTGTTTTTTTTTGTTTTTTTTTTAACACAATTTTATACCTAAAAGACCACATACATGTGTTGTTGAGTGTTCATGATGACTTTTTAAAATGCCCTTTTCGAAATAGGCATTATGTTTACAATCAGGTTCAGGAAGTTCAGAAATGTTGCATCTCAACTGAAACAGCTTATAACTTTTTCCACCATTTTAATTGGCTTTTGAAACTTAACAGATTTTTGGGTCAATTTATAAAAAAGATATAATTAATCATTTGTGTTTGTTTTAAGGCCACATTTTTGCACTGGAGTGACTTGTAAATTTTTAATATTTTTTTTAGATGCCATTTCAGAAAAATAATTTTTCAAAAATAGGTGAAAGTTGCAGTCAGGGTGTTAAAGAAACATACCTGTTCATTTTCTCATTATGAACTGGATATTGTTAATATTATTATTAAACCCTAATAACTAAATTCCTTTAAAGTAAAGCAAGGCAGCATTGCACAGTAATGCAGTGTTTAGAGCTGTTGGCTCACATCTTCAGAAATCTCTTTGAAGTTTGTTTTTTTTTCTTAAGGTACCCTGGGTTTCCTTGCAACTCTCAGCTGTCAATTAGTATAAGTGTGTGAGTGTGATGTGTCCTGGTGCCTCATCCAGGGCCATTACTTATGTTTAATCTAATTCTTCTGGATAAGCTGTAGCCACTACAGTCAGGAACTGAATTGGATAGGTTTGAAAAAGATGAAGGAAGACTTACAGAAAGTTAATTCAGCCAATGTTACCAGATTTTGTTATAATTTTAAAAATCCTATTTGGTCTGTACATATTTGGATAGTTTTTTAATTTTGTTAAATAGATTAACTACAAAATTTCTGTTTCTTTTCTTTGGGACTCACTGGTAAATGAGCGGTAATAGCTTAAAAGCATTAAATGGATGTTCCAAATAAAGGCTTAACTGTGCAATAATTACAGCATCACACTGATATGGATTAGAGATGGACCTATACCAGAAGACATGCTAATTACAGTATATATACTAGATTGCTCTTCTAAGCACTGTAAACTAGCATGAAGTTTTTTTTATGGTAATGCAATATATGTTCTTCAAATTGCTGATTTGCTTCACACTTGTAATTTCTGCTTCATCATTTTATAAGTCAAATGTGGCATTTAAAGGTTGTTTGCATTTAATTCATTTAATTTTTGTTTTGTTTGGTATTGGCAATTCTCCCCGTTAGAGGATTCCTCTGATTCTTGCCGTATTGCTGACATTTGTGTAAGCTGCTTACTGCATTTTGAAGAGCTACATGGCAGCCTACAATGGGAGGACAGTGGATTTTGTAAATGGTTAAATGGCAGACACATTAACATGGCTTGCTTAGGCACAGGAAACTTTAATGTACACAGACTTGCAAATATGGAGGTTAATTAGCTGAATCATCAATGTTTGCCGTTTGTGTGGTAATTGCAGTGCCATAAGATAACAGACCTGTTGTCTGTATCATATTAAACTATTTACTCTGGTTTACAGATAAAGTTGGGCACTCTGTTGGATTGGAATCACATGCTTTTATAATGCCGCTGACAGATAAACAAGACTTATTGTAATATCTGTAAGTTTTTTTATCCATTTTACATCCTCCTTTATCTAGTTCAGTATTGGGAGGAAAACTATTGGCTTTTCAATCTTGTATTTAAAAACAATATCAGATTTTATTATATATTTGTATATGTGTGATTGTAAAGCATATGCCTAGATATATACAAATATAATACTTTAATAAATCATTGATAAAGTTTTCTGTAATTACAAAGTAACAAATTTCTAAAAGCATTTTTAATGATGTATATGCCTCAGATCTTATAATAAACTGGCTTGTTTTAGTTAGTGTCAGCATGACAGAAAATTTCACAGATTTGTTCCAAGATTTTGGGATTTCCCTTGTGACAAATGGCTGTCAAAGTTGTGACAGCCAGGAATGTGTGCATCATCACAGATGTTGCTTTAAGGGTGAAACACTAGTGTCTTAGTCTCTGGCAGAGAGGTCTATCTGTCTCATGTTTTATGTAGCTGGAAATAACACTTATCTCTTCACTGCTTGTCATCTGCGTGTTTATAATACAATCCATCACAAGACTGTACACTTTGTTGTTCTCTTGGTAAATGCTAACTGTGCAGCTCATTAAGTCTTAATATTCAAATAATGGCTTAAAACAAATTTACTCCTTTCCATTAATTACCTTTTAGTGCATTTAATTTTTGACAATCTCTTTTGGTATTCTGTTCTATCAAATTTAGGTTTTTGTTGTAAATCACAACAAATGTTATTTTTTCTGTGCCATTTTTATGTTTCAATTGGTGCATAATGTTTAAATGATAATCACAGTACAATGCACTATTTAAAGTAAACCATGATAATTGCCCTTAGTATAAATTTGTGTGAGACTACCGGTCATGTATGCTTTACAACACATTGACTCATTTTGTAAAGAAAATAGTGTAGTATTTTGAGCCTTTTTTGGCACATTTATTTTTTATTATGCAAAGCAAATTTGGTAGGCAGTTTTACAATTGTTAGCAGTTCTACAGTTTTTAACAATTAGTTGTCAGAATGTAAAGCAGCGTGTAATATTTCTTGGGTTTAACTCCTTTTCAAATTTCAGTTTCCTTTACAGTAATTCTCGATTTAAAGTTGTTAGGGCTTTGTCATGAGTGATCAAGCTACTTGAGTTATCCCCATTTTGAAGAGTCCTCAACCATCATTTACATACTTGATTAATTGGTAATGTGGCAGAAGGCAAAGAAGGTATGAATAAATGTGTTAACTAAAAGCATCAGAAAGCGCCATTGGTTTGGAGGGTTGTCGCATCAGTGCAGTTATTTGCTGACACGTGTAAGTGACCAGGATTACCGTCACAGCTTAATGAAAAGTTTGCAGACAGGTTTAGAAAGCTGACTCAGTTTCTTTTAGCAAAGTATCTAAAATATGTTTAGTAACAGAAATGTCTTGATAAAAATGTATACCTGTAGCATGTGCATACTTATTGTTTGTCCAGGACATTAAAATATCAGAAAGCTGTCTATTATGTTGAACGTATGTCAAAGATTTGATAGTAATTGTTTGCCTTTTAACAAACACATTTTAATCTTACAAAATTATACAAGGACAAGGTTTATGCATTCAGCTTGATAGAGCTTTAGCTAGGACCTTACCGTCCTTGCTAAAAAAAGGAAAATAAAATAAAATGCATATTATAGAGTTTCATCACATTCTAATTTGTGTAGCATGTTATAGTATAGCAATGATGCATACTGTATGCCCTCTCAGACACACTGACATTTGGCCAACAAGTAATTCGGCAGAAGTGTGCCAAGAAATGCTATTGGAACTCCTTTATACCAATAAATCATTTCAACTTTAGGCAAGTCAGATTTTTTTTTAATTGTTTTTTTCTTTTTAGTGATTCTGCTATGTATTTGAAAGGAGGCTGGTTTGTTTGTCCTTCAGCATGGGAAAGGCACTATGTAAATAAAATGAATTGTAATAATGCAATATTGATGTATTTATTTATTTAGCATCTGTAAAAACTTCCACTTGGGACCAGTAGAACTTTATCGTATTCCTTAAATATAAAATATAAATATTTTAATTACTTCTGTATTTAGTGACTTTAGTTTTAGCTTAATTTTAGATTTATGAGATAGCATTCTAATCCTCTTCTGCATCGCTAGTATCATTTTTTTTTTTGCCTTCTGTCTTTTTAATAGTAAATGTGATGTGACTTAAGTAACAATTGTATTATACTATTGTATTCTGTTCATCAGATATGCCTTATCAGTCTTCATTTGTACCTCATGTTGCCTTTGTTCATTAGACATTTTGCTATTTGTGTTTTTAACTGTTTGTTGGCATAAAACGCTGAACAAAAACAAAATTTTGAGTTTTACTGCTTTGATATAACTTCACATAGGACAACATTTCAGAGTGGTATAGTGAAATTAGAAAATTGGAACTTCGGTAAGTTGAGAGAAATTTTAAAACTTATGCTAGGCACTATGTATGTAACGTAGCTGTAGGATATCAATCTCTAAGATCATGAATGTAGCAGAAGAGGTTATGTTGCAACCTAATGTAGTATCAGTATACTGAAAAGTAGAGCGAACAAGACAGTTGTGTCAATCTATAATAATAAATATCAACCACACTTAATCTTTTAGTATCTTTTTGATAAGAAAATAATATGTCACTTATTTGTATAGTATGTGGACATTTGTACTTTCTTCATTCCAATGCACAGTACAGTAACAGTAAATTTTTATTTGCATATTTTGCTAATATGCAACACATTGCTACTGCCTGGTTCCATAATTAAATGTGGACCGTATCTGTATGTATTCATCCTGGAAGATATATTTTTAGAGGTTTTCATTCCTAATGAGTATCAAATGTATATCTTCTTTAATGCTATGTAACCTATATGTGATTACTCAGGTGTTTAATCTAGGTGAAAAAGAAATTAATGTGTCTTTAATTTCTTAATCATGGTCTGTGATACCTTTCTGCAAATGTTTTGGTAGATTTGTACTGTAGGAAAACTTACAGGAAATGCTGAAATTTAGGAAACCGAAAAAAAGAGAGAGAGAGACACTAATAAAGTACTATCAGGGCAGAAGTTGCTTAAAGTGTTAAATTCTGTCATTGATACTGGACTTGACTTGACATTTTGTGTAGTAAAAAATTATGTCTCTAATTAAAAGCTCCATTGAAGTCAACGAGGAAAATTTCTCCAGATTTTACTAGTCAAAGTTTAATTATTGGTATCCAAATATTGGTATGTAGATGTTGAAAACAGGAATTGGCACAAGTCAAACAGTACTTTTGGGAGTTGCCATCGGACCACAGATGTTAAAATGTATTTCTATGCACGTCCCCAGTTTCAGCTTTAAAAATGTTATTCCACTTCAAAAACTTCTCAAAACTTTATTGAATGATTGTTTTATGTATTCTAAGCTCTGCAGCAATATGTGATGCTACCTACAAAATAGAACTCTAGTTCTTCTTCTTTGTCTCATATAGATTGTACTTCAACCTATGAAACATTTTGTGTTACATTCTGGCTCTGCTTCACTAGCATTTAATGCAGGTAAAGGTGCAAGTAAGAATTTTGTTTGTAAATCAGAAACTCTGATATTGGCAGAATGGAGAAATTCGCTATAATTTTGTTTATACAATTTTTGGCAATTTCAGTTTGAAGTAGAACTTGTCCTGGAGAAAAACTTGAGCCTGAGTGAAAGCGCATCTCCATATGCCCTCATCCTTTTTTGCATGTTTCCATTGCATGTTTATGTAGCTTTATTTAAAATATGAATACTTAGTCGTGCTCAATATTGTTGTGTTGAATTTGTGATAGTCAACAGTCATACCTATATGCCTTCATAATTATCTTACAGCTTCCCATTTAGTAGCTCTGGGAAGATGACTTACTGTATGAGTTATATTTCTACCAGCTGTTAAATAACCAATAATATCTGTGTTTAATCATGCTCCCAACAGATATGTGTAGCACTGAAATAAACAGAAGTAACCAGGTTACAAAATCTAAAATTAGTAATATGTTTATATCAGACTAGACATTAAGCCCATTACAATAACGGGCGCTAGAACAGTATTGCATAAACATTAGTAGGAAGAGTCTATATTAAATGGCAAGGGACCTTGACCTCATTCTGTTTGTTGTCTTAATTTTTTTTTTTTGTTAAAAATATTTTTGCAAGAAGCCTAAAGTAAAAAAATGTTAAAAATAAAATAGAGACGTATATGACAATACAGTAAGTATAATTAATATTGCCTTAGTGTAAAACTTTGTAACAGTATGTAATACACAATATCTGAAGAAGGTATTTAGGAAAAAGTTTTTTAATTTTTTACCTCATGAAATTTTTCAATAAAATTTCATTATAGACAACATTTTTTGTAAATACTCTGTCTGAGTTTGGCAACAGTTTGCCTTGTTCAGGACCATCTACAATGTTGACAACAACATCTGTAAAACTTCTAACTCTTGATGATCTATACTAATAAAAGGCAAAGCCCTCACTGACTCACTCACTCACTGACTGACTCATCACTAATTCTCCAACTTCCCGTGTAGATGGAAGGCTGAAATTTGGCAGGCTCATTCCTTACAACTTACTTACAAAAGTTAGGCAGGTTTCATTTCGAAATTCTACATGTAACGGTCATAACTGGAACCTACTTTTGTCCATATATACAGCCATAGCCTGCAGCTCGGTCGCCATGTGAGGCAGAGTTGCGTCCCGCATCATCATGCCTCCCACGTAATTGAGTTCCTGCCCATATAAGGTAAATATTCGCGGGTGAAGGACTAGCGGCTTACGTGAACTGACTGTGAATGCAGTACGTAGAGAACAAGGAAGAGCTCCAAAGAGCGCTGAACAAAAAACGCATTATACAATTGAGAAGGCAGCAAAAGAATATGAAGCGAGTGATGCATACAAGCATATTCATGAGTGCAGCTACTTCGGAAACAAAGCACAGTGTAAACCTAAAGTTTAAGTTCATAGACAGGCTGCCGCTGGCGTTTGTCATGCCCACGACGAATACGGTATTCGCGAGATACAAGTTTAATGAGAAGACGCAGGGTTTAAACGAGACTTTTGATCACTTTGCAACAGAGTTAAAATTGCTGTAACGGAGTTTAAATTGCTGGTATGCCAGGTCTGAGCTAACATTAAATAAAGCCGTGGACATCGCAAGATTGCACGAGATAGCACATGCACAGCTGAGAAGCTTCGATGTGTGTACTCCGAGCGGCTCATGTGAACTGACTTTGCAGGACTGGGAAAGGTTAAATTAAGTTCATAGACATGCTACCGCTAAATATTCACAGGCAAATCCACAACTTAATACCGGGAATGCCTGTTAAACATCTTAGATTCACGATTACCGATTTGGGTAGTAAACATTTCGATGAATGAAACCTGCTATCTTTACCACGGTTGACAAACACGGAATATAACTTGATAACAACACATCCTCCAAATACGAACCTGATTGAAAGAAATAATGATGATCAAATCCTTGATGACTCCAACACTCATAACAGTGACAAAACACTTACATTGTCAATCATGTTACGTTATTTTTAAAATGTTTCCTTTTCTTAGCACAAGCACAGCTGAGAAGCTTCGATGCGTGTACTTGCGTTTATGCGTGTATGCGTTTTCATTACTTCTTTAACACACTACTTCTCCACTGCGAAGCGCGGGTATTTTGCTAGTGCAACATATAACTGACCGTGGCTTGATACTGGTTCTGGCAAGTAAATGCCAACTTTTTCTAAGGTTTGCCCTTGAGCTTTATTAATTGTTATGGCAAAGGCTAATGTAACTGGAAATTGTCGCCTTCTTAACTCTTTGAGGGCTGAATATTTTTTCCAAAAAACTCAGTTTCCTGAAAAGCACACAAAGCGATGGTTTCACACATAACATAAAACGTCTGTTGCTATGTGTTGTGGCTGCTGATGGCTCATGTCCAGCATGTCTGGTGGCAGAGGGGACACCTAGGTGGTCAGCAGGAATGCATGGTGGGCTGGCTACCTGACTGCCTTCGCACAGCAAGTGGGTGGCGGTCGTAGTCTGACGCAATATGATTAGTACCTTTTGTTATCATAAGTGGTGGTCCTCCCAGGTGAACTCGGCTGTAGGTGCATCAGTTACACGAACGTGTTTTGCACCACGATCAGCTGGTGACCGATCAGCTGATGCTGGTACCTCACTTTTGTTTTCCAGATCACTTGCATCAAAATCGGAGTCCTCTTTAACGAAATTATGTAAAACGTCCATGGGGTATTTTGCTTTGCACATTCTCTTTGGTCTCTCGCCAGATGTCGATGCCATTTTAGAGGTTGTTTGCTCTTCACTACTCATGCACATGTAGGGAATCGACGTTAAATCAACAAAGCTACGAGGGATATCCAGGAAAAAAGGTTACAAGTGCCCTGGAGGGTGCAGGGAATTTTTTTTTTCGAAGGTTGGCATACCTGCGTGTAGGGGGGTCCTAACGGTCAAAATAAGCCCGGGACCGCGTCAGTCAGTTGTGAAATGTCATCACAGCAAGCGAGTTCGTCAACCTCTGCTGAGGCCGTCTGCTCCACCTACCGCCGATGCAAGATTCGTTCGGTCATCAAGTTCCTCACTTTGCGTTGCGAATCCGCGGCCGAGATCCATCGTCAGCTTGTGGAAGAATTGTGAAAGAATTCTTGGTTGGGAAACGTTTTTCCAACGATGAGGAGGTAGAGGAGACAGTGGAGAATTGGCTTTCGGAGGTGGAGCGGAGCGTATTCGACGAGGGTATAAAAAAGCTGGTGCCCAGGCTGAAGAAGTGCATCGAAGTTGACGGCGATTATGTTGAGAAATAAACACATATTTTGGAACATACCCTGTAAATTTGGTTGAAATATATTCATTTTTCGATTTTTAACAGCTGTTGTAACCTTTTTTCTGGATATCCCTCGTATTTAACTTCCCTTCTAGCAAAGAGAGTCGAACTAAAATGTAAGGGCGAGTTTTGTCACAGTTTACAGCGGATTACCCTCCTCTACCCCTGAATTCTGACAAAAGTCGACATCAGCCCTGAAGAGTTAAGGTAAAGGGTAAATTAGTAGAGGATGGAGCCAAATTAATACGGGGAATATTCAGACGCTCATTTTCTTTTTCTTCAATCGATCTATTTTGCTGTATTTTTCTTTGTCTTTCAGCCTTTCTTTTGTTGATGTTTACTTGCTGAGCTGACTGTTCTTCCAGGAGATGTTGCTTATATACGATTTGAGTGTCTGTGTCTTTTGTCCTACTTGACGTGTCCTTTTTTTTTGGGTGGCATTTTGTTAGTAGATAGTTAGTAAACATGCGTGGGGAAATATGTGTGGCGTCTCCCCAGCAACGGATTTTATGTGCGCGGCTGCAACTACCCAATCAGCACTCTTCCCCAGCAATGCTGTCCTTTATTTGCTTATCATGCGCGGCAGCGGCTTCGCCATTCACTGTGTGCCCAGCTTCCAGTGTGTGTGCGTCCACGGTGCTGTGCGCTTCGCACCGAGCCCCATGCATGCGTACTTCACCAGAAGACACACACGCACACACACACACACGGACATCTGGACGCACACAGAGGTTTTATTAAAGAGGATACTGTTCAGGTAATTGTATCTACTTTTACCAAGCATTGTTTTTTTTATAAATACATTGAGGGAGGTTTTCAAGAAGGCAAAGTGATTGTGTCATTTGTAGTAGCAATTTCTTCATAGATAATACATGTTCTCAAGAAACTTTTAGCTTACACCATGCAATTGTGGTATGGGTAGCTTTGCAGCTGTTATAATAGCTGATTCTGCATGTCCCTTTAATTTCCTTGACCAATGTCATAAACAGGGGTAGAGTGCCTTTTAACTGCAAATGATTTAGCCTTATTACAAAGTATTCTCTGACTGTTTCAGATTACTGGAGGATAAACTAGTTTCTTAAGTTTTATAAGACAGTACTTTTGCCCAGGAAGAAAACAAAACATATATTCTGCATATTTGTTCCTAATATTTACTTAAGTTTACTTCTTTCGTAACAAAACGCATAATCTTTTTAAAAAGACAAAAAAGGTGTCATTTTTAAAGGATAGTACAATTTTTACATGTTTTTCTTTAATAGTCATTTGAGGCAGTTCTTCACCTACCTTAGCTGCAGACTGCTGGTTCATTAGTTGAGCCATTTGTGCTGTAGATAACAAAAGGTAAATATTACCTAATAAAGATATTTATAATTCATAGTAATTGATTAATTCTGATTCAGTTTTATTGAATACTGTACAAAAATTGTATTCATTAGTTTCTGTCACATTTTTAGAATTGGTATTTATTTATATTAATGTGATAATAGTTTGTCAAATGATATTACAATATATCATTTAAAGGCTAGATTGGAGACCTGTGTATGGTATGTTATCATGGCTTATAAATTTCAGGCCAGCAAAAATTTGTCTCCCATTTTTTTAAGTGTTTTATATTAAGATATTTAAAATTTAATGCATTTAAGGTTAAACTTGGCAGAGCCTATTCTAGCAGGATTTGGCAAAAGGTAGGTGCTAGCACAAGACATTCCAAAAACAAGATGGGGAAAATAGTGATCCTGTACTCTGAATACCTGCAATTGGTTTACATTCACTTATTAAATAGTCTCACTAAGTTCATGCTAGAAAAAATTTTGAGGAAGGAAAAAAGACTGCTGTAGCTTGGATTTTCTGGTATGCTGTCAAGAGTATAGGCAGTTAAATACACACATAACCATTAATGGTGCCAGTATTCAAACACTGTAGTCAGTATTTGGGAATTTTATGTGCTTATTGCATGCAGTGCAAGAAGTCAGAGAGAAAATACATAGTTTGTCAAAAGGCAATAGTCCGAATATTCCCATTAAGCCCTGTTCACCTCAGACCTAAGGTTTCATTTTGTAATCTCTGTAAAGCCTACACTTTTCCCCAGATACACTTTTGATTGATAAAGGAAAGTTGGAGGGGTTCAGGCTGGGGTGGATTTAGAGAAAAGCTAACATTTACTTCTGGTACCAAAAATCTTGAAATATTGGTACTGTAAACGCTTTAAAATTTGTGCGTTTTAGTTCTTTGCCACAACTTATCCAGTACTGGTATACAGCACAGCCCAGTAGTACTCAGTACTCAGTAGTAGTATGTAGTATCTATAATGGCAAAAATTTTAATACAACAGTTCATCCAGTTCAGTGTTGAATCATCATAAGTCTTGAGCATCCTGCAAAACCTCTCAACCGCAACACAGAAGAAAATACACAAATTTTGGTAACTAAGTTCATTATCCCAACTTGAAAATGTGATTCAGTCCAAGCAAAAAAAAAAAAAATTATATATATATATATATACATACAGTAGACCCTTGACAAACGACCGGCCTGACATGCGAACAAATTGAGTTACGACCAGAATTTTTGTTTTGATTTACGACCAACAACTTGTGTTACGACCCGGATGCGGTCACGTGTATCCGCTCGCGCGATTGTAAACAAACAGCCGAGAGCATTTGCAAGCGGCAGTCTGAGTCGAGATACATGTATTTGTGGACGTATTTTTTCTCAGTGCAATGATTTATATCATTTATTTGGATAATTACTATCAAAATGGCCCCAAAGAAGTTAAGTAAGGAAGAGAAGACAACGAAGGTAAAGAAAGCGATCTCGATCGAAACAAAGAAGGAAATTGTGCGTAAATATGAGAGTGGCGTTCGTGTGACTGATCTCGCTAGCATGTACAGCATGTCGAAATCCACCATCTCCACAATTTTACAACGAAAAGATTTGTATAAGGAAGCTAGTGTTGCTAAAGGTGTTACTCAAATTAGTAAGTCGCGATCAACAGTGTTAGACGAGGTAGAAAAGCTATTATTAGTGTGGATAAACGAAAGGCAGATGGCAGGCGATAGCCTATCTGAGTCAATCATTTGTGAAAAAGCTAGGGCTATAAATGCAGATCTGTTAAAGGATAAGCCATCAACAAGTGATAGTGGTGAAACATTTCGTGCCAGTAAGGGGTGGTTTCACAATCTTAAAGCGAGAATTGGGATTCATAGCGTAGTTAGGCATGGTGAAGCAGCCAGTGCTGATAAAAGGGCTGCCGAAAATTACATACGCCACTTTGAAATGATAACAAAGAGAAATGGCTTTTGCTCTCATCAAGTTTTTAACTGTGATGAAACTGGGCTTTTCTCTACATTCCCTTCCTTGCTTCGCCACGGGATTCACGTCTCCCTGCTGATTTAACTACAGCCTTTTTATTTAATCCACGGCTTCTCCACTGTTTTATTGTTCGTTTTTTACGATTATAGTTATTGTGTGGATATTTTAGACTTACTTTACATTGTTCAGGTACCCATTTCCTTTATCGTTCTAACTATACCCCTATTAACATGTCTATCGAGGTGATCGCCATTGATCAAAGAACTGTCACTTACCGAGTGGTTTCCATGCCTGGAGATGGCACCTGCCTTTTCCATTCTCTTTGTTACATATTGCACGGCCATATCAGGCTCACTCTTGATATCCGGAGGAACATTGTGTCTTATGTATTGAATGACTGGGACAGGTTCAAGGTGTGGACTGATGATGGTACAGGAGATAATTATAATACACAGGAGCACTAGAAGAGTGAAATGCTTAAGCCTATGGTTCTGCATGTGAGTTGATGGCTGCCGCTGAATTGTTTGGTTGTTGCTTTCAAGTGTACCGAAATGGCCAAATATTTTACACCTTTTGACAACCGCCAATGCCTCTTAAACATCTTAGATTCACAGGTGACGATTTCAGTAGTGGACTCTTTGATGTTTATGAATGTTTAAATTCTCAAAAGCTGGATGTGAAGTTATTGATGAAACCAGTTGTATGCTTGCAACGCTTGACAGATGCTGAATGTCACTTCAACACAAGTCCTGCAAATACTGTCGTAACAAACCATGAAACTCAAACCAATTATGACAGCAGCAATCCAAGCTGTGAAATTTGAGATTAGATTACTTTTCACATGGCCAATTGTACGTTGCATGCTCAAGAGTAAGCTCCGCGCACAGCTTGGTCATATTACAACCGGAGGGCCGAACTGACAATGTGGTATACAAAGAGATCCTTCACAAATAATTATTGGTATATTTTCCCTCAGTTTAAAAAAAGTTTAGTTTTCTTCTTAATAAAAATTTTAAGGCAGTACTTCGCCGCTGCGAAGCGCGGGTATTTTGCTAGTACAGAGTATAAAGGGTCAGAATAGGAGAGGAAGAAGAAGAGAATTAAGGAAAAGAGAACAGAATCGGGCGACAGGAGTCGTGCAGTTGTAAGGAGGTGAGGTAGTTGAGAATGTTCTGAGATGGTGCTGGAGAATGGTGCTCCAGGGGTGGAGCTGTCCTGTGGACAGGGTTCCCATAGTCATGGAAATCCTGGAAAAGTGATGAAAAAATTTTCCAGACCGGGAAGAGCTTTGAAAATTGTCAAATGATCATTAAGTTTTTCTAAAGTCATGGATTTTTTTTTTTATAATTTCAATATACAGAAATATTTTTTTTCAATATATAGAAAATGAAGTCTATGTCTATGTTAGAATTTGGAATGGCAGAGAAGTGAAAACTAGGTAAGTAGGCACAGAGTTTGAGACATGAAACTGCTTGTGACATTATGAAGAGAAAAATTACACAACATCTGAACAAAGGTTGCACTAAAAAATATTGTTCAGTTATCCATGAACGGGCCTAGCTTTAACTGGAAAGTAAGTGACTTAGAGTTGGTGCTTATACATGATATTAGGATCATGCATTTCACAGTGAATGAAGATTGAGTGGATGGGAATTAGATCGTGCCCTTTCCAAGCTGTACTGGCTATTGAAAGACAGTCCTGCAAGCAGATGGGACTCTTAATTCTAATGTTGATTTTAAGCATTAAGTATTTCTTGTTTAGTTACTGGACAGAAAATGTCAGTGAATATATTGATAATATGCACATGATGTGATAAATCCGGAATTTCATGAAGATCATATAATTCTTTATAAGCCTTATGCTGAAATCCACCCTAATCTACACAAAAAAATTCAGGCCCTAGATTTAAAGAGATTATATAACGAAAGGATAATTAAAACCTGAATAAAATATTACCAATAAATACATTATTTTTAAAATAATGTATATGTGATGGCATTCGCAGTTAAATACATTTATAAGAAAAAGTAATTGGAGTCACTTGTTTGTCAGTAATTTTTATGAGCGCCCTATCTATAGGCTTATGGAAAGTTTTGTTGAGGAAAAGATCCTGAGAAAAGCAACCTTAACACTGGAGCTCCTCCAGGTCCCTTTTCAATGGAGGACATTGAATTTGTGGCAGAAAAGACCCTCAACTGGAGGCTAATAAGGAAACTTGTAATAAAAGTGGAATCTAAACATTTTCTAATTGAGCTCTTGGCCAAGCTTCTTAAAAAGCGTACCAGTAAACCACCTACTTTTCAGGAATATGAAGTTTTGACCCAAGATGGGTTGTCTCAAGTAAGGAGTAGTGTGCTTAGAAAATGTAGTGTCCTGCACTTTCTTTGTCAGGGCAGATCAAGTGAATTAGTTAGTGTTTGATGATGTAATTGAGGGAGTTCAAGAAATTTTGTGATTTTGCTGTTAGTATAGCAGAATTGCGTGAAATTGTACCCAAGTTAGAAAGTTTAGATGATCTGTTGAATGGAACTATGAGTTCTAAATCAGAGGTCAGAAGGCTGTGGGATGTGGTGAAGGTGTTGCTGGTTGTGTTGCTGGTTATGTCTCTTGGATAGGCAAGAGTGGAGATGTGGGTCTCTGCAAATAAGGAGATAATAATGGGGAATCTGAAGGAGCAGTCAGTGGTTGCACAGAGAGGATTATTAACTTAGAGGAAGGGCCTCATGAATGAACTTGACAATTTGAAAAATGAGAGATGCAAAGGCACTTGAACATGTAGCAGATGATTATGCTGTCAAAACAAAAACTACATGCAAACTGAGTTTAATGGCAAAATCAAGCGTGGCTTTGCCCTGTAAAGCAATCACAGGAGAACCGTGGGGAGACACTGCACATACGATGTTTAACTTCCTCCCCGGTTCTCCACGGACAATTTCTCCACAAACGGCCTGGCCGGCGGCATTTATAGCACAGCCGCCTCCCTCCCGATAGCCTCACCCTGCGAGACTGAAAACAGGTTGGGAATGCTTGCTCCGCCTCTCTAACAGCTGAGGGTGGACCGTCAGCTGCACATGAGCTCGCAGCTCCACGCTCTGTTATGTAAGGAGACCCCTTCTTTTTCGGGATCTCCTTTTTTGATCTGGGGCTTTATCACAGTCCATCACAATATATATAAAAATATATTTTTTTTTTTAAGCGCTTCTCCACATAATTTTGCAAGTATACAATCATGTATCGTCGCTTCTTTCAAGTGATCAGGATTTTACTCAATAAGCCCAGCATGCTTCGGCAGGAATATGTGCAAGATTGTTTATGAAATTTGTGTCATGCAGTTCATAATTTAATGTATTGCAAGAGCAATAAGTACCTAAACATTTTTGTGCATATTGGATACCTAGTCAGTACCTAACCTACATGGATCATATACAAAGCAACTTATTGTTGTTCCGATAAAATGGCAGTTTATACATGAGTGTTTTTTTTTTTTTTTTTTTATATAGTTAATACTTTGATATAGGCATGTGATAAATTTGCATTTTATCAATTTTGTAAATTTAACTTATTTTACAGATATGTCTAAACCCAAGAAGAAATGTAGACAATATAATATTGAATATTTCCAATTTTTCTTTACTTAGTCATCTACAAATGAAACATTACCAATGTATCTGATTTGCCAAAATGTTTTTTTTTCAAATGAATCTTTGAAGCCTTCAAGACCGGCTCATGTTGATAACAAAAGATAAGGATTTATCGTATTTTGAGGCACTCAAACAAGTTGATGATGGGTTGTATGCCTCTTGCAACTTTTCCTTACACATTGCTAGATTGGGAAAACTGCATAGTATTAGTGAAGAACTAATCCTACCAGATGTTAATGAGGTCATATGCACTATACTAGTATCTGAAGCCGGCATCTGATATTGTGAAGAAAATTCCTTTGAGCAATAACACAGTGTAATGAAGAATTGATGAAATGGCCCAGGATGTGAACACTCATTATGTACTTATTTAAAAACAACCCAGTGTTCCATACAACCTGATGAGTCTACTTAACCAGGAAATGAAGCTTTAGTTTTAGCATATGATACATAAAAGACAAAAAAACTTGCCCAGAATTATTATTTGGTACAAAAAAAAAAAATACTGATACTAAAGGAGAACTGATATTTCATGCATTGTAAGAGGTTGGTTTTTTTTTTTTTAAGAAAAAGTCCCTCTCAGTAATATCTTGTCAGTTGCTACCAATGGTGCTCCTAAAATTAAAATGGTAGGGCACCATCACGGTTTTATTGTATAATTTAGAAAAGATGATGTATTTGCTGTACATTGTTTGATTAATCGCCAACATTTAGTTGCCAAAAACCTGAGTGATTGCCTACATATGCAATTACAGCAGTCAATAAAATCTGAAGTCATTCTTTGAATGATAGATTGTTTGGACAACTTATTGTATTGAAAAAGATAAAAAGATGAAAAATTCAATCGATTGCTGACCCTTACTGAAGTTTGTTGGTTATCAAAGTGTGTCTGTTTGAATACATTTTATTAGTTATTTGAGGGAGAGGATTCTTTACAAGCCAATCTGATTAATTTCAGAAATGACACAGCTTATTTAACGGATTTGTTTAACATATTTAATGAAACAAATCTATAAGCGAATCTTAGGACAAGAATAATTCTTCCAGTTTACAAATCTATCAATAGTGGGAAAATAAGACAAATGCATACTCCGCTGTTGTCAGAACTTTAGAGATTCTCCATTGTAATTTCAACAATTTGAAGATATTCTTAAAGTTAACAGTTTAGGCCCATTTTCAAGTACAAACACAGAAGAATGTTTACAATTACCAGAAGAACTGATAGAAGTAACAACAATTGAGGAATTGAAATTCAAGGTGTAGAAAGTAGATTTCCAGGGAGGCTCTGAATATTTTTTTTTTTTTTGAAAAGGGGATGGTAAACCAGAGAAGTTTAGGCCCCTACTTTGCAAATCTTCCTCTAGCCCATGGGTTCCTAAAGATATTAGTAATTAACTAACAATGTTCTGAATCTTACAAACCTGTCACATCTGTATTATTGTTGTAGCAGTTGTCAGAAAAAATGTATTCACAAAAGTGCAAAGATTAAGTCATAGAAATTTTCTTAGATATAGAAAAGTTTTAGAATTTTACTGATAAAAAAGGGTGGGAATCCTGTGTTGAGCTGAGGAGCAGGAACAGTCAGAATGCTTGAGGGTTACAGAGGGTACTGTTAGAGGTGGAAAGACAATTGATCCAGGCTTAGTGTATTTCAGTGGGCACCACTGGAACGTGGTTGGGATAGGAGTCACTTTAATAACATACGAGGTGTGGCAGAAAAGTAATGAGACTAATTTTTTATTTACTTAAGTTTTTATTTTTTTCAAACATCAATGTTATCCCCTTCAAAGTAGTTCCCTTGGGCAGCTACACACCGATGGAGACGTTGTTCCCACTGTTGGTAGCAGCGCTGGAAGTCTTCAACCGGTATTGTCTTCAGCATGTCCGTTACACTCTTTTGGATGTTTTCTAAAGTCCCGAAATGACGTCCTTTGAGGACATTTTTCAGTTTAGGAAAAAGGAAAAAGTCACAAGGACTGCGGTCAGGTGAATAAGGGGGCTGGGGAACCACAGGAATGCGTTTTTTCAATTGTCCTTCTGCTCAATTGTGAGGTTTTTCGGCACCATTTTGGCACAGACCTTTCGCATGTCCAAATGTTCAGTCAAAATTTGATGAACGGTAAATCTGTTCAAATTTAATTGTTCACTCAACATTCTTAATGTTAAACGACGGTCTGATCTCACAAGAGTGTTCACACGTTCAATGTTTTCATTGGTTTTCGAAGTTGAAGGCCTCCCTGAAAAACTTGAGCTCGGGATAAAGAATGTTCCCCATAGGCCTGTTTTAACTTTTCAAACGTCACACTTGCCGATTCTCCAAGCTTAACACAAAATTTAATGGCAAAACGTTGCTCCAAATTCCGCTGTTCCATTTTGCGTGACGCACAACCAAAAACACAACTTCGCTAATAGCAGTCACAAAAATCACGTAGTTAACTGAAGGAGTTGAAACTCGCACTGAGCTATGGGAGGGTACTGATACACGTGCTCTATCAAGGATAACAGCGCAGCGTTGCCAGATCGCTTGCAGTGTTGCCAGTCTCATTACTTTTCTGCCACACTTCATATATGCCGGTGGTTCAGTCGTGCCAAGCATGCCCGTTGGGTGAATGGGGTGTTATAGGTGTGAGACAGAGCACTGGAGAAAGAAAGGGAAGGAAATGATTCTGTCCAATTTTACTGTCGAATTTAACTATTTATTGCATTTATCTGTTGAATTCCTTTAACTTAACTATACTGCACTGTTTTTAAAGATTATTAATTGAAGACAATTTTTGCACTGTACTATGTTTTGCACACTGTTGTTTTTTAATAAAAATGCTATGCACTTTTGCAGTTAGCTGTTGTAGTGTGCCCTCATTCACTTGTTCGCTTGGTTGACTATCAGTGTACCAGGGCATTACACTCTCCTAATCCATATCAATCCCCACCCCACCAAGCACAGCATACTTTAAAGAGAAAACAAGATTTCTGTATAGCTACTTTGTCAAATTTTACATTGCTCCTAATAAATTTGGGTGTTAAACTCCTTCCTCCTCCCATCCTCCTCATTTAACACATTCTGATATCACACAAAGTGAGAACTCCTCTGATGCTCCTGTGTTGGCACATTCTATTCTATTCTAGTGCCTTGAGTATGGAAAAGGCGCTATATAAATAAAATGTATTATTATTCTATAATACTGCATGAAAGCAATAGTGATATTGTAATCAATCAGTGAGCAAACAAACTAAAGAGATAGCGTACTTTAGTGAGACTGAGATGCTAGAGTGGATAGTATGGACACATGAAGATAAGTGTCAGAACTCTTTGATTCAAGACAAAATATGGCAAGTGTAATACAGTAATGTGTTTAGCATCTATAACAGATTTTGGTGAGCTTGCTGTTTTTACATTTATTAGCATTGATTGTGTTTCAGCTGCTGTCGGGCTACTTTATCTGCTTTCAGGCGCATTAGATAGATAGATACTTTATTAATCCCAAGGGGAAATTCAGTTTGCATTAGTAGGCTTTAAAACGTTGCATTTAAAACCAAAGCGATTATGCTGTTAATCTTTTCTCTCTCTTTTTTTGGAATGTTGAAATGATCGTCATTTTCCAACTGTTTGCATCTAGAAGCCCATTTATGCTTTTTGTGGTGTTTTAGTCTTTTAGTTTACGTTTATACAGTAATTTCAAATGTACATTTTTATTATTCTAGTGACTGAATGAGACTGTTGAGAATGAAATACTCTATTTTTTTTCATGCTTGTGATGCACTCAATATTGATGAAAAAGAGATGTTTCTGCTATGGGGCAGAGGCATCACTATTTATGAAGAGCATGTGGAATGTGAGAGAGAGAGAGAGAGTATGAACAGTAAAGGGATCCTGATGGCAAACAAGGGAATACATGCTGCTCATTTGAAACCTCACTCCTAACGTTTAAGCATAAAATATGGAAGAAATTGAGGAGCTTTCCTGTCATGCTATCAGATATTTTAGAGGGTCAAAAATTGGTCTGTTACTTCACAGTGCTCGATAGAATATGCCAAAAATAACCTGAATATTACATCTGCCAATTTTGACCTGTTGTCGTTTAACATTAAGTTCAGAGTTCTGTGTAAACGTTTGCTCGTTTCTTATTCTTTGTACAAAACCTTTACCAAATCTCTTAGATTGGTTATTGACAGTCACTTGGCATTACAATGAATGAAAATAGAAAGCTTTGGGCTTAATATATTGAGTGATACACTGCATAAAATCCAGCTGATCATCTCACACCAGTAACTAAAGTGATAACATGTGATAATGCCATTAATATGGTTCACAGTACATTTAGTATAAAAAATACATTATTTGCTATTTTCAGATGTTTAAACATGTATGCCAACTTTAATTGCAGTAGGAAAATTAACTTTGAGTGTTTTTCAGCATTGCTATGGCCCAAAGTATCAAAATGCTGCATGTCTTAATGCTATGATAGAGAAGGTTTGTGTTTTAAGAGTTTATGTAGCGAAGATCTGGTATATTGATAAAATATGACATTAGACTTAGAGTATTTTTTAGTTGATCCCAAAAATGTGCTTTTCAGTATTCATTAGGGATCTAAAAATATGGGTTTATGTACAGTGGAACCTCGAGATACGAGTTTAATTCGTTCCAGCACTGAGCTCGTATAGCGAATTTCTCGTATCTAGAACAAACTTCACCATTGAAAATAATGGAAATCCAGTTAATCCGTTCCGCACCCCCAAAAATATCAACATAAAAATCAATTTTCCTAACAACACTGATGATTAATATATATTGTAGTTTACCTTTAATAAATAACACTGGTAAATAATATAACTGTAGTTTACCTTTATGAAGAGTCCTAGCTGGCTTGAGGGAGACGATAGGGAGGTGGGGAGGAGGAAACTGGTTACTGTGGGGAAGGAGAGTCCCCCTCTGATTCAGGAAGGCTCTCTCTTCTTGGGAATTTCACCCCACTGGAAGCTGGTTCTGGGTCAGAATCACTTAACATTCTTTTAGTTGCAGGTTGCTTTACCAAAAACTTAAGGTCCAAGTACAGCTTCTTAGCCTTAGTGCAAGTGATAGCTTCTGACACCGAATCGCCTTTTAACTGCTTCTCGTTAATCCACACCAACAACAGCTTCTCAACATCTTCTAGGAGTTTTGGACGGTGCTTGGAAGTCACGGTAACTTTTTTGGCCACATCAAGTTTTTTAATTTCTTCCTTCTTCTTCAGAATAGTGCAGATCGTCGATGTCGAACAGCCGTAAGTCTTCGCCAGTTCTGTCACTCTTACACTACGCTCATGTTTATCTATGATTTCTTTCTTAATTTCAACGGCCATGGCTTCCTTTTTTTTCTTTGCAGCACTATCTGAGGCAACAATCTTCTTGAGAGGCATCATGGAATAATTATTTTCACGTTAAATGCAAAAAAAAAAAAATGAAATCACAAGCGCACAAACGTGTAGATCCTCATGCTACGTGAGAACAAGGAACACTGAGTGAGCTGACGGGCGGGCAGCGTCAGCTTGGGTGAATCCCCGAGTCGAGGCAGATTGGGAAACGTGTCACGCATACCCACAGCCTGGCTCGTTATGCGAGCCAATGCTCGTATTTAGATCCGAATTTTTCGCTCATACTTTCCTCGTATCTTGAATTTCTCGTATACAGAGCTGTTCGTATCTCGAGCTTCCACTGTATATGTACTACTTGATGCAATACACTTTGAACAGAGAAGTGTTTTTACCTTATTGTATCTGCTAATTATTGACGGCATCTATGAGCCTTCTGCAGACAGTGTCTGAACCTTTACCGAGAAGTGTAGCCAAACTGTCCCATTTATTTGTAATTTTTTTTTTGCTTGCAGCCACTCTGCAAGCAGCAATATTGATCCATAATTCAAGCAGCATAAAGTTGAGAAGGGGCATGTACAAAATACAAAAAGTGTCAGCATTAATAGGTGGTGCTTACAAAATATGGGCTGGGTTGCATTAAGTCTCTCCCCAGGGAAATGTATATAGCTTTCAAAATCCATGTTATATTGATCTTTTTTTATACTATTTCTCATAATAAAAATCAAAGTGATTTGAAACAGAAACTACATAATGCATTCCAATTCTTGTTATATTTTAATTTCAAAGTATACTAACCTGTGTATAACAGTTGTAAAATTTTTATTGTGCCTTGAAATTCATTTTTGACAGAGGTGGAATTTCCCAACAATGTATTTACAAATAAGTGGTATTCTGTGACCTTAAGGGGAATTTCATTGTGGGCTTTATAAAACTTTATCAACTACTAGATTTATCTTTCCATATACAAAATTTAGTCAGTAATTAAATAAATCCTGCCTTAATACTAACAAAATTCTAATGCCATTTTTCTAATCCATTTAATCCAGACCTGGCTGGGGGGCCTATTTTAGCTAGTAAAGGATGCAAGGCAGGAATAAACCATGGACAAGGTGCCAGTCCATCGCGTGGTGAACACACATACACCAAACCTATTTGCTACATGCACTTGGTAAGATTAATCAGGTAGTCCATGATGATCATACCTTATTTTATAAAAACCCAAACTGAACCAACTCCTTAAACTTTTTTTTACCCCTTTTTTGTAAAATAAACAGCATAATTTAGCACATGGCCGTATCAAATGTAATGGGTACATGATCATTATACCGTAGTATCGTTATCAGATATAATTCTCTATAAAAAAATAAACAGTGTCATTTCAAGCAAAAATAATGGCCATAATGTATTTCCAGATAAGCACACTTTAATGAAATATTATAATGCTAGTTGTTAGTGTAATTTATATAAACTGAAACTCACTCATTGAATAAAAGTAGGATTTTGGTCTTTAAGGTGTTAGCCAGGTTTGATGTGCTACAGACCATTTTTTTTAGGATCAACATCAGCGCATCTGCCTTGAAAGCAAAGTGTTTCAAGACATGATTTCTTCTCACGAACCACAAATGGCAAAGCAAATCTGGGTGAAGCACCAACTACTTCGTACTTCACAACAGTGCCCCCACTCATCTTAAACAGCAAAATGTGTAACTTCAGATCTGAGTTTGCTTACTTATACTGTAGTATACTCAATCAGAATTCAAGGTACTGTGGTATTTTATAACATTATCTGTAGCCATGTAGAAAAATATCAGTTTCAATTGCATTAATATTAGGTTTTTGATATCCTCACTCCATAATGTGGTGGTTGTAAAAATTACAACACGCAAACAACTCAACCAAAAAGAAAAAAGAGTTGGACAGCAGAGCTGGCACTAGAACTAATTTAGCAGGCAAGTAATAGATTATAAAGTGGAACAGGTGTGTGATCACAATACACATAAATTCTACATTATTTTAGATTCACAACAGATATGCCTGGGAGTGTGTAAGTACCAAATGAAAGTAAACAGAACTTCATCCTGCAGGATCGCACCAGAACTGCCTCTGTGTTACCATCATCTTTTCCCCCCATCTGAAAGGCTAGCCATTGTGTGATGTGTAATTTCAGGAATGAAGATGTCAAGTCAAATATACTGTATCCTTGTTTGCCCTAGCAAGATGGAACAATTTGAGTGGTATAGAAGAGTTTGCACAAATTACAACAGTTGTATTAGAATTCACAGGTATTCTATTAAAACTAAAACTTGTTTGGTTCTGCTAGTGTTTCTGTTTAACAGATCAGGCTTAATACTTTTTGATCATAAGTTATCTATTAAAATGCAATCCTTAAAAACAATTAAATGGAAAAAAAAAAAGAGTAGCCCGCCCGTTTGCATAAAACTTGAAATATACGTGTTCGTATATTTTCTTTCTGTATTATAGTTGCATCAAGTCTTGGTATTTTTGTTCAGTTAACTGAAGTGTTGGATTGCATCATTCACTGTTAGATTCAGTACTAACTCCTTACACAAGCATTTCTTTCACAGTGCCTCCATGTTGAATGAAATACCACAGGTGCAAATTTGTATTTGTATTCAAGACTGCATTAGTTTTTTCTCTTGCTGTTTGGGTACATCTCTCTTTCTCTGTGCTAACTACATTTTCATTTGCAGCTTTCTTTTCATCTATCTATATTTCCATTGTATGCCGGCTTTTCATTTATTGCCATTCATTTAAAAAGCACATTTTTGATACATTTTAATTTTGCTGATTATTATATTGATTTCCTGGTATTCAATTTTAAGTATTAGTTTTAAACTAGAAGATATGCTAATTATATCGTAATATACATTTCAGTTCTGATAGCAGATCATTTTGTATATTAGTGAACATAAATCAAATAACAAATACAAATTTAGTTTTTGAAGACTTCTTGGCATTTGCTATAACAACCAAAGGCTGTATGATTGTAAACATGTAACGAGACTTAATAGACTTAAAGGAAACAGCTTTAACCCTACCTAATCAGTCAGTTAAAACAGGTGTAAAATACAATAATTTTAATTTAACCTTTGTATAACATTTAAAAAGTTACAGCATATTAGCTTCTTCAAATAACAAGGCTGTTTATTTACAAGTTTTTTTACCTAGAAATTCTGGTCTGTCAATTGCATCTATCTTTGGAAGCTCTTTGTCAGAATACTATGTTGTCAGCTGCTCTGAACACATCTGAGATGGCAGTAAAGATACACATGCACCTTTTGCCCAGCAGAGTCACTCTTGGATAGGTTGATTTGTGGATAATTTTCTTAGAATGGAAGAAATATATTTAAAAAAATAGTTTAAATGAGTAACAATAATGCTTTGCACGGTAATGTTTCATTAAAATGCTGTCCAAGACAGTACACCGAGAATTAAAACAATCCAGCAAAGCTTGTGTTTTATTTTAAGAAAGTAAATTAAATTAATAAAAAAACGAATGCCTGTGATATTCATTTGCTTACATATTTATCCTTAGCTTTTATTTAACGTAACATTTCCAATAGAGAGCGTGAATGTAATGTGGTGAAACACACTAGTAGGGTGCCAAAATATATATATATATATTTTAATGTTCTACTTTCTTAACACTCCACTCTTCTGTCTGCCTCATTGTGCTAGAATTTTAAAATGTAAATTGTTTTGCCTTGTAATTATTAAATATACTATAGCACTATACCCGTGCTTTGTTGCTTGATAGTTAGTAGACATAAGCAATATACAATATTTAAATCCTTCACTTCCTTGGCCGCACGTGTTTGTTTGCCCAACAGCAAAATGACTAAAATTACTGTCGGCTACCTGTGGCTGTATACACATGGGCATGTGGACTGATATTCTCATAAAACCTTACTTTGTTCTTTGCAGTGAGGATATAGGGGCTTGGTGTGGGGGCACTAGGCTTTCAGACATATAAATTAATACAATTGCCTTGGAGACTCCAAGGGGGAATGACTTCCTCTCCTTGTATTGATCTTTAAAGTACGGTAAGGCAGGAAGGTGTGCAGTTGTGTTGCAGAGGAGGGAGGCTGCTGTGCTGTGCGGTTCGGTGAGCTGGGGTGAGGGTAAGAAGTTATTCCGCTGTTTGCTTTGGCATCGTTTTGTTATAGGTACCGAGGTCTGATAGCTGGTGTTGAGAACCAAAGTAAAAATTTTAGTGCTCCTCCAACACTTTGACATTTAGAGGCTTATATTCTGCTAGAAGTCCTGTGGATCTTGCAGAACCCGAATTAAAAGGAGAAAGATGTAATTTTGGTTCTGTAGTTGCCGGTACAGTTTATTGCACTAGACTGAAAAGACTCTCGGGGGGGAAAAAAAACACCTACCTCATTATTATTGTTTTTGGGGATTTTAAACTATTTAGTAATTATCTATATCATGTTATTGCCCAGTCCTAGTAAAACCTGTATTAGCTTCATCTGCCCTTGCATCATAGCTTGTTTATTTACAGCTTTAATCTTTCTCCAGCAGTGGCAGGGCCTGGCCATTGAGGTTGATTCTCATTCAACATATCCAAAAATGACTGAGAGTTAGTTCCTTCTTTGGACATCTGTCTTTTGTAGACTTCATTTTTATTTAAATGTGGTTTTCTTCAGATTTTACAATATGTTACTTTTTTGTTCATTACCAAAGAAAGCACAGGCAATGCCTGTAGTAGTTACTACCCGGTTGTTCTCTGTTTTGGCTGTTTACTTTCAAATGGTACACTGCCAAAATGTGTTGACCTTGAAGTACTTTGATTTTACAGTATTAAATTTCATGTAATCTGTCATACCTTTAGATTTCTAGTCGTATAATATGATAATCCTGAAAGTGATGAGATCTAACAAGTACAGTTGTTAAATGTGACATGCTACCCACATGTAGTGTGACATTAGCCTTATGGATTTTCTTGCACCCTGACATTTAAATAACTCTGCATGGTACTATTTTATGGATCATTGTATGCAGCACCTACTAGAATATTTTGTTAAATTCATTATTCATCCTGTGTGTGAGCAGAAAACTATTTTTGAAATGTAATGAGTATTATAGTACTCCGTCCCCTGATCTGTTTGAGTGGCTATCTTAATAAATATTTTGCTGTATTCACAGAGTTAGTCTTTCACAAAAAGATAAACTTTTAAGTATTTGGTTTTATAATCTGCAAGATATGTCAAAAAGAGATATAAACTGGTTTTATTCACTTTTATGTTTATTTGAAAGTGTATACATTTTAGGAACAAAACAAAGACTTGTTTTGGTCAAGTATTAGATTTCCAATCTCTTGTGAAGTTTATGGCATATTGGTCATTTGCCATATTCTGTTGTACTGCACTAAGGCATATTTGCCTGTCTGCATCAAATAAGAATCAAGACTCTGCAGCCTGGATATTACAACATTCTTTATGTCGCTGGTAGGTTCAATCACTTAACATGCAAATCCTTTTTGAAGTGACCAAAGAGGTAAAAGTCCCTAGGTGTGACCCGGGACAAGGTATCATAATAACTTATGGTTTTTACTTTGGTGATTTTGTAGCATGACCGCTGGTCTATGCACCCTTATTATTTTACCCTTGTCATAAGGCATCCTGCCATTGTTAAACTGACATACACAGCAGCCTGTGTCCATGTTGGCCCTCTGACAGTGTAAAACATAACCGTATTATTAATACATTACGGGAGCCTCTGATGTACACAGGGACCCAATTTGGAATCAACAGTCAACCTAACATGCATCTTTTTTTTTTCTTTTTTTTTTTTTGATGTATGTATTTAAAATAGATTGACATTTTTTATCACTATTAGGCCCTGGTTTTTGGAATATATACTGTTTATAGTGACCCGACAATTGCACGATAGACATATGAGCACCGACAAAATAGGGCCCATTAAAACGCAGCGTCAAAATTGCGCCGACAAAATCGTGAAAGTTTAATTAAATATGAATTACTAGTTTAAAGCATATATAATAATGTTTATTTTAGAGGTCAATATTATGAGACACGGCACGCAGATAGTCCTTAAGATCACGCCCTGCATATGTAGGAAGAATTGCAGCAAGACGTCTTGATAGTTGAGCGTATTTAGACTTGCTGACTGCTGGTAATTCCGCTTTGTATACGATGCGTTATGCCAACCCTCGACTGAGTTATTTGTTCGCGGCATGCCATCAGCAACACGTTCTCGCATGTTCCACATGATGATAGGAAACAACGAGTTGGCTCGTCGATTGCGTCTCATTTGACCAACCTAATTGTCCTCCCAGTAATCATAAACATTCTGGAGATTGTTGGGTCTACTCTCGCTCAGTTCATCGAAAGCGGACCCAACATCTTCCGGAGGAACGAAACTCGGTGCAATTAGCATCTTTGAATACAGTTATAACCTAGCACATAATGTGTACATAATGCGCACGTACGCGTCCCACTCTCTTGGCCTCTCTCGCGATTTTGTCGGCATGCATTTGTTGTAAAACAGTTAGCGAGTTTGTCGGCGCTTATTTGTCCGTCGCGGTTTTGTCGGCGCTCATGTATATTGCGCTTTTGTCGGTGAACCACTGTTTATAGTTGAGGTCAGTTAATGAAAATTGGTAGCCAAAGTGGTAACCATGGGGGGAGTTGCCTGTGCGGTGTGAGTGGGTGAAATAACAATAAAATTATTTTTTTTTAAAATACATTCCTTTTATAATTCTTGTGTATTGAATATTAATAGATGCATTTTAATGTGTGGTATGTTTTTTCTAGTCTTCTTAGTAATTACTGTATTGTCTGATTTACCCACAGACCTAAGTATCTTTTGCTACTATAGTAGCCAAGTTAATTTGCACAATGCTGCTGTTATACAGTACTATACGCATCCAGAAAGTATTCACAGCACATCACTTTTTCCACATTTTGTTATCTTACAGCCTTATTCCAAAATGGATTAAGTTCATTTTTTTCCTCAGTCTTCTTGTGTGTAGAATTCTGAGGAAAAAAATGAATTTAATCCATTTTGGAATAAGGCTGTAACATAACAAAATGTGGAAAAAGTGATGTGCTGTGAATACTTTCCGGATGCACTGTATATGATAAACATAAGCATTCTGAAAAGACACACTCTTATTTCAGTTTCTTATTTTTGTTAGTGATATTAAGTAGATTTTTTTACTGTCTAAATTATTCATTTCTGTCTCTGTAGTTTTCAAGAACCTCAATTGTTACTCTTCGTTTTTTGTCAATCTCCATGTTTTGGGTGATACTACTTTAATTATCATAGTAAATATTTGATTTTGAAGAATACTGCAATATTTTGCAATATTCAGTAAATATTGCTTTAGATACACTAGAAAAATGATTTTAACTGAAGTCCAATACAAGAGAACGAAAAGGTTTCACTAAGGATTTAATTGTATTTTAAATTGTATTTTTTGATTACATCTTGCCTGAAGAAGGGGCCTGAGTTGCCTCGAAAGCTTGCATATTGTAATCTTTTTAGTTAGCCAATAAAAGGTGTCATTTTGCTTGGCTCTTCTCTACATTGTATTTTAAACAAATAGAAATATCACAGCACTGCTGTTTTCTTTTTCATTTCTTTACAGTATTTAACTTGATGTTTCCTATAAATGGATTGTTGGCTTTGTATTGAAATGTGGTTATGAAGTGCCACTTTATATCTGTCTATAATATATGTAATAACACGAATGTATAGTGGTATATGCGTTTGTGTATATAATGTACACTTACAAATACATATACAAGTACAGGTATATGTGTGTTGCCACTTGTACTCCTAATCTCTAAGTTCAGTTGATCTGCTTGAAGTGGCACAAGAATGAAGATGACAAGCCTTGTCTATACTATTGCCTAGTTTCATCCAAAGGTTCATAGTCTCAATCTGTAACACAAGCACTGTTACACACTTTAACACAAGAAATAGCAAGGTTCTTTCCTGTTGCGCTCTAACTTTTATCTAGTTAAACACAACATATTTTCGCTTTGTCTTATTCACCACATGTATCATTTTATGTAGTTATGTGGCTGTGGTTTTGTGCTCTGATTACTGCAGTTAGGACTCTGCTTTTGCCAAAAAAAACTGTCTTTAGTTTCTATTCTAAAGAATAGAAGTAGAATATGATGATGACAATTCTTCTTGAATTTATACATATATATATTTAAAAGGGTATTTGCTCCTTGAAACTTTGAAACACTATGCATATTCGCAAATATTTGGTTTGCAGTTTATTAACTGGTTTTGTGATGGTTTATTTAACATAGTTTGGACCTTGCTTTACACTTGTAGTGCAGTACTGTATTCTGGAGTGGTAAATGTAGATTGTTTTGAGTTTTCTCAGTTATTTGAAGAAAAAAATTTCGTTAGCTGTAAAAATATTTCTGCCTAATTCTGTAATAAAATTTTATATGCGCAGAGCTTATTAAGAAATATCTGTTTTTAAAAAGCTCTGTAGATACAGTGCTTAATCTCTGAATTTGTAATATCTTTCAGATGGTGTATTACAGATAATTTTTAATTTGTTTTTAAATAGCTGTGATGTCTTAAAATGGCCACTAGGTGGCAGCTTCAGCATTGGCAGCCGTTCTGTTGTGATGGCTTGAAGTCTGCGTGTGTCCTTTATTTGAATGATTAATTATTTGTATATTACTATGATCTGGTTTTGATGGCTGTACTATACTTATTAGATTAGAAGTTTGTTAAGATAAGGTGAAAGATTAAGCATGAGCAATTGAAGTTATATTTACTATTTAATGGACATATCAAAACATTTTTGAGTGGGATTTAAAATGGGATTTTGAATATTAAAATGAATAAAGGGCTAATTTTGTTTCAACTTTTTCATGTGTTCCATATTTGGTGAAAAGGAGTGGTGATGATTTATGCATATTGCCATTTCAACTAAAGGATTACGAGCTGTATTCAAACCTTTGTTTATGGGGAAGAAGAAAAAGTTTACTGTATGAAGTACTTTTTTACTATGTGGTGTTTAAAGATATTTGATGAGGAACAAAAATGGGAAATAACTGTACTTTACAGTTTGTGTTTAAAAAAACTGTTGCATGGTATTATGACAGAGAGAAGTATTTTTAATTATGTATACCTATATAAGGATAAATATATTTTATTTTATTTGATTTACTTTAGAAGAAGTTGTTTTATTGTTAATTTGAAGGTTATTTTTCAAGCTAAGAGTTTAAAATTACCTGTGTGGAATTGTAAAGAAGGCACACACCCACAATTATGATATTTTCTCAGTGCCCATCTTTAATTTTTGTATCTTCCTCAGCTGATTCTTGAATAAGATAAATAAATATTCAAAATTCAGAATATGTTCTTTCTTGTTCTAGGTCAGGTTTCAAATGACACTGAAAATAAAGAAAAGAGTAACTGTGGCAGTATGCATATTGTGATGCTCCTGAGGTCACAATGAGAATATAGTTTTGGTGAGAGCTGCAACCTTCTGTAAAGAAGATCCTTGAATGAAAGACAGCTTTTGGTTGTGGAGCTGATTATATATCCTGGCGACCAGGAGAGGCAAGGCTTGTGACGATGGTACCAGAACCAATGTCTGTCGTTCTCTGGTGGCTGCTCTTAGCAATGTTAGTTGTTCTCTGGTGGCTTCTCTTACATTCTAGAGGAAATAGAAACTGCATTAGTTCAGGTGCATCACTTTATTCCTTCCACGTAAAACAATGCAAACTTTTACCTGTGAGACACTCCCCATGCTCATATATCTGTCACTACATATAAAAATGGCACACAATGGCAACAATGTAGCCGCTCATGAACACATGTCAAGAAAAATGGCAGAAGTAATGTTTAGAAGTGCTTTGTTTTTGAGGAAGTAGAATTTGTGTGTGATTTCAGAAACTGTACTTAAAGAAATACACACACACAGAGTTTTGCTGTTGTCACTTTTATCACATTCTATTGTTAGTTCATAAATAGATTGGTACATGCTTTGAGAGGACAGTGATATGACTGACCACTTGTGAGTTGTAATTGTTTAATTTGTAGTGTCACAAATTTGTAAAATGTCCTACATACTCCTAACAAAGGAAAGGTGGCTTCACGTTAGTTCTGGGCGGTATACCGGTTAATACCAATAACCATATTTTTGTTATGATATGGATTTTTCTTATGCTGCAACACCGGTTTAAATAGCCTAAACAATGTTCAGAACGTGTCGCAGCGGGAAACTGATTAAGAGGGGGACCTTTTTCACTGCAGCACCGCTAAACAGGCATGCAAAAGAGTACATGCATTAAGTAGAGGTATTGAGCAGAGAAAATGGACAGAGAGCATTCCAAAACTGAAGCTGTAGCAGACGATAAAGTTGAACATGGTGACACAGAAGAACTTTTGCCAAAAAAAGGAGCTGTGTCTGGAGATACTTTAAAAGGTCGGATGTGGATCATTATGTTCAAATCTGTGAATACTGTTTTTTTTTACTACTGGATAATACTGCAAGCCAAGTTGTACTTTTTATTTTTTTTTTCAATACTGTGTAATGTACCTGGGTACTGTGTAATAGTGTGACGACATGTTGATTTTATTCTCGACATTTGCACTTTAATCTCGAACGCTTTTGACAAGAATAAAGTCGACATGCTGACTTTATTCTTGTAATTTGTCATTAAAGTAGAACATCGTAAACTAAACTTCATCTTAAAATGAATATTTAATTTACTAGATTTTTCTCAAACCCCGTCATAAGTTATGTAGCACATTAAATGCTTTGTGTTAAGTGTTCCCTGAGCCATGTTAATCACTACGTGCTTCTTAAACTGACTTCCTCTTGCACTAAGAGGAGGTGCAGGCAGCACTCATCACACATAATACATTAATTTCATGATATTCCTGCTTCCTGAACATTTAGAATGCTAAGGTAAATACTTGATTTAATTTTCATGATGAAATGCATTAAAACATATATTAATCATGTGGGGGCACGGTGGCATGGAGGTTGCAGTGCTGCCTTGTATCTCGGGTGTTCCCTGCCTTGAATTTGCATGTTTTTCTGGTGGGTTTACACGGCGTGCTTCAGTTTCCTTTCAAAATCATGTAAGATGTGGAGTTTTGTTCTGCTATATTGACCCTGCTAGTGTATGTGTTGCTCGTATTCAACCTGCGATGTGCTGGCGCCTCATTCAGGATTTGCTCCTGCCTCATACACAATGCTTGCTGGGATAGGCGCAATCCTGAATGGATGGCATATTTAAACATGTAGACTCCGTAGTCTAAGTTTATAACTAGTTTCAATTTTACAAAGACGTTTATCGTGTGGTCATTGGTTATGTGGAGAAAGAAAAAGGAAGGATAGGAAATGGGGGTTTGGTACGTCAGATAGACAGCGTGCATGCAATAAAGAAAGCCCGCTCAGAAGAACATTCATTGATTTCCGTGTTCGTGTCTTTGACCACCAGATCATGAACCCAACATTTACACAATATTTAAGTTAAACCTGTGCAATACCTAATCATACATCCAGTTTTTTGAAGCCTAGTCACTCCTGCCATAAAGTTCTCTACACTGAACGTACACCTGGGGACCCCTTACTGCAAGGGAGCAGCACTACCGCCTCACAACCGTGCATGTTGCATTTCATCATGAAAATATCAAGTATTTATCTTCGCATTCTAAATTTTTAGAGAGCAGGGATATCATGAAGTGAATGTATTCTGTGCGGCGATCCCTGCCTGCGCCTCCTTTTAGTGCGGAGGAAGTCAGTTTAAGAAGCGCATTGCGATTAACACCTGGGTCGGGGAACACTTAATACAAAGCATTTAATGTGCTACATTAACTTATGATGAGAATTGAGAAAATCTAAAACATTTTAGAATTAAGTTTAGTTTGTAACATTCTACTTTAATGACAAAATAAACTATAAGAATAAAGTGGAAATGTCGACTTTAATCTCGACATAAGCATTTATTTTTTCTTCGCTGTGGCCCTAATACGCTTCCGTAGTGCTATACCACAAATAGCATTATAAATGCAAGTTGCAGTTTTATTATTTATGTATATAGCTTAGCTTGAAGCAAGGTCCATATTAATGCAATTTGCCTTAATGATGGTTCAGTTGGTAAAGATGTCTCACCAAGTTGCACTTGTTTTGTTTTATTTTTATTTGGTGAGTACTGTGTAATGCACCTGGGCTTGAAGTCTTGAAGTAATAGTATTATGACTGGAAGTTGCACTATTATTTATTTTATTGTTATTATTAGTTTAAATATTATGCAGTTTAATGGTGGTAAAGTTGAAAAAAATCACTTTAACATGTCAGTGGACAGAGTAACATTAACAGAAAGTATAGTTGGTTTACAAAAAATATTCACTATTTATGCCTTTTCTAAGACATGTTCAGTGCAGTACAACTTTTGACAAGCATTAGTACCACCCTCTTGAAAAGTATCACTTTATGGGGCCATGCAAACCTGTATTAATACCTGTGTGCACATTAAAATGTTTTTTTGTACAATGCTCATGACAGTGGAATAGGTTTTTCTTAGCCAGTCTTCTGCAGTAATTGCAATGGAAAATGTAGATAACATCCACTCATGCATAGGAAACAAATACCGTTGAATACCGTGAAACTGGTATAATTTTGAAAAATACCGTGATATAGAATTTTGGTCATACCGCCCAGCACTACTTCACGTTCATTCCTTGATTACAATAAGCACATCTACAAATGAACATCCATTCACTTTTAACTGGCAATACAATTCAGGGGGAGTGGAAACCTCGTACACCATCTACAACTATGCATATAAGATTGTGGGATATGGGAGGAAACTGCGCACTGGAAGTGCTAACAACTATTGTAGCAAATAAAAATCAAGGAAAGTTTCAATTGAAGGGGCTGTTTGCCTTGTCGGCAATGGCAATGAAATGAGTAGCTCTATTTGCGAGTACCAAAATTAAAATGAATTCAGTGTTTCAATGATTCGAAGCACAAAACTCCTCTCCCTTTTAAAAAAGAAATGTTCATTGTTAACACAAATGCATAATTTGTGAGGCAGGCAAAACTTCATTGCTGAATATGAATATTCAGACTCTAAATTTTTTCATTCGTTTCTGGAAGTAAACTAATGTTCATGAGTATAACCCCTAAAATGCGACAACCATAGTAAAAGCACACACTATATACATTGAAATTGTTAGGATTAATGAAGTACAAGTAACGTTAGTCCAGTTAACTTTCTGATTCTGGACTTGTACATAGACTAAGCAGTACCAAATTTTGATCACCCATACAAGATACTCTGAAAACTGAATAAAAACTGTTTTACAAGAGTCCTGTAATAATGGATTAATGTAAAACTGACAAGATTGATTTCACACAAGAAGACAAAGTTTGGATAAATTTTAAAAAAGGAGGAACTGATTTGGACAACTAAAGAACCAGGGGCTACATGTATATACATTAGAAGCCTACGTATTCACAAATATTTTGGATGCATAAAACTGTGTGTAAGCAAAATTCCATGTACTGTCTCTTTGTAAATTCCAGTCAATATGAATTTTAACACGCATGCATGCAACTAAAGCCCCACCCTGCCTCCTCTCAAAATTTTGCCTATTTGAATATGCAAATCAATATAAATAGCCCCTTCCATTTGGTGTTTTGGTAAAAGATAATGGCAAAACCCCATGTAAAACATAATTTTAGTAAATACAAAATGGAGCTCCTGCTCAGTGAAGTGGAGACAAGGAGGAACGTACTGTTTGGTGGCTTAAGCAGTGGTATAAACAACAAAAGGAAATTGATGGAGTAGCACAGCGTGGCAGAGGCACTCAAAAGTTCAAGTTCAAAAAGTTGCGCAGTTCCTGAAATAAAAAAGAAGAGGTCAGATATCAAAGTCAACGTGTAAAGGTGAGTCGCAGTCCACCATCTGAGTGTTAATATTACTGGAGAAGGTAGTGGAATTCCGGGGCTCACACCATTTGAGCAGCGAACTGCTGCAATTATTGGCGAGTTACCTGCATATCTTGCCACAACATTGATGAGATGTATTTTTGCATCACAGGTAATTTTCATATTGATAGAGTGGAGATGTTTTCTATTTACAGTACATAAGCAAATTCATTCTTTGAAAGCGCCTTTATAGCAGTGTGCATGCAGTTGATCATTCGGATAACATTTGGAAAAACAGACGTTGCTGCAAATGGTGCTTTGTTTGCCAGTTCAACTACAGTGTGAGGAAATCATAGATATCTGGATGACAAGAAGATAATACCATCCCATACAGCTTGGTTTGGCGGGACTATGATTGGTCAGCCTGTTCACATTGAAAAGCTCCTGTGGCTAAAAACTCAAGAGTTGACAGAACTTGCAAAGGAGCAGGTAGAGCTCAGTTCTTCAAAGTCTGCCTTTTTAAAGCCGGTGCCAGTTCAGCACACAGCTTCAAGAGAATGGCTAAATCGACTTAGAAGCCAGTCATCATCATGGGACAAGAAATCGGTATGATCATTAAATACACTCTCTTCTAATTCTTCCATTTGCAATGTCTTCCGACAATGCTAAAGCAGCCATGGTAGCTGCAATAATTTGGCCATTCTTTGCACCATTATATTGTTACAGATTGATTACAATCAAGTGCTTTAAATTTGTAAATGACATGCAATTAAGTTTATTTGATAAAGCTTGTATCATGGATGCAAATTTAAAAAGTAAGGGCATCCACACAGAAATAGTAGCACTGCTTTGATGCTGGGTGCTGCTTATTTACAAAACTATGCGTACACATGGTCTGAGGCTGCTGTGAAAATGTGTGTGTCATTATGCCAAGTTTAGTTTTTATACATCCCAATGTGAATGTGGAAATAGGTGTACTCCTGTCGCCAATGGGTGATGCAAGGAACATTATGAATGCAGGGAACAGTATAACTTGGCCACTAACCTGGCCCCGATTCTGCCCGTTTGCTGTGTCTGTGTATAGGAGAGTGGTAGCTCCCGCTACAATAAATAAGCGTGCTGTTCCTGTTTCAAGTTGAATAAAGCTGGTTTTACTAAAGTATTGAGACTCTGCCTCGTGTTTTGGGTGCAAGACAGTGACTCGCATGTCACAATATCCTTATCAAGTTGTCGCAGCCAGTTTCCCAAAATGTCTTGAGTCATCCAAGTTCGCAGGTTTGCTTTATACTCGCAGGGAAGGAATGTAATGCATTTAAAACACAGAGGATTGGTTGACTTGCCAATGACAAGAGGAATAACTTTGCGGCAGCCAGTTGAATTGCAGCAAAGTAGAGCTGTCAACCTTTAATTTTTTTTTTTTCCTCCTCAGCAAGGATTACCTTTGAGTGTTAAAGTGCAATGCGGTAGCAGTTGGTAGAAGATTCCAGTCTCCTCAGTATTGTAGATGTCTTCAGGTTCATAAGCTGAAATGATTTTCCTGATTTCTCCGGCACGCCATTCGTTTGCTGCTTTCATTGGAACTGCAGATTCTTCTCCACAGATTGCTTTGGCTGCAATTCCAAAACGATCCTGAAAGTGAATTAGCCCACCCCAGCTGTCAGAAAAATCTTCGTGGCCCAAGGAGATTAACAATGACTTTGCTTTTTCTTGAACAAGTGGCCCACTAATACGAATGTTTCTTGAACAAGCATCACTGAACCACATAAAAACAGCTTTTTCAACGTCTTCAAATGCAGCAGTTCGCATACATCTGCACTGAGGCCCATAGATTTTTCTTCTAATCTTGCTCGGACTTTAATGAATAGTGATAGTTGATAGTGTTGATGGCGAAATTCCGAATTCACTGCCAATGTGAACTGTTGTTTTTTCGTGTCTGCCATTTCTGTAGGAGAGTGACAATAAGTTAAATTTCAATGGACGTTTTTCAAATGTTGATGAACAATAAGCAAAAAGTATCACTGAAAAATGACAGAAAACAAACATAGCAAAAAAAAAAACAGTATGGGGAAGGTTCAAAGAAAAACATTTACAATGTTCGGGGATTGTTGTGTACAACTGAGCTGCTATCAAAGAACTAACTGCTCTGTGAATGATTCATTCAGGCATTTCAAGGTCTTTTGGGCCCTTCGTTGAAATGAAAGTATCTGCTGAATGTATTTTGTTGTAGCGAGATTTCTATAACCTCTGTCTTAATGGGGAAACTGTCGAGACCATAAATACTTTGTTGTAATGAAAAGTTTGTTGAAAAGACATTGGCAGAAAAACCAACTTTAAAAAGTTGATTCAAGTGAAAGTATCCTGAATTATCTTGGAATTCATTATAATTTTTATTTTTCGTATTAACTTCAAGCAGTTACTGCAGAGCAAATGTCAAAAATTAAATATAGAATGCGCACATGATAAATGAGGTAGTTCATATTTTATATTCTTTCTTTATAAACCCAGAGCCTGGAATTACCCCCAAGATATTGACCACCCCTTACTTTGTTGTTATACTGCGGGAAATCCCATAGCTATTGCACATTAACCCCTTATGCACCAAGGGTTTTTTGGTAGTATTGTGCATAAATTACATATTCAAAAATTAACAACTCATTTATTGCAATAAAGGAGCTGTAAATCGCCGAAGAGTAATGAGTACAACACTCCAAATTTTTAAAAGAAAATATTTATATTTTTGACACCTTTTGTTTACACCAATATCAACTAAATAAAATACAAAAACAAAATTGGTGCTTTCGGGATTTCTCTCCAAAAAACTGGATTTTACAGTACATAACAAAGACATTTTGTGATTCACAACCCTAGAATCAATTTTCTTTTGTGCCCCAATCTGTCAGCTATCATTGTGTCAAGTTTAGATATGGTGTCCCCTGTTTGGAAATATAATGTCCCTTTAGGAAACATTTTGTATCTTTCACTTTAAAATCTCTCAGAACAAGCTGCAGTTAAATTTTTGTAAACCTTTTATATCACTATGACGCAACAAGTAAATAATTGTAACTAAGTATTGTAACAATTGTAATTCATCCAAACCTGTACTTTCTGAATTATTTTTCATGCCAGTCCATGGAACAATTTCTGTTTACCACTAGACACAGAGGAAACTTGTGTTTTTTGTTTATACTAGATTGGGGTTTTTGTGCAATTCACCCATCTTCTCCTGCCTTCTGTTGCAGTTGCCCTATATGTTCAGAGTGTTTATTTCTTGTTGTTGTGATTTTTTTTTTTCCCCCCTTGCGTTTCACGTCCTGAATAAACCAAGTACATACGTTGTCATACCAACTTTTTCCAGTGCCTGGTAATGTGGGTGGGGACAATGTCTTTGCTGGTAGCCTTGGGTACCTGGCAGGAAACAGGCAGTCCTGAGCACAGTGCTAGTCATAAAGACACATACACCTAAACCAGTGTTTCTCAACCACTTTTGGGTCACAGGAGGCTATTGACCGCTTTGTGTGTAATGATAAACAGCAGTGCATAAAGATTAGAGGATAATTGTTAGTTTTATACACAGCTGTAATATGTAGTACAAATGACCAATCCTAGTCATTTACACATCATTGCAATGCTCTAAATATCAGCTATCCAATGGTAATGAGTGTTTTACTTGTTTGTGGTTTGATGTAGGAGGATTATCTGACAAAAGCAGACTAACTCAGCTGTGACCTGCTGCACTTCTCAAGGTATACGTGTGCAAATTGCATATTTTAATAATGAAAGTGAGCAGTCATGAAAACTTATGATTTATTTGAAAACAAGACACCTTTCAGGACACCTTATGCATAAATGGTTAAAATTTAAAACCCTGCATTGTATTTATGAATGAATGCCAGTACTGATTTACTTAAGTAATAGTTGGGTAACTATGTTAAGGGTACACCAGAATTGTAAAGCTATCGTTACTGCTAGTAATTTTATTTTATACCCTGTTATGGATAAAGAAAACAACATTGTTCACTCATATAATAGAGGTTCTTTTAATAAACACTGAATTCAATGGAATTTCTGATTTTGCTGTGGTATTGAATAGGTATCAAGTATCATGAAACTTAAGTGGTATTGGTATAGAAGACAAATTTTGGTATCCTGATATCTCCAGATGTTCTGGACATGCACAGGCAGCCTCATTTCTTAAAGTCATATGGCAAAGCAGTAATTGACTATAAATTGAATAATGGTTCCAAGGCCAAGTTCATGAGTGTAGGTAAATTAGACACCACAGTGTTTAGTGCAGTATCATGCAACCACTCAGCTCTTGTGTCTTCTTGGTAAAGTTTTTTTTTTTTTTTTTCCCCCCCCCATAAGGTTAATGACATGTCCTTTTAAATGGAGTGTGGTATACTGACTCAAGATAATTGAGCAGTAGTGTTGCAAGGTATTACACAGTTTGCAGTAAACAGCCATATTCTTGTGTTTCAAACCCAATTACTGTCATTTGTTTTTGCTAAAATCATGCATTCTGCTTCTGATGCTAAATGATCTAAAGTATTTCTTAAATGTTGATCATGCACTGTCTGTTGCTCAATTTAAATAAACATGTCTCAAAGTAAGTCAGTCAGGTCAGGTTGGGGAGCATGCACTGGTACAGCGTGTTTCCACACCCACCACACAACATAACAACTCAGGATCCCGGTTGGAAACCCCAAGGCAGACACGCAGTCTAGTCCCACCCTCTGGAAATGACCATCAATTTGCCACAGCCTGGTGTTATGTGGGCGCCTCCATGGCCTGGTCCAGCTGCTTGGGTCCTCACTGCGAGCCAGATTGCCCTTGGGGAATCTTGCCAAACGGCTGTAGTGCCGTAACTGATGCTCCCTCACAATGCAGGTAATGTGCCTCAATCGGGACTCCGTGAGAAACCGCTCATTCGACACATAACAAAGTCAGACCAGTGGTACCCAATGATCTTCCAAAGATACTGTACCGAAAGAGTCTAGTCTTGACCTCCCATGCTCTCCCTTTCCATCTACTGACTTCATAGGAAGAGTCACCATAGACATGAAATGTCACTGCAGAGGTAAGTAAACCTCTCGACGAGGTCGACATTCTACAGACAGGCACGCCCCTGACAGCTGTGCCCAAGAAATCATTGAAGGCATGGATCTTGGTTTTTATCCAGGACACTCGCAAGCCCAGACATTCAGACTGCTTGCTAAAGTCTCTTGAGAGCCCCGATCAGAGCCTACATTGTCACTGCAAAGATCACAGCATCAACAGCAAAGCCACTGCCCAACACCCAGTCTATGCAAGCATTGAAGAGAGTAGGAGCAGGAACACACTCCTGATGAACGTCAGAATCAACTGGGGAAAAATGCAGAGGTTCTGCACAGCACTTGCATTACCAATGTAGAGACCAGCCATGATATCCAGCAACATTGGTGGGGATCCTGCAAAGTCTCAGAATGTCCCACAGGGCAACTCAATCAACTAAGTCAGTGCAGTGAGGCAAATGTTCTAAAGGAAAATTTAATTGTATAAGCAGTGTGATTGTTTGGTTTACACCCTTAACATATGTTTACTGCAGTAAAGGTCAAGCCTTTAATAATGCTTACAATTAAATAGAAAAATGACTAGATTTTAAGTGCAGTTCCCACCAACTAACTTGCTGATTTATGCCTCTATTTTAAGTATATCTTAAAACCACAAAGCTGACACCTTTTTGGGATTTTAAAATAACGTGATAATTCCTATAATGTTTATTAAATTCAAAATCTTAAAGAGTAAATGGAGAATTATTCTGCATGCTAATTAGGGCTGAGGTTGATGATACTGTCCATTAGAAATTGGCTGCCGCATCGTGGATATAAATAAAAATCAATGATTAGCTCCAAACATTTGCAGAAATTTCCTCGAAGTGCTGCCGTCCTCTCAGGAGGTATGAAACATTCCTAAGTATACTCCTAGTTCATTGTAGCGCAGATAACGGAGGGCAGCCGTTTTGTTTTGTTTTTCTCCGGAGTTGATGGAGAAGCAGTGGAGCTCAAGATTAATACAGTGGGAATTGGCTTCTGTGTGAAGGTAAGTTTGGCCATGTCCGAGAGGTCACTCTGCACCAATAGCTCTGCAGCACAGCTCACCCAGTACACCTGTTTCAACCTGACTTTTCTCTTTCCTAATGAGTCATTATAATTTGCTTGTAAGCGTATGTAAAAGGGCTCAAAAAAGTAGTTACTTGTCATATGTAGATTCTTCATTGGCCAAACAGCATATTTCATAGTAAGAAAGACAACAAATTTTGGAAAAAAAATAGTACTTTTTATTAACATGTTAAATGGAACAAAATGTCCAAAGATAAATATAAATAATATATATATATATATATATATATATATATATAATACTAATAAAAGGCAAAGCCCTCACTCACTCACTTACTCACTCACTGACTGACTGACTCATCACTAATTCTCCAACTTCCCGTGTAGGTAGAAGGCTGAAATTTGGCAGGCTCATTCCTTACAGCTTCCTTACAAAAGTTCGCCCCGAAGCAACTTCGTCACACTGCCACCAAATACAGAGAAATCCACAAGTTAATACACACGCTGTCTCTAGACTTTCTCCACACTGAATCCTCCAGGCACTACTTACAAAAGGTTACATT
>JANRMT010062836.1:10123547-10155756 GCA_026402145.1 Polypterus bichir lapradei
GTGTCCAGGACCGCGTTCCTTTTGGCTGTATAGCCGCCCCGTAGAAAAGCCCCAGTCCGTCCCCTCTCAGAATTCCTGCTTACCCCCCTCCGGTCTTTCCCCTTTCCTTTTATTTTTTCTGTTCCCGAAAATCTTCTCAAAACAAAAGTAAAGAAATAGACAGAGCGTCACATTAACGTCTTCTCCCCTCTGTCTAATAAATAATCAATAAAATGAAATAAAAAAAAAAATCACGAAAGAAACAGAAACCACAACCTACCCTTACAGTGTCCACCGCGCTTCTGGCGTTACAGCCAAACACGTGGTGTATGCAGGTTATGAGGTGTGCCCGTACTACAACATATTATATTGTTCATATACTATTAAATATTTACAGGGATCAACTCTTTTGGGGAAGTTCATAACAAAAAAAAAATTAAATTATAAATAACATGTGCACTTGAGTATTTCGAGCCCCGCGTCTGAGTCGGATGGTTCCCCTGGTCACCAATTCATGTGTTTCACTATGCCGACTATGCCTTTCCGTCTTCAGCTACCCATGTGCACTTGTACGGGGGAGACCTTACGGAACAATGCCGAAACGAAACGCAACTAAACCTGCTGCTGCGAGAGATGACACATTACAGCGTGATCACGAAGCAAAGTGGCAAAGGCGTGACAGTCGCTCGCAAGAAACGGACACTCAGCATTCACACAGATTAGCTCAACGACGCGTCTCTGCCGCACAACGAAAGGCAACTGAAACCCCTACAGAGAGACAAGACAGATTACGCAGTGATCGCGAAAGAAAGATGGAAAAGCGTGTCAATGAGACTCCCGACGAGAGGTCCTTACGATTGAGTCATTCAACTGTGGTCATCCAACGCGCAGCGTAGCGCGCACCAAGTTGCTAGTATACTAATAAAAGGCAAAGCCCTCACTCACTCACTCACTCATCGCTAATTCTCCAACTTCCCGTGTAGGTAGAAGGCTGAAATTTGGCAGGCTTATTCCTTACAGCTTACTTACAAAAGTTAAGCAGGTTTCATTTCGAAATTCTACACGTAACGGTCGACAACATCCGCCATGTTGAACTTTCTTATTTATAGCCCCATCTTCGCGAAATTTGGTAGGTGGCTTCCCTGCGCCAACCGAAACCGATGTACGTACTTATTTCGATGGTATGACGCCACTGTCGGCCGCCATATTGAACTTTCCAATGTCTCTAATTTTCCAACTTCCCGTGTAGGTAAAAGGCTAACCCCATCTTCACGAAATTTGGTAGATGGCTTCCCTGCGCTAACCAAAACCGATGTACGTACTTATTTCAGTGGTATGATGCCACTGTCGGCCGCCATATTAAAGTTTCCAATGTCACTAATTCTCCAACTTCCCGTGTAGGTAGAAGGCTGAAATTTGCCAGGCTCATTCCTTACAGCTTACTTACAAAAGTTAAGCAGGTTTCATTTCGAAATTCTACGCGTAACGGTCATAACGGTCAACAACGTCCGCCATGTTGAACTTTCTTATTCATGGCCCCATCTTCATGAAATTTGGTAGACGGCTTCCCTGTGCTAACCGAAACCAATGTACGTACTTATTTCGGTGGTATGACGCCACTGTCAGCCGGCATATTAAACTTTCCAACGTCACTAATTCTCCAACTTCCCGTGTAGGTAGAAGGCTGAAATTTGGTGCTGATTTCGGTGGTATGATGCCACTGTCGGCCGCCATATTGAACTTTTCAACGGTCTTTGTTACTTATAGGCCCATCTTCAAGAAATTTGGCACGCGGGTTCCCAACGCTAACTGAATCCTACTTATGTACATATATACGTCCATAGCCTGCAGCTCGGTCACCGTGTGAGGCGGCGTTGGGTCCCCCATCCCAACTCCTCCCACGTTGTTGGCTGCCTGCCTATATAAGGCCGTCCGCCGCTCTGGTCTCTATACTCCCTTCCTTGCTTCGCCATGGGATTCACGTCTCCCTGCTGATAATTACATCCTTTTTATTTAATCCACGGCTTCTCCGCTGTTATATTGTTCATTGATTATGATTATACTTATTGTTTAGGTATTTTAGACTTACTTTACATTTTTCAGGTACCCATTTCCTTTATCATTCCAACCGTACTGCCATTAACATGTCTATCGAGGTGATCACCATCGATCAAAGAACTGTCACTTACTGAGTGGTTTCCATGCCCGGAGATGGCACCTGCCTTTTCCATTCTCTTTGTTACATATTGCACGGCCATATCAGGCTCACTCTTGATATCTGGAGGAACATTGTGTCTTATGTATTGAATGACTGGGACAGGTTCAAGGTGCAGACTAATGACGGTACAGGAGATAATTATACTACACAGGAGCACTATAAGAGTGAAATGCTTAAGCCCTTCACCTATGGTTCTGCATGTGAGTTGATGGCTGCCGCTGAATTGTTCGGTTGTCGCTTTCAAGTGTACCGAAATGGCTAAATATTTTACACCTTTGGACAACCGCCAACGCCTCTTAAACTTCTTAAATTCACAGGTGACTATTTGAGTATTGGACACTTTGATGTTTATGAATGTTTAAACTCTCAAAAGCTGGATGCGAAGTTATCGATGAAACCAGTTGTATACTTACAACGCTTGACAGATGCCGATTGTCACTTCAACACAACAAGTCCTGCAAATACTAACGTAATTGAAACAAACCATGAAACTCAAACCGATTATGACAGCACCAATCCAAGCTGTGAGATTTGAGGCAAGATTGCTTTTCACATGGCCAACTGTACGTTGCATGCTCAAAAGTAAGCTCGGCACACAGCTTGGTCATATTACAATCGGAGGGCCGAGCTGACAACGTGGCATACAAAGAGATCCTTAACAAATAATTATTGGTATATTTTCTCTCAGTTTAAAAAGGTTTACTTTTCTTAATAAAAATTTTAAAGCAGTACTTCACCGTTGTGAAGCGCGGGTATTTTGCTATATATATTTATAGTTCTAAAGCACAGTTGGTTTAGCTATAAATCACCAGCTAGAATGTAGAGTAACGCGTAATACTTGACTGAGCAGGTCTCCCCATTCTTAAAAACCCCCTGATAGTGAAATAGTTGTATCGTACATTAATGTAACCTTAAACAGCTGCAGCTTGAACACAGTCACAGCACTCACTTGATACTGTTGCTTGTGAAGTGTGTCACACCCAACAACCCAGTCATGGTCCATGTTCTGCTGTATTGAAGCGCTTGGCGGGAGCAATCATTTTTCATTGTCAGCAAAAAATTTACTCTACATCACCCTGTCAGCGCTAGTTACCAATATGCTGTATAATTATAAATTTATATGTAAAAAATATTTATGCATTACAGAATGCATTTAAAATGTCTTTATTGAAGTGGCATGTTTATAATGAAGTAATGAAGTATAAACTATTTGTTAATTCATTCATGAGACTGGACAGAAATGCTGTATGTTGCCCGTGAACTAAAGTATTAAAAAAAAAATTTAAAAAAATTACACAGGGGACTTTACAATCTACCTTTATTAAATGGTGTATTGCATGCAGCCAGATTATTCAAAAAAGCATATAAAAGTAAATTTAAAATTGCTACAGATCACAGCTCTGTATTGGCATTACAGCTGAAGAGAAACAGAGTTTAGGCTATTCCTGTGCATTGTTCATTTACTGTCTGCTCTTCCTCATGTACTCAAATATAGTTTCACGCTGCAGATGTAAGAATTTGGATCCCACACACTGAATGTATTGTCCACTTATTGTGCACTTTAACTAACTTCTGCAGTTGGTCTTAGGAAATGTCACTGTTTTTCTAAGATAAGTCTCGCCGTCCGCCTTGAGAGGTGCCCAATAAAGCCTGGCACTTTTCTTAGGGGAATTGCTGACATTGTAATCTGTCCAAACCGCACGTGGTGTCAACCTTTCCTTTTTTAGAGTGTCTTGCTATTTACAACAACAACATTTATTTATATAGCACATTTTCATACAAAAAAATGTAGCTCAAAGTGCTTTACAAAATGAAGAAATAGAAGACACAATAAAAAATAAAAATAAGTCAACATTCATTAACATAGAATAAGTAAGGTCTGATGGCCAGGGTGGACAGAAAAAACAAACAAAACAAAAAAAAACTCCAGATGGCTGGAGAAAAAAAAAAAAAATCTGCAGGGATTCCAGACCAAGAGACCGCCCAGTCTCCCCTGGGCAATCTACCTAACATAAATGAAACAGTCCTCTTTGTATTTAGGGTTCTCTTTGAAGGACTTGATGATGATGGTCATGTAGACTTCTGGCTTTCAGTCCATCAGTGGTGGAGCATCATGATGCTTTGAGTAGGTGGTGGTGGCGCAGACCGCCACCACAAAGAAACAGAAGAGAGTTGGGCCACTATGAATAGTTATTATGATGAATTGAACATACAGAGTATCAGGATTAAGTTAAAGTGAAGTTAGGAGAAAGCCATGTTAAAGTAATGTGTTTTCAGCAGTTTTTTAAAGTGCTCCACTGTATTAGCCTGGCGAATCCCTATTGGCAGGCAATTCCAGATTTTAGGTGCATAACAGCAGAAGGCCGCCTCACCACTTCTTTTAAGTTTAGCATTTGGAATTCTAAGGAGACACTCATTTGAGGATCTAAGGTTACGATTTGGAATATAGGGTGTCAGACATTCCGATATATAAGATGGAGCGAGATTATTTAAGGCTTTATAAACCATAAGCAGAATTTTAAAGTCAATCCTGAATGATACAGGTAACCAGTGTAGTGACATCAAGACTGGAGAGATGTGCTCGGATTTTCTTTTCCTAGTTAGGATTCTAGCAGCTGTATTCTGCACTCATTGCAAGTGATTTAGCTATACTATATTTAGCTATACTTTTAATGCTACTCCAGCATGTGTGGTTCTCTGTGGTTCGGCATGTTTAGCAACTGAAAGGAAAGAAGGAAAATGAGTGTTATGGACTGTGCAAACAGAGAATAGGCTTGTCAAACCTTAGATCAATTACAGATGGCATGGCAGTTTATTTTCTTTTTCATTCCAGCTACTAAAATGCAGCAAGATTGCGGTACTTCCATATTCACAATAAAGGTTTTGTAACCACAATAAAAACATTTGAGGATATCTTAATTAGTCACCCAGTGTGATTGCTAGTCCTGCAATTTGACACCCTCAGAAGCAATGCGATTCAGCCCTTGCAGTCATTAAATCTATTATTCTGTATGACTAGAAGTTGTATTAAGTTCTATAGTGTCATGCCAGATTAGGTTATCCGTGGAACTTTGTGGCATATTCTTAAGCTGAGTACAGCTGGAAAGAAATGTGTGAAGAAATCAAAATCTAGAATCAAAGAAAACCCAACCTGGCATTTTTCAAGGCTGAGATTTAGTTGAAGTCCCATTAATGTTCTGTGTTGGTGTAGATATGAACAAAAACAAAAAATTGCCATTATATCACAAAATTTCCTAGAATCCTGGTGTATATAGTATATTGATGTTTATTAAAGTGAACAAGTCATAATAAACTTGATACACAATCTTTGTCATTTCTTGGAAATGTAATGTTTAATAAGGTAACTATAGATGTAATGGACTTTTTGTATATGGGAGCTGCTCTTTAAGTAAGATGATAGGAAAACTGTTGAGCTCTGTCACTACAGAAATGTATCAGTGTGTTCCTCCCGTCAGGGTATTGATGCACCCTACTTACAGGGTAACATGATGATTTGGAGAGAACATCTGGTGGAAACTAAGGACTTTATAAATTTCCAAAACAGCAAATAAGCAGCAGTATGTGTACTTTACTACTTGATACCTCATATTTGTAGCTGCTGTTTTTAAATTTCCTAATCAAGAGCTTTCAACACTATGAACCCACGAATTGTGGAGTTGCCCTAAAATGTGTGAAAGAGGGAAGCCCTGCAGATTTTCATGATGATTATCCTAGGAATTTCTTTGGTCCCATGTGTGAAAAGGGCTATTGAGAGAGTGCATCGGCATAAGAGGAGAGAACAAAATCTGAGAATGCCTTCACAACAGATAGACATGGAAAGTATTGATACCAATAGATTTTGTTTTTCAATTGTGTACTTGTTTAGTACTTTGTTTGCCTTTTATTTTTCTTGCCCAGTGGTTTTGCCTAATCAGTGACACATTGAGAACACTGGACTCTTGGATATTAGTCCAGACTGGGGCGATGCCTCTGGGATAATCACCTATTACAGTGCTGAGAAATCATATGAGCACAAAGAATATTTGTATAATTTATAATGCTCTTTTTCTCCTCCAAGTTGCACAGTTTATTAGTATCCGCATGTCTCCATTCTTTAAATAGCATTATGCTGTGCATGCAACATGCTTACTGACAGAATAATCATTTACAGCTGTTGGGAAGAGCAGGTGCACCAAATGAAGTGACCATTCACTATACATCATATTTAGTGTTTCATCAGGTGTAACACAATACAATTATGAAATATCAAGCATGTGAAGCTGCCTCCACTTTAATTCAGAAGGGAGAAACCCAAGGTTCAGTTGTAGCCAGTTTTGTCAGCTACCACAAGGCTCTCCTCCACTGTGCCGCTTCTACAGTGGTTGACATTACATGCAAAATATTTATTAAAAATACATTTATACATCAATACATAATAGTTTTAGTAACTCACACACTGTAAAGCCTAATGAAAACTGCATTGTTTACTGCAAATAAAACACATTCATTTGTTTGTGCAATTCTCGTTTCTAGAAGTATTTTTATATGTAATGTTTGTTTTGTTTTGGATTAAATATGTCCTAATATCTCATCCAAAGCCTGAAGAATAGCAACATTTAGTTGTTTACTCCACAGAAATCCAAATCAAACTCAAATAGCTCTGCTTTTTATCTCGTAGTAGAATCTTTGTTACTTAGTCAAATATTTTGTGTATACAGCATTTGATGTCACTGACCAAGACAAACAGGATTTCTTAGTTGTTGTTTTCATTGCTATGCTTATATTTACAGTAGTGATTTATTTAAAACACAGTTAACCTATTTTCTGAGAGATCCTTCATACTTTAGAAATGATCAATTTTGGTTGTATCTACCAGTTAAAAAAATACTAATAATTTTGTTGACTGTCATAAAACAGTTTTTTGTTCAATGTGGGATGGGCATCTTCAACAGAATAAAAATGTTTCAATTTTTCCCCATCTCAACGAAGGTAAGGCATAATTATAAAAGTACCTTGATGGAAGCATAGCATGTTTAAATAACAAACAGCAGTGTGGTGTGAAAACAAGATTTGTTTTTCTTAATATTTACAAAGCTGTATATTTGCCAGAGGTTTTATATACTGTAAACAAATCAGGTTGGTATAAGGAAGGAGTATCTGTTGTGTTGAGTTGCCATGTTCTTTTGATGTTTGCATTGATTTCCCTCTTGATTTCTATTTTGATTAATGACTCTCAACTTTTGAATAAATGAACCCTTCAATAGAATGGTGTCTAATTTGGGGAATTTTTTGTTTGTGTGTTTTGCCCATTTCTGCCATAGGATGTAGTTCCCTATGCCTCTTTACTGAAAAAGTTCAGAAAATGAAAATAGTGGACTGATGGATGTTCCACAGCTGGTTTTCGGAATGGATATTTTAGAAATCCCCAACCTCATATATAGTGCTCATGGTCAAGAATTTTCTGCAGACAAAACACAGTATTATATACCTCACTGATTAAAACTAACTAAATTTTACAAATTGTTCATTGACCATTTATGCACTACAGATGAAAGTAATGTTATCCTGGAAAATGTGAATAACATTGGAATAGACTCACTTGAACACAATAACTTTACAGTTGCCTTGTTTTCGTTTAAAATTTATCTGTAACGGAGCTGGCTCAGCTAAAACATAATGAGAAAATGTACCAAGAGCACGACAGAGTTACGAGAACCCTTCAGTACGGGGAATAATTTTGTAGACCTGTAAACTTCTTTTGTTCTGTGTCACAAGTATAGTTATCAGCTTCTTGAAAGCAAGGTGAAGGGTGACTCCTCTAAAAATGTGAATTTTTACACCACACAGTAGAATACTACTTGTGTTCTCTTCACTACTTTATGTTAAAGTTAGCTTTTAGGTGGATTGTAGCTAAATCATACTATTCTTTCCCCCTGAAGGTCTTTTCATACTGTTTTTTATTTAAACATCCTGCTTCTGATCTATGTCAAAATGTATAATTTAATGATCCAGGGTTCCTTTATGTGTTTGGGTTTTTCTAATTATTGTATATCTCAAAACAAAGTACAAATGCAAATAGTTATGTTGTATAAATAAAGCAAGGTATGTAAAATATTATTTTTGGGTGGAGTACTCCTTTAATCTGTTTGATATAGTAAGCATTACTTTGTCTTTGCAGCTTTAACCTTGTTTGGCTGTCATAAGGTTGAAATTCAAGGTAGTTAAGAGATGTATTGCACTGCCGTTATTTGCTTTCTTCTTCCATTTTTATGGCTGTAGTCTTTAATCCTGTTGATTTCATGCCTAAGGAAAATTTATCTTTATATAGCTGCAAATAAAGTTTGTTTGTGAAGATAAATAAGCTTAATTCTTCAAAATGTTAAGTTTCAAAGGGGAACAAATTCCTCAAACATTGCCAAGTATTAGCATTATCTAGGAGCAACAAAAAATAAACTAATTCTACCACTTTATACAATACACGACAAGAAGCTGCATGGATTTCTTAGTTCATTACTCTGTAGCTGGAGACTGTTAGCCCTTACTTGAAAGTAAAACAAACTTGAGACGTAGATATTTGTGCACCAAAGTTTCAAAACTTGTTTCTGTACTGGAAACTGAACATTAATAAATGTTTAAAGAGCAGTAGATAAAATGGACTGACAGAAATTTGTAAGATTTATAATTATAGTTTGCTTCTGAAAACATTCACAATTTACAGTTATCAAAATACTTCAAAAATTTATTTATTTTTTGCAGGATGGTCTTTCATTGAGGTATAAAATATTCTTGTTTAATTTCCTCCTAACTTGTGTATTGTCATGTTTATATAGTTTCCTATTTTTGTGTACTTATGCTGAAATTTATAAAAACTTAAAGAAAACTAGCCAACCTGGGGCAGAGCATGCGCTGCATAATTATTCATTGATGGGTGAAGACTTCCTGAAAGACACTGTTGTCCAAATGGGGTGGGTTTGAGGATACGACTGTGAGTGAATGAAAAGATGGAACTCTGGAGAGAGCAACATACAATTGTCCGTGACTGAAAACTGGTTTTGGCAGATAAAGGCATATCTTTTTGAAAGTTTGACCCTGTGCCTTATTAATTGTCATTGCAAAGGCCATTCTTACAGTAAATTATCTGCGTGTAAAAGTAAAAGGCAAATTTGAATCTGATGGGGTCATTGAAATCCGGGAAATAAGGACAGTTTGTGCGGTAGCAGCCGCGATAGTTTTACACTCCAGTACATTGCGGTGAGTGCTGGTAACAGAAAGTCTAGTGCCATTACAGAGACCTCTTGCTGGCAGGAGGTTTCTGAGAAGCATGACGACTGAACCAATTTTAATTTTGAGTTTATGCAGAGACATGCCAGTGGGAGTAAGACTATTAAGGCGTGCGGGCACATGAGCAGGCAGTACGCATGCCTCGAGAGCGAGGGTGGATGCGGAAGGAGGATTAGAGTTGGCGGGCGGGGCTCTGTCGTGCGTATCCCATGGTCGGGCGGCTTAGTGAATTATATATATAAATTCTAAAAACAGCAAATAAAAACAAAATTCAAATTAGTTGGGAGCATGTGATAGGTAAGCCCAGACTGTCATTTAAAATAATGTACAATGCAATACATATGGTACTATTAAAACATTACTGGCTGTCTTTACTCCATCTGTTTAACAATACAAAATATAAAGATAAAATACCTTGTTTTAAAAATACAAATTAGATGAAATATCAGAAGAGTATAGCATACATTTTTGAGAATAGGATTTCTAAAAACAAACTGTAAAGCAGGGCTACTTTTGTTTTCCTTGCATAGTAAACCTGCTTGCTCTTTGTGTGTAACAGTTTAGCTATGGGGCCATGTAAAGCAAGTGCTGTGTACTTAGTTCTTGATTTTTTATTTTATTTTATTTTTATTTTTTTTTTTTAAATGTGCTTACAGTAAGTGGTAGTTATGGCACATGAAGGCCTCGTGTGAGATGCACACCTACAGTGTTCCAGTAGTTAATAGTGCTTGGTAGTTAAAAAATTTCATCACCTGATCTTTCTGTAAATGATGTCTGAAGTATACGGTGTGACTTGAATTCATTATATATCCATTTCAAGCCTATGTCTTTTGGAGACCTTTTAGACTATCGTCAACTTGTTTGTTTGTTCATTTTGATTTCTGGATTTTTGCTACATAGAGGTAATCAAGATAAAATATACCTACCATAATATGTCTGTTAAGGGCATTATTGAATTTTTACTACTCACACTTAATGTTTTGCTAAATTCATGAGAAAGCTAGTGAGATAGGCAGGTTCGATTTGCTCATGTCTTGCCATTTGAAAGCTTTTATATGACATACAGTATATCTTGAGCCCTTAGTACCTACAAAACACTTGGCTTCCATTTATTTAAGACAAAGTGGGGGAGTGTTAGAAGGCCTGCATTTAAAGGATGAGGTTCAGTGTTGGGAAATGCACTGTAAAAAGGTACATTAATTACAATTATAGTACCACCTCAAAGCCAAAACAGCTGCATATAACAGCAAAAACAAGAAATTATACAAATCCACAGTCAATCTCCGAGTGGATGGAGATTAATACAGCATTTAACTGAGAGGCTCTCAAGTGCTCTGGTTGTTATCCTCCCCAGGTGTTGTCACAGACTACAGAAGTTTGGAGGATACAGAGTTACAGTGGACTGCAATTCGGCCGTCCAGAGGGTTGAGCAGGTCACCAGTTGTAGACCTCCAAAGTGTTCGAGATCAGCAGTTGTGGGATTCTGTATTGACAGGATGGTAGTACTTTTTTGACTTTGGTTTGTTGTAGCAAAACAATATTAAACTTTTGACTAGGGAAAATGGAGAACTTTCTTGTTTTTTCTCCTGGCAGAGCCCAAGATATATATTTCTCACAGACTGATAAAGCATAGTAATATTCATAAGCAGTTTATATGATTGCAAAATGGATTGAATACGCAGACTGCAATGACTACTTGCATGTCTACCTGCAGCATCTGTCCATGTTTACCATTTTCTGCATACTGCAATGTAATAATTGGAAAAATAAATTCTACAAGTCTACAAAACATTTTGCTAATCTTTCAAAATGCATAAAATATTTCTGTACCAATTTCTGGCATGGCTTTCATGAACTCTACATTTTGCCATCATATTAGTATAGCATGTTTATTAACAGCAAGATCCGACATCTTAGTAAGACAGCCTCCTCGTTTTTTACATGTACAAAAACCAAACTCTATATTCAATATTCACATAACTTAATTGATTTCCTGTTATAATGTGTTATAAAATAATCCTGTAAAATAAATCGACTAATTGGCATGACTTGCCAGTTGTAACCGTCATGCCAGCTAATGCATTTTACATGTCATACCCCTGCTGTTCATTTTCCTTACTGCTATGACTCATTTTCATGCAGTCTTAATTAAATTACTATCTAGTCTATCAAAAGTTTGAAAAACTGTACAAAAATGCCACCAAACATGTACATATGCACCATATATTTTATGTGGATTTGCTTTTTTGTATAGTCAATCTGTCTGTTGATTTGGAGAATTGGTATATCGATGTACACTCTTGTATACTCTGCACAGATGGTGCCTTGAATCTAGAGCTTTAGGTCAGAAGGTCTAGGCCCTGTGCTTCCCTGTATTTCTAATAAATTATTATACAGTATTTTTGTGTTTTCTAGGTGCAGTAGTTCTTCAGGTACCCAGCTTCTACCAATATATTAAAAATGCACATTTCAGGTTAATTGTTGACTCAATTTGGTCTGAAATTCTTTGACCGCTCTGAAAAATGTTTTTGTGAATATGCTTTGCAATGTACTGCTCTCCCATCCAGGGTGTATTTCTACTTTGTGCTTCATAATGCTGCAAATGTCCCTCATTAACCTAATGAAAGAGCCAATTCAGAAAGTTGCTGATTAGACGATATCTGCTTTTCAGTTCAGAACTTTGAAGTCAGGGCTGTTTTTCAAAGATATTTTTCAGTTTTCTAAAATTGTTGTTGTTTGGTCTTCCAGAAATTCAGAACCAGTTCTGAAACATCACAAACTTCCTAACGTGATGTTTGAATTTTCATAATTATTCTATTCTTAACATTTTTACAAAATAACTTGTGAATTTTCATGTATAGTTGAATTAATATCCTAGGTTATTTTAATTCAGCACTCCTCTTGTGTTCTTCTTTGTATTTTTTCTTCTAATTGAATATCATTTTAAGAGGCTTTGTTAATGTAATTAATTTTATCTTTGTGCTTATGAGGTGGGCAAATTTTTATGGCATGCTTCTACAGTGAGTAACCGCTCAAGACACTTTTTCCAAGTACAGAAAAATAGTTGCATTTTTTTAACAGCTGGAACAATGGCAGGTTAAATGACATGCTTAATGTCATGATATTTGTCGTTGGCAGAGGTTTAACATTCCACTTTGTTATTTAAAGACCAGTGGTTTAAACCTCAAATATACCTGATCTACAACTAAAATGTTGTGAAGTTGCTTGACTTATCCACCATGACCTAGATCAAAACTAAACATGAACCAGCCTTTGCACTTCAAAGAAGGGAACTGTGTAGCATTTCTGCATGAATCACTTGGGACAAAGAAACCAACATATTTTCTCCCATTCTGCTGTTATTCAAGTCACACTTTGAGGTCATAAGGCAAAGACCGCTTTTGGCAAGAGAAGTGTGTCTGGCTTCATTATTTTCTGCATTTGGAGTTTGATCAGTGCGCGTTCAGAAGCCTGAATAGGTAATGTCTTTATTATTTTTAGTTTGTGTTTTAAATTTCCTGTGAACATTACCAGGGCCTGAATAATTGTACTATGTATATTTCGGTATTCTTTTTAAAAAATGTTTTCATATAAATTATTTTTGTAAAGGCCCCTTTGTGATCCAATGGTTCGAAAAAAGTCATGACCATAAGTAGTTCAGTCCTTTGGGAACTGCCTAGGAATTTCTAGTTTTAATATTTTAATGTGCTGTTTTCAACAGACTATTTGAATGCCCCTGTATGTTTTCACATGCTCCTGGTATTAGCAAGCTTGCTATCCAGCATCACAGCAGAGTCAGGCCTCTTGTTGTATGGTATTAATCACAGTAAATGTTAGTATTAGAAAAAAGTAATCATAATAAATACCTTAATTAGGTCTGTTTTGAGAGGTCATTTGGTATGCAGATTGTGTAAATTGTCCAGGTGTTTTTAGTGTTCAATGTGCAATTGGAATAAATGTTTTTGGTCTTAGATTTACCATGCTTTTTTTTTTTTTTTTTTTTTTTTTTTTAAAAAAAATAAAAACCAAAAAGTGAGACACCAAATTTTTTTTAATTTAAAACCCCCCAAATTTGTTTTTTTTTTTTTTTTTTGGGGAGAAAGCGTTAGCACTATTTTACATTGGACATGGTGCTTGTTGATCCATATTGTTTTCAGTCCAGACTGCAGTAAGAGTTTATATTGGAGTGAAGTTTTAAGTATCCAAAACCATTTCAGGCAATTTCAGTGCATGTTTGAAAACCACAATGACTCCAACAATGTCTTGAGTACAGTCTTGCAAATTCATGCCAAAATTTGTTATCATCCATGGTGCCACCACCACTTTTTCGAAAAAGTGGATTCAGAGCAGGAATCTAGTGCACCAGCAAGTTTTATAGCTGCTTCCACAAACAACATTCTGTTGGATAAAAAAAAAAGTTTGTGTATGTATAGAGAAATTAAATTAAAATGTACAGAAATAAAAATGAAAATCTGGTCCTACCTGGTTTCTGGTGGAAACTTTAAAGAATCCTCATGTCTTGACAATACGTAGAGTAGGAACTAGACTGATGCTAGTAATGGCTACCCTGAACTCAAGAATACCAAATTCTCAGGAAGACTCAGTAAAGCCTGTATGTCTAATTATATAGGCTCAAGTAGAAACACTGGCTTGATCATTGTCTGCCAAGGGTAGCTGTGCTATGGTAAAAGTGTTTTTTGCCAGTTGGTATTTTTCAAGTTAATGGCCATAAATTTGTAACTCTGGTACTGTGTGAATCTAAATGTAAAGATGTTTGAAACTTTTACCTGGAAATATATGAAATATATGAAATACTCTTGACCATGTCTGTCAGTTGATTTTTATTGTAGTGATTATAGTTGACACGTACTGTACAAATACCTGACGTATATATCAAATACATTAATGCAGCACAGTTTTATTCCATTTAATGCTTTGCCCCCTCCACCACCATAACCTGTCGTCTGAGGGGAAGGAATGAAAGCTTGAGATTCGTCAAAAATTTCGATCTCACGTTTTCGATGAATATCAGCTTTTTATATCCCCTGATACCGAAAGCATTGATATCTTGATGATGAGTGTCTGTGTGTGTGTGTCTGTGTGTCACAGTTTCTTGAGGATGTTTTAGAGCTTAAACAGCTACATGTAGATAGAAAAATATCAAACTTGAAACTTAAGCCTATTATGAGATGACAATGTGCTAATTAGTTTTTGAGGCAAAGTGTGCAAAAGAAAGGGGCACTGTAGGGGAACCCTCAAATACCATGATTCTGCAATTAATTATGAATTCTTCTATTTTATAATCAGAAAGATCAGCATCAGAGTGGTAAATAATTACTGAAAATGTTATAGAATACTTTGGGTAACTTGGTGCCTAGGGTGCAAAGCCGACTGATGCTCACGTCCAAAACATTTTGTAATGGTATCATGCTGCATAGCATCTATCACACTACTGGAGCTGTGATTTTAAGTTCTTTTATGAACTCAATGCTGTACAGTACAGGATATAAATTAGTAATCACTGGTTATGCAATGAGGAGGGCATAGTGGCAAAATGTATCTGGCTTTTGATAAAATAAGTGACAGTTACGTAAGCAACAAAGTCTTTATGATTTACAAACTTTATTTTAGTAATACTAGTTCCAGAGTGTTATGGTACTGGCCTCGGAAATTCTGTTACTTAAGACAAGTAGGGATAGCAGGATATGATTGAGTTTATTTATTTATTTTACAACAATGCATAGGAATATCAGTCAGAATGGGGTACATTAGATATCTGGCATGTATTGTTAACCCTTCATACTGTGGCCATACTTTGCAGTATGGATCTCTTTCATTAAAGAATGAATGCTATCTGAAGGTTCTGTATTGACAGAGTAACTTAACTTTTTTTGTAGGTTGTGTTTGCTTTCCCCTTGACATTAGTTGATATAATGTCATTTTGTTTAGTTGTACTATTTACCTCTAAAATATTGTTACTCTTCTAAATTGTTCTGCCTCTCTCTCATATGGTACAGAAACCCCAAAAGACTGAAGGACTTGTTGTATTAGGAGACTTCACATTTACCCTCTATTTGTGTTTCACGGTATTGTTTTGGGACACATGTTGTTTAACATTTTTTTCCCTTTAGGTTGACTAATTAATCGCCATGGAATCAGCATCCACTGCTATGTCAACAAAACAGTGTCTGTTCTTAGTACAGATATGAAAGGTGCTTAATCTCCTTTAGTAGTGGAAATTGCTTGTGCAGTATATTGTTCTTAAAGTACCCGACATTTTGTACTTTTAGAGTAACCTCCGTATTTGAACTGTTGCCTGGCCTTTTGAGTATTCAATCAATTCAATCAATATACCAGTGCCCATGGGAGAAGTTATGAAGGCCGACTCTTGTAAGCATCATATTTACGTGTGTGTTTCTACAGTCTAGTAGTAAAACTAGTAAATGACTGGCACAATAAGATCTCTTTTTAAATTATTCATACTAATTTTAATAATATAAAAACGAATCATATTGGGCCTGAAGGAATGTTGTATGTGTTAGTGTTCCCTGTGGTGGAATGGTTTCCTGCCCAGGTTAACTTCCTTTATTATGTTTTGATGCTGTCATGATCTGTATTAATTAATACTGAATAGATCTACAAAATATTTTTTAAAAATTACCATTTTGACTAGCAAGTTAATAGATCCAATTCAATACTTTAACATTGTAGTGCTTATATGGTCCACAATATATTTTTCTTCAGGTTGCTAGTCCATTGGAACAAATGCCAAATGTTTGAAGTTGATCATAAATTTTTATTTGAACTATGCCATATTCTGCTAGTTTTATTAAAAAAAGAACATCCAGTGTTGGTGAACAAAACAAAATAGGTTTGCATTGGTTTGTTGTTACACTGTAATGCTACTTAAAATTATTATAAACAGATTGGCGAACCTCTCTGCATTATCTCAGTGCTAGCCTGTGCACTTTGTGCTTAACAGATGTGTTGTAATATTTGTATTGTTTGTCATTAATGACTTGGAGGGTTTGGTTTTAAAATGGACACTGAAATAAGTCAAAGAGCTGTCATTTTTATTTTCTAGAAAAATATAACTTTTATTCTTAACCTGTATTAAATATGCCAATTGTCATGTAATACGGAAGTACAGAAAAGACAATGTGGAAAGCTAACACAGTAGAGCAGATTGGAAATTATACAAAATAGTTGGAACCATCAAAGTTAAAAAGTCATATTGGGAAATGGAACATGAACTACAGATCAGTAACAAAAATACAGAATTGCTTCACTCTTCTCACGTGCTCAGATCCTTGTTGAACAGTATATAGTACAGGGCACTGTGTAAGTACAATATTTAATGATCAATCATATGTTCAGATGTAAGAAATAAAGCATAAATGTATAGTTAAGGTGCTTAACAGTGCAGGCTTTTCATTGTCATATTCATTATTTTATGCACAAGTCATTTTTTCACACATTGATGTTCATAAAACTCTTTTTTGAAATGCTGTACTTGCAGATACATTGTGCTCTGTTTACATGATAATTCAGTACAATGTTTATATTATTTATATGTCGCCAAGTTATTTTATTGCAGGGAATATAGTGCTAGAATTAAGATGTTTGAACATGGATGGAATATTCTTACAATCTATTACAAATAAAGCCATTTTCCTAGTTTTAAATAATGCAAGGTTTAGTGCTTTTAGTGTTTCTAGTCCCTTTGGTAATTGTAAAGAAGTTTATGACATGACCAAAAGAAGTGTGGTCACTGGTTATATAGCTTGTTTTTGTGCAATGAATTTATTTTACCAGTCATAAAGAATATCTCCTAACAAGGAGAAGGGTGGAAGCTAACAGTTTTTAAGACCACATACTACCTGACCAAGAAAAATTATTGCAAATTCTGATTAAGATCTTGTTTTATTTCAGTGTGTGAGTGTTTGTGAGGGAGCAACAGCAGCAAGTTCACTGTTTTCACAAATAGAAATGAGTTTTTAATCTTGTTTTGAGCAGTTCAATTGTAGACGATTCCTTTTATGTAATGAGGTGAAGAGTTCCACAGGCGAGGAGCAGCAGCTGTAAAAGCCCTGTCCCCTTTAGTTTTGCACTTAGTACGAGGGACAACAAGAGACAACTGACCAGAAGATCTAAGCACTCTGGATGGCTGGTATTATACTGATCTATTATAAATTATTTTCAGTTGTTACAATATTGGTGACATATATTTTTTTTATTTTGCAACTTTGACTGGGAACCATCTGTAAACTTTCTGATCCTACCTTCTCCATTTCGTAATTAGCGGGAGTGGGAGTCTGTTCCTGCAATATTAAGTGCAAAGAAGGCCATGGCACATATATTAGAATTGATGAACCTTACATTTTAAGCTGTTGGAATGCAAGACGAAATGTGTACCTTGAGAGAACCTACTTTTAGCCATCTATATTTATCCTTTTCTCCATCTTTAGCAGTTTCTAGTGCATAATTTATTAAAACCTATAACATTCTCAAGCTTGTATAATTCAGTTCAGGATTGTAGGGGAGCCAGAACTGATTGCAAGAGAAGTAGGTTTACCAGGTCATTATTGTTGCATGTACAGAATACAATAAAATTATTACTTGCATATGCTGATGAACATGTAAAATGTAGAGAATCGCAAGTGAATGTCTTGGAGAGTGTGTCTAGATGTGGGAGTACTAGCTCCTCACATAGACCAGGTTCATTTCTGGGAATTACAATTTCTAAAGGTTGTCTGCCTGTAAATTGCATATTCTGCGACAGTGGCAACAAAATAAGTAAAATACCAGACATTAATCACAACAGAAATAATTAATTTATACTTTGTATTAAATAACCTTTCATCATACAAATACAGTCTCTTTCAGGAGACCCAGACAACAGAGATGAATGTAGTAGTCAGTTATGGTACTGTTCTCTTCTTCAGATGATGTAAGAGTGAGCAGGAGTTTGGTGGTAGATTGTTACGGAAAGCACCAATTCAAAGGTCCCAGGGTTGAGCAGATGAGCAACTGTGGTGCTCTAGCATGTTCAGGGTCCAGCTGTTTGTGTAATCAACATGTCAGGGTGTGGATACAGTTTTGGTAGCATTAGAATAATATTGTATAATATTGTAATATAGAAAACCAACTCAAGAAATGCTTTCTCATGGGTATAGACAGAACAGGAATGAACACAAAGGTAAACAATGCATAACAAAAAGGAAATATTGGCACTGTGACATGGTTATAATAATAGTAATAATAATAGTGATCCTGAATAAAAATAATAAGCAGGATCTTACCATTATATGAGTTCAAATGTTAACTAAAAATACAGACCACAGTGACGCACAAAATATCATTAATCTTCACTGCTGCTTACAGTGAGGATAACAACGTACCTCAAAATTCTGGTTCAGGACCTGATTTCCCAGTCCATTCACGTTCCCATTAGAGGGTACTCTAGTCTAAAATCCTTTTGTTTGACAAAGTCTGTTTCAGGCTTTAGCGACAGAAAACTGTACCACAATCAGAAGAAATTTAGACTCCTTCACTTTTTTCTCTCTCTATTGTGTTGAAGACTGACGTTTAAATGTATAAATTTGCCATTTTTGCCCATCAATCTATACTCAATAACCAAGAATTACAATGTTAAAACATGTTTTCAGAAAGAAATGAGAGAACTGATATCTCTCCTTTATTTAGGTATTCAAAATCTTTTGCTGTGGCACTGTTTATTATGGTTAGGTGCATCCTGCTTGCTTTAATTATTGTGTCTAGATAATGTATCTAGAACTTGACTAGAAATTGAGTGGCTTTGGGACAATTCTCTTACTGTCCTTGAGTGGCCCATCCCATAGAATGTTGTGGAGTGACATGAAGATGACAGTTTACAGATGCTTCCCATTCGATGTAATAGATCTTGGGAGGATCTGCCAGAAAGAATGGAATAAACTGCCCAAATCCAGGTGTGCAAAGCTTGTAGATACTTGCCCAACACGACTCGAGGCTGTTAATTTTTTCAACTAAGTACTGAATTTAGGATCTAAATACTTGTATGAATGAGAGATTTGAGTTTTTAAAAAATCTATGAAAAACATGTTTTCATTTTGTCATTATGTGTTATTGAGTAAAGGTTGATGGATATATTTATATTTTTGCCCATGTAAAATTAAATGTGCAACACAGTCAAGTGTCAAGAAACAGGGTCTGAATACTTTCTGAATCTGGTGAGTGTCACATGACCTGCATTAGTAAGCAATGTTTGAGATGTGCAAGTTAGTGTGCGATTTGGAAGGTTAGAAAACTAGTGGTGGCTTCTCCAGCAGAACTCCAGTAGTCTCACTGTCTTCTGGAAGGTACTTTCACATTAAAACTACTTAAAAGATGCATTATCTCTTAATCATAAAGTTTGTTTTTTTTTTTTCTTAAAAATATGTCATGGTCTAATAGTACACTATGTAAGTATTTATGTTTTTATACTTTTTTTAGAAAGGAAATCTGTAAGAATTATAACACTTTTGATACTTAATGTGTGAGATTAAACTCGGCTAAAAAAAAAAAAAGGCTGTAGTTCTCCGACTTCAGAAATGTAGGTGTTTACAATATTTAAAAAAATGCTTCAAATAAATATAATCTAGAATAATACACAAATAAGGTAATGACTGTAAGAAAGAAAATTGCACCTTGTAGCCAAAACACCTTGAGAGCATTCTTGATAGATTGCCTTCAGTGGCAATATGCCTGTATCTTGTGCTTTACTGTATTGTACTGTATTAGCCATTAGTGTTCATGGCTTCTGCTTCTTGCCATCATTGTGATTCTGAAAGTGCAACTTAAGTAAAACCATGTAATTAATTTTCATGAAAGACGAGGAGAAAAGCATCCTTTCTGACATCAGCATAAAAAGTAAATGAAAGTGTAAAATACGAGGCCTACCGAGCTGCCTTGTTGGTGCTGCCTCATACATTGCTTTCATTTTGATGACTTAACTTAAGGGGGAGGGGAGAAGTGCCGACAAACTAACTCCACCCTGTGCAGGAGCTCAAGTGGCAGGAGGATAAAGAAAGCACTATCTGTAGTTGATTACTTGTGGAGCAGCTTGCCTCATAGCTACATCAGGGAATTTGGAATACAGAATACTTATTGCACTGTTGTTTTTTCATTTACTTCATTGGAAGGTCAAGATTTAGTTAATTTTTCTACCAGGTTTACTTCACTTTTTTCGTGACTACTTTCAGCAATGGGCTCAGAAACTGAGGAATCGAAAGAAGGTATGTGTACCATATAAAATTACAAAGTAGCAGCTGGTAATCTACTCTTTAAGGAAAAAAATTTTCATTTTCATTTGAAAAATGGCACATTTATAGATTTTTCTGACAGCTGTACAGAGGACCTTCATTTTAGTTCTCCTTTGAAACTTTAAAACTAATCAAGCTCTGTAGATATTTTGTAGAAGTAAAACAGCTTGATTATTGGTAAAACAATGTGTTATTAAACTATGGATATGTGAGGAAAAAAATCGAAAGAATAGGTCTGAAACACTCATTTAGCCCAGTAAACAAAAATAATGTGTGAGAAAGTAATGCTTTAAGAATCCATTCCTCTGAGCTTGAGCTTCTTTTAGAAATAAGATGATTTTTACACTCAAATATAATACTTTTAAAGTCACATCTTTGTTTTTATGCAAAACATGTAGTTTTTATTTTGTAAACGGCACATTTGAACGCATGTACATTTGTATTTCTTTGCATATCTACTGTCTGTCTATCAACAGTTTGTGTTGTACATGCACATTAGAACAGTTATGTACAGTATTTCATTAAAAAGTCCACAGCACACTCTCACACAAACCCCTGCAGCTCATTCATACTGGGCCAGAATTACCCAGTATAACATAACATGTCAATATGACGAAGGTAATTGAATTCAACTTCTTGGAACTGTAAGGTGGTATGCCAGCCACAAGGATGGGACATCCCCTCAGTAAGCAGCAGCCCTTTCAGATTCATATGATTTCATGAGTACTTAAGTTCCTTCCAACCTTCACATTGGCTCAGACTCGCAATATACAGTTCTTGGTGGGAACATTAGTTCTAAAGCTCCTATTCTCTGGTCTCCCCTAATTTCTGTTGCAACTGTAGATTCCGCTTTTTTTTTCTCTACAATATATGACTAGTTCCTCAAATTTGCTGAGGTTCAGGGATTTAAATACAGAAGGACTGTCTGAGTTTAACTTTTGTTTCAAGTGATTTCACAGTGCATTGTGCTGTATTCTTGATATCTGGTTTTCAAGTGTCTTTAACCGGCATATTTTGCTTTGTTTTTTCTTATACTGTATAATTTTACTCTGGGCACAAATTTCAGTAAAATACTCAATTACAGTTTTGTTTCTTTTCTAAAGCTCCTCATCATGGTCTGTGCTGTAAGATATTTTATTGATCCCAAGAGGAAGCTGCAACGTTCCAGCTGCCAAAACGCAAAAACCACAGAGAATACTCTAAAGTTGAAATTGTAACATGAATGAATACATGAATTTAACTAAATACAATGTCTTATTAAACTTATATATATATAAGAGAGAGAGAGCTCTCAATAAGACTTAATAAAAATGATAATGTAGGTCCCTACCAAAATTTATAATCAAAAGTCTGTGCAGTATAGAGAATTAATCAGACCTTTATCCAGTTCCAAGGATCAACAGATACTGTTGTGAACTTCTGATCCTAAAATGAGACAACATTCTGTTGTAAGGCACAAATAATGAAGTGGATTAACAAGGGAGAATTCAGGGGCAACTTAACATTACCAGTCAGCCCAACTACAGGTCTCCCAGCACAACAGTAAACTGTACATTCGACAAGATGCACATGCTGTAGTGGATTTTAATCTTCGAGTCTTGGATTAATTGTTTCATCTGCTGTAGTGTAATGTTAAAGTGAGGAAAGATTTTTTTCTTTTTTCCTTTTTAGTAGTAGTCTTTAAAAATATTGGGTTAGACCTCTCCTTATTGGTTTTAACTACATATAGTATTTATACTTGAAATAAAATATGCTGAGTATTGCTTTCTCTGAGAAGTCCTTGCAAGTGGGTCACAGATGTTAAAACAACAACAAAATAAGATAAGCAAGGTTGTGGTAAATGGGGCAGAGTACAGTTCGTGCATAATAAAATTCATATATAAAGGTGTTTCTTGTCTGCTTGAAAGCATTTGTATTAAATGAGCATCTAAAATACATAGTGCAACCACGAGCATCGCTTTAAACCAAGTTGCTGTTTAAAAATATAAGGTAAATTTTGAGACGAATCAAAATTCAAACATTTAAGCAAACTTCTTTTTTTTCATTTGCTACTCCTTCACTGCTTTAAATGTTAAGTCATCTGCTTATGCTGAAATGTACATACCAGTTAGCATACTTTTTTTTTTTTTTTTTTTTTTTTAAGTAGTTATTTTCCCCCCACGCATAAATTTTAAATATTTCTCAGTAGCTATCCACTGACTTGGAATTTATTCTATTCCAACTTGTGATGCCTGCAGTGCATATGCATGCACTGATCCAAATCTAGAGCATAAATTGCTCCATTATACCACATTATCTCCAAGTGTTTAGATTTCTTAGTAAATTGTAGTTTCTTCCCACATGTATACAAGGCAAAAACTGCCAAAATGGAAGATTTTGAGCGTAAGCTTAGTGACTCAAATCAATTCTGAATGCTTTTTTTATTTCTTGTTTGATTCACTGAATAATAAGAGGACATACACTAACTTTCAAATGTTTCCAGTTTTTCTTCAAATTTAATCAGTTGAAATGCATTGAATGACTTACAATGTTGAAAAGGTAAGCAATACACTGTCAGAGGTTTAAATTTCAAGTTTAGGTTAGCAAAAACTGAAAAAAGGAAGTAATCGGAATATTACAAATGGGCCTTCTTCAGGGAACAACTAATAGGTTATAACCTATAGATGTTCTGCAGCAATTAAAGTAAATTACGCCTTGCAAGTTGGAGCAAGCAGTTTACACAGGTGTCCCAGCATCTGTTGATTACTTAAAAACCCTCTGCCTGTCTTAAAGCAGGGTTGGAATAGACTGTGTTACAACACCCTCTGAAGTACTACTTGGACAATATTGCATATGGCAAGAAAGGAGCAATGAGACAAAGCACTATTACCCATAGAAGTGTAGGCCTTTCATTTAGAGAAACTGCAAAAACAAAGTGTGAGTATAGTGTCCTGCACAATCCAAAGGCAATTAGAAAGTGAAAGAAACCCTGATAGACATCTGGCAGACCCAAAGTCACAACCTAGTGAGAAGGCAAGTTTGAGGGGTCACTAAGATAAAAGAAACTGGCATTCCAAAACTCTGCAGTTAGTGCAGTTCCACTTTACAATGTTTACAGTTCTTTAAAGTTTCCACATCTGCATCAGGAATTATATTTACAGTGTAGAGTTTGTAGGGACCCTGGTACCTTACAGATACATGTGACTAAAACTGAATTTCATGCTGAACTAGTAGTTACTGAAATGCTGGCCTGCTTAAAGCTCAGTGGTAAACTTGATTACTTCCAGCTAGTGGCTAATTTGGAGATAAAAGAACCCATATAAAAGTTCACACATTACCAGTCTTATACCAATGGCTCTTGACATTTCCTAAACAATTGTACATTCTGTTTGCTTAAGGCACACTTTAAGTTTGTCAAAATGCAGTTGAATTAAATGCTTTCCTGAAATAAGCCAAACTTAAATCTTTACATTTTATCATATTTGTATACTTTGGTACACTAACTTGCTTTGGCATAATAAGTCATTTCAGCAAGCTGTTTAATCAGTATTGGCCTGTGGTATGGGTCAATCAGTAAGTCATTTTGTATGTATAAAAGTTAATTTGAAATGTTTACCTCTACTTAAAAAATAAACTGCAGTATTTTTTAGAAGATACTGATTAAAAAACGTTTATATGTAAACTATGAGGGTGTCTTAGAAGCCAACGTTTGAGGGTTGACCGTTTTGATTACAACCAAGAGCATACTTTAAGAATTTTTGTTTTCGAGTGTCTTTTTGGCTTCTTCTATTTCAGTCCTTAGACTGTACATTTATTAACAACTTACACTATGAGTGAAATGCAGTTTAACTGTTAAAATGCTAAATCAGTTGCATCTATTCATTGTGAAATCAGTTTTGGTCAAGTTCAGGGCTGCAGGAGCCAGAGTCGGTCACAGCAACTTCAGACCCAAAACAGGACCCAAAACTGGATGGTGCATCAGCTCACCATGAGGGACATAAAAGAACTTGTTCATAAGGGATCAATTTAGAGTTAATATGTTAGTATGTAGTGAAGCCGCAGTTTCTGGGGTTTAGGTGAATATAAAAGATGTGGAGGGAGCATGCAGACTGTAAGAACAATGCTTGTAACTCAGGACATAGGTGCTATAAGGAAGCAGCAGTACTTCTATTCCACACATGATTAATTCAGTGCTCTTTTATTGTTCTGCTGCCATCATTTTGCTAAGAACATTCATAGTTGGCTTTGAAACATTAATTGAAACAGAACTGAAAATGGAAGTGTTGATAGGTTGTTTTAAAATAGTGGACATTTTACAAAGGATGCAGATGAAAGTATTTATTTGCTAATCCTGTTTTGATCATTGTTTAGTCATTACTGTAAACCAGTGTATTTAACAAGGTATAAGTGAGCAGCCTTTTGACATCAGTGAGTGCAGTATTGTGTGTAAAAATAGATGAAGATGTTTCTGATACATACTGTATATTGCTAAAAGAAAAAAATAAAAACGCCTGGGAGGATGTGCATTAAAAGACATGAAATAATCTCTTTTGAGCAAAGCCAACAGCTGCTGTTGTCCAGGGGGATTGTTGAGCCAACAGTTAATGTATATCAAGTCATGCCTTCTGTATGTTCTGTTATGTAACTGATAATATGTAGACAGCAGTGGTATTGGACGCCTGTTAATATCTCGCCCCACCTTCTTCCTTAAGGCTATTTGTCAAGTAAAGTTGATCTGAAAATTTTTTTTTTTTGCACATACTCTTTATCTCAGTGCTTTGTTTGTTCTTATTTATCAGTTCATTGAGCCGTCAGACAGAATAATTGCTGTCTGAATTCAATTGATTGGTTGAGTTTGTGTTGGATTCCCCTCATCAGCACTAATGTTTTTCTGTTTTCATTTTGACAAAGTATGCGAATCTCTGTTCCCCTTTGTCTTGGGCAGCAGGGTGGTGATTGCAGAAGGTGTTTACTCATGTAACACATTAGAAGATTTAGTGTAAATTTGTTCACTTCACAAAACAATGCACTTCTTATTTCATGTTGTGTGTGTGTGTGTTTATTTTTTTATGTATTTATTTTTTACTTGTTTTAAAGTTGCATTTTCTATTTTAATGTTTATATAATTTACACTTTACTGTTGGTATCTCAGCTGACAGAAATGCCTCAGGCAGTCAACTGGTGTCAATAATATATATTAATCTGCAGTCACCTCATTGTTATCAGGTTAGTTCAATTTTTCAAGCAGCATCACTTACACTTAAAGCATTTCACTGTTACCTTGATCAATAAATTATAAGAAATCTTTTATATAAAAATGTTAAGTATCATAAAATTTATGCATAAAAATTTAGAAATTATACATACACATTTATGGTTTGTTTATTTTTACAAATCTAATATCTGAACATTACAATATGGGATACATTCCCCTTTATTATCTTGTCCATGTATAATCACAAGTGAAATGGCTTAAGGTGGCCACTAATATAAATGGCACACATTTTATGCTGATGATTAATTAGTTGAGAGAAAATTAAAGTGATTATTGTTTTTAAACTTTTGCAGAGTAAATGAATTAATAAACACACAAATAATGATATTAAATACATATAATTGAGTGTATGTAAGCAAAGATCATGAACAAGCATTCTTTATGGAATGCCTTACTACGATAAATATAACATCTATGTTAAATATTTGAGGATGAGCAGGTTCAAGTGCCTTGCTCAGGTTCACCTAGTGCATTACAGGGGCAAGTAGTCTACTAAGAAGGTTAGGGTTTAAATTCCAAGTTAACCAGTTATCCATATTATATAGAGCAATCCATATTGAAATGAAATATCTTTCCCTTTATTAGGCAAGCCTAATATGTACGCACCATTAGTGTATATTTGAATGCTAAATGACAAATTACATGTGCAAGGATTTTGGTGGAAATTAAGGGGACGTGCATTTAAGACTGAAATCAGGAAGCACTTCTTTAAGAGTTGTAGGAATCTGGAAAAAACTAATGAGTCACGTAGTTAATACAGAAACCTTGACAACCCTGAAGTATCTAGATGAAATGAGCTTGATGGACTAAATAGTCTCCTCTTGTTTATCATATTCCTTATGTTTGTTTTGGTCAGTCATAGCAACTGAGACCATCCCATCATTGGGCAGGAATACCAGGGGGAAAACTTTTTGTATTCAAAAACAGTGACTACAGACGTGAAATTCAAGACGCAAAAAAGTGGAAACCAATGGATCACAATACTACCACATTATTAGTCTTAAATAAACAAAATTTGCAAAAAAAATTGCATTACTAACTACTTTTTTTATTTATAATTGTCATCACTGAAACTCATAATGATTGATTAATGGATGAATTACTTTCCTTGCTAGTACAAATGTAGTCCACTTTGTTGTTCACAATACATCAATACATTGGAAGTATCTTTCAGGCAAGTACGGTATTTGTTTAACAGAAATGATTTCTCGGATGCCATCATTTTGTGCAGTCTCTTTCAGAGTGGGCATAATTTATTATCATTTTGCAAAAAATGATTTTACAGATACAGTAGAATCCTGATTAGTGAAACTCCAGTTTAACTGCAGGCTATCTTCATCATACCAGCTTTTATTTAAAGTTTAATTGCTTTCCTATTGTTTTTCCCCCAATTGGAAAGTCTTTTTTTGCGATTCCTTACCAATGCGGGAAAGTACGTTCAGTTTTTCTTCCATCAACACTGTTAACACTTGTTCTTTTTGTTGCTATCATGTGTTAACCCAAACCACAAAAAATAAAGAAATAAATAAAAACAAGTAAAAACAAAACAATACAGCAGATAAAGAACTGAGATAAGGTGGACAATGCTAGCGATAATTTTCAACTGAATACAGTAGCAGAGTGACTGAGTGGTGGTGGTGCAGAGAAGGAGAGGGGCTAGTTAGTGAGTCGTTTACATGAATGTATAATTCATCCTATCCCCTTCACTGATTACATGCTACAGTGCACCAGCACATTCACTCTGATCCAGTGTAGCAGGCAGTTACCATTTAGTGTACAAGGACTTGATGTAGTCCCTTTATCCCTTCTCTTCTTGGTTTTTTTTTTTTTTTTTTTAGTGCAATGTCATTAATGTAAAACTTATGTTAGTAAATGTATTGTACAATTTGCAGAAAATCACTCATAAATCATTTATTTTCATAATTCCTTCCATATATTTCTTTTTCTATAGTTTTTTCCCATGATGGATTATCCACTCCAGAATAACCGAAAATCCAGACCATTGGGGTCCAAATTAACAGGGTTCTAATACAGTATATACAAAATACTACGATACCACAGGGAGGATCCTGAGACTTTCACAAAGAGTCAGAATTTTACTTGTCATTGTCCTATTGTACATTACATCCTTGGAAGTCAAGTAAAGTTTATTTATATAGTACATTTAAAACAGCGGTTAACCAAAATGTTGTACAGTTTCTATAAATACTCCAATAAACATATCTCTCTATTATAAAAAAAAAAATCCTGTGGAATGAATGACTAGTAGACGATACGTGATCTTCATGTTAAGATCTCGAGAGACAAATAAAAGAACCGCGAGATGAAAAAAAAAAAAACAAAACGGTAGGGTAAAGGGATGCAGCACACACAGATACAGGTGTCTCAGTGCACATCATTCAATGCGCAAAACGTAGATTTACACAATAGTGGAACATACACTATGAGAATCTGTGGACCCGCAACAGTTAAAGCAATGACAAGTTTAATATCAAAGAAAACACAATTCAGTTAGGTGTATATTTATGATGACGGAGAAATGTTCAGAATGCGAGCAGCAGAGGCACAAAGAAGGAAAAAGGACAGCGGTTGTAAAGGCTTTAAAAAGATCGAAGGGCAGCGCGACAGCAGCAAACACCACGCAGAGCAGCGTTATACGTCCTGCAAGAAATGATTTAACCACGCCCGGGGCCGTAAAAAAAGGACAAGTATCGTTTTTAGAACATCACACGAGACCAGGCAGTGGGCCATCATTTAAAACAAGTCCACAGACATCTAACCCTAGTAGTTGTTGGATTGCATCTGTCAGACAAGCATCATGTGCTCCCAGCTCTTAAAACAACAACAAGAGAAAAGCAATACGTGCAGCTCAACAGCAGATGATGCAACAGCATATCCTTAGCGACGTTCAGCTGCCACTCCCCTTCACAACGCTAGCAGCGTTCTGTCTGGTGAGGAAGAGATGTAACCACGCACGGGGCTGAAAATAAAGGACAAGTATTGTTTTTACAAAGGTTTTTAAAGTAAAAGTGAAAATAATGCATATGTAACAATTCCCAAGAAAATAACAATCTCTTTAAATTGTATATTGCCTGCCTAAGGTAAAGTCATCCCTGATGGAGGATCCGAGGAATCGTGGGAAAGAGTAGTCCTTTCATCGGATTAGCGCTATTTGAGATGTGGAATGGCAAAATAGAAGCAGCTTGATGAATGAGGTCTCCAGGACTTAATTCCAGATCATATTATGTGATATCATCTAATGTGAAATTCTACTCCGTACTTCTAGAATTTTTATTTTTATACTGTATTGAGGATTTATTCTGTTTTATGTATTGTACTGTATTGTATTGACCCCCTTCTTTTTGACACCCACTGCATGCCCAACCTACATGGAAAGGGGTCTCGCTTTGAACTGCCTTTCCCAAGGTTTCTTTGATTTTTTTTTTTTTTTTTGGGTCTTCTTAGAGGGTCAAGGCTGGGGGGATGTCAGGGGGTAGGGTCTGTTAAAGCCCTTTGTGGCACTTCTTGTGTGATTTTGGGCTATACAAAAAATAAATTGTATTGTATATCCAGTAAACCGAGCGAAGTGAGCGGGGGGCAGAGCCCCCTAGTAAAATAAAAAGATAAAACAAATGACATTACTCTCATGCTAGTTTAAAAGGCCAAGGACAACAGACGGGTTTTCTACCTAGATTTAAATGTGACCAAAGCTGATGCAGACCTAATCCAAAGGGGTAAGCTGTTTACAGTAGTTGCTCCTAAACTTTGAAGACACAGTCCCAAACACCTAGCAACAATTGATCAGAGGATCTAAGTGGTGAATAAGGGTGTAAAAGGTCATTAAGATAATAGGGGGATAAAACATTCAGAGACTTTAAAACAAACAAGTTTTTAAAATCAGTATTGTAGTGAACAGAAAGCCAGTGAAGAGAAGTTGAAATTTGTGTTATGTGATCGTATGTTTTCGTGTGCCTATTAGGAGCCTGACTACAGCATTCTGGATTACATGTAGACGGGCTTGGGGTGACTGGTTTACTCCTTTGTATGATATGTAGTCAATCCAACAAGACACAAAAGCATGAAGGTTTTTCAAAATCAGCCGAAGATGGAAAAGGCTGGACTTTAACTAATGCCCTGAGAAGATAGAAATAGGCTTTTGCAACGGAGTAATTTGTTTGTTGGATTTGAGAACATTATCAAAAATCACACCAGGGTTATTTGCGATTGGTTTACAGTAGGTTGTCAGAGAACCAAGGTTACTTGCAGGAACACAGGTAAAGTCAGAGGGTCCAAAACACACAATCTTGGTTCTGTTTTTTTCATTCAGAATGCGAAAGTTCAATGACATTGCAAGAGTTTGTTGGATCTTTGCATCAACATTAGTAAGCCAAATTTTTAGAAACGTGTTGTAATTTGTGTTAGGTTTTAAGATTTTGTACTGTGAATTAAGGGCCTAATTGCTGTATGAAAGTTAGACTCTTGAATTATGTACAATAACTGGGTGATCTTGTTTTAGTGAAGTTTTAGAAATTGGCAAAAATACAGCCTTTAACTTAAGCTGTTTTGAAGTAAAAGGTGGTTGTCGGTTTAACAAGGTACTCAGTGGGCTAGCAATGTAACTTTAGAATTTTTAATGAGAATGCATGACCCATTTGGGATAATTCCAAAGAGGGAAATAACTGGGTGGTGGTTTACCAAATGAAAGCGATTTAAGCATGAACATCCATAAACTGAAGCACAGAGACTAGTTCATTGATAAAGCCATCAAAAGTGACTAAGTCAAAGTACTGCATGGTAGTATCTCTCTGTTTGGGGTAAAGCAATTGTGGATAGATATTAGTATTTTAGACCATGGAGAGGTGTGTTTGCTGTAGAATTTATATTGTATTAATCCCTTTCTAACAAAGTTTGAAGAGGAACCTTTTCTTTTGAAGCTAGCTTTCCACTCCTTGCGTGTGTGTGTGTGTGTGAAGTAAGGATGTTCATTCCAACCCTTTTTTTTTTTTTTGAGGATTTTAGTATGAAATTATTCCATTAGCTACTTTTTGTAGAAGTATGTCCCTAGTAACTGAAGTGATAGTTTAATTTAGTCAATTCAAGCCTTAATTTCTTAAAAGCTAGTTTAGAAATTAGATGCATGTTTACAAAAATGGTCTGACCTTCATAATCATATCAAGGACAAAGCCTATGTAGTAAAAGGGTCTTTGGATCATCCGTCCATCATTCAACCCGCTACATCCTAACTACAGGGTCACGGGGGGTCTGTTGGAGCCAATCCCAGCCAATACAGGGAGCAAGGCAGGAAACAACCCCCGAGCAGGGCGCCTTCCCACCGCAGGACACGCGCACAAGCACACGCACACACCCACACACTAGGGATAATTGAGAATCTCCAATGCACCTAGCCTGCATGTCTTTGGACTGTGGGAGGAAACCGGAGCACCCTGAGGAAACCCACGCAGACATGGGGAGAACATGCAAACCCCACGCAGGGAGGACCCATTGTGCCGACCCCATCTTTGGATCATGTGAACATTTTATTTATTTATTTTTATATATATATATATATATATATATATATATATATATATATATATAGTAAAAGGCGCTATATATAGCACCCGACCCGGCACAGACTTACGCAGAGGCACGTGTAAACAAACACAGGCTTTATTGGTTTTCTTCAGCCGTGGGGCACGTCTTCCCCGTGTCCCACAGGCCCAACACAGTCCCAAAAGCACAAAAACACAGTATACAAACAAGCCTTCCTGGCACCACCACTCCTCCCAGGCAACCTCGTCCTCTTCCTCCCGATTCTGGCCCCGAATGAAGGGAGATTGGCCTGCTTTATAGCCCACCCGGAATTGCTCCAGGTGCTTGACCAGCTGGTCTTAATTGCACCTCCGGGTGGGGCTGGTAAGTCGTCCATTGTGGCGGCTGGCTCTCCGCAGCACCCCCTAGCAGCCACCCCATCTCCCAACCGGGCTGTGGTGGACTCCATGTCCCATGGAGCCACGGGGGAGACTGAGGAAGAACCAACGGCCAGGGAGGCTGCCCCCAGGCGCCCCGGGGGAGGCATTGCACTGTCCATGGTGGCTCCCCCGGGATGTATGCAGCAGAGGTGTTCCGGCCGGGCATGGGACCCGGCTGTCTGTCACAATATATATATATATATAT
>JANRMT010062836.1:10156457-10257829 GCA_026402145.1 Polypterus bichir lapradei
TATATATATATATATATATATATATATATATATATATATATATATAACAAAGAGTAAAATATAATGAAATTGTGACACTGTTTTTGTACAATATATTGAAACAGTTACACACTTAAGATATATACATTGGTTAAAAGAAAAGGTAGTTGTAGTGGCTGTTTTTAAAATAAGGTGAATCATCTTGCCATGAATATAGCTGGAAACAAACTGGTGCTTCAGATGTAGAAATTACAAATAAATGAGATGTGAAAATGACAAATTTAAAAAGTAAAGTAAGTAATCCCACTTGGTAATAAACATGCAGATTTTTTTTTTTTGCAACATGCAAATGAGGAACTTTGTGTTGAGCCATTTTCCTCCTGTTTTTAAAAATAACATTGAAAAGGAGAAGCAACAACTGGAGTTTTGGATTACTTTTTCTAAGACTGGCATTGTACACTGCCAGTGTACCATGGAGCAGAAAATAAGTCTGCTTCTGTAGTCATTTTAAAAAACACATTTAACCAGAAGTAAATGTCTTCAGGATGCTAGAATGTGAGCCTAATACCCGCCGTCCACCCCTAGGGTAGTCAGACTTAAACTTATAAACCTGAGGTGAACTTTGAAGCAGGGGTGTCAAACTCAGATCCAGGAGAGGTGCAGTGCCTGCAGATATTCATTCCAGCCACTTTCTTAATTAGTAATCAATTACTGCTGTTAATGGGACATATTTCTTTCGCTTTAATTATCTTGACTTGATTTTAAAGATTTATACCCTTAATTATTACTTTTTTCTTAGCCAGAAGCAAAACAATGAGATACAAGGTGAGGCAACAGATGATCAGCTAACTTTGCCATTCTAATACTCGGTTGCTGTAGGGGTCAATATTTTGACCCCAACCAGTTTCTAAACTGTATTCCAATTCTTGCTCTTAATGAATCACTTTATTTCTGTGTCTTATTGATTCTTTCATTCTGCTACTCCTGTCATTTCCAGCACTGTTGCTTTATGTTATAGATGAAACGTATACGACTAAGCGACAAAGAAAGCAACGCGGACTCAAAAGCGTTGGAGAGACAAAAAAGAAAGAATAATCTAGGTGCAAATTCAGAAAATACGGAAAATAATTATCAGCCCGGAACAAGTGGAATTGGGGGATAAAAAGCACGTCCAATCCGGACATTGGCACTATACACATGCAGAACAGGTTAGAGATTATGAAAGCAATGGAATTCAAAAGGCTCAAAAAAAAAACATTGGTGCGATACACATGTGGAGAAAGTTAAAGAATATGAAAGTAGGAAAATTAGAAAGTATAAAAAAAAAGTAAAGATTGCAGTAGCGCAAATAAACAGAAATGATTACTTGAAAAAGGGAAAATAATCACCACGGACCAGGTGTCATTGAAACAAAAGTAGGACAAAGCGAGGTCAGAAATAAAAGACAGAATAGAAAACAAAGTAAAACATTATAAAGAGGTTAAAAAACAAAGGGCCAAACACATGCAGAGCAGGTTAGAGATAATGAAAATGGGAATTCAAAAGCCTCAAAAAAACATAGGCGCGATACACATGCAGAGCAAGATAAAGAATATGAAATTAGAAAAAAATGACAGTGTCAAAACAAAGAAAGTGAACATCATATTAGCGCAAAGAAAGAGACATTATTACTCGGAGAAATAATGAAAAGGCGCATAGAGATTGAATATAGGACATAGGTGATATGTCAGAAGTATGTAAATATTGTAAGGCTTTAAAGTTTAAGTCAGAGAATTTCAAAAATGGGGTTTACATCACATGTATTTATTAGTTACTTTGCAAAAAAAATTATTAACTGCTGATGATGTAGATCATTTTGTCTGTGCTGAAATTCCAAACAGAGAAACCTATCCTGAATTATGGTACAAAGTCATTAAACACACTGACCTCAATTAAAAGATTCAGCATATTGGGATTCGAAAGATTCCAAATACTGTTTTTACAGAAGTTCGGAAATAAAAGTGAAACTAATGAAATAGCAACAATTCAAAGAAAAAAAAACTTAAGTGTGTATCTGGAAAAACAAAAACGGGGGTTGGCAAGCGAAGCGAGCAGGGGGCGAAGCCCCCTAGTTATATATAAAGATTGTCAACTGCACAATTTTCCAGTTACTCCCCAAAACCTTTGATAAAGTGTAATGTCCAAATTCAGTAGAGTTCTGTTTTACTTATTTGTGTTTTTGAATGTATTCTAGTTTAGATGTTGTTCTACTGTATTATAAACAAACAAATAATGTAGAGATGAGCTATGCTTCTTCAATATCATTAAGCTGTAAAATGTATTAATTTGTAGGAGATAGGTAAAAGCAAACAAATGCTACAGTTTAGATTTTTTTTCTTTTTGCATAGAAGTTCCATGCTAGTGCAATGTTTGCATTAAGACAAAAATATCTAATTTGGCTTTATGTGAGCTTCAAATTTTAAGGAATGAATTTGTTGTTTTTTCTCTAGTACTTTAATGCAGTCATCTTGTTAATGCCACATCAAGGATAAAAAATACAAACAAAGCTTAAGAGCCAAGTCAATTGTTACAGACCATAATGCAACGCAAGTTTTGGAATTGGAGTGTAATTATATAGAGAGATGGGTATGGAGAAGTTTAAAATGTATCATTCATTTAGTATTACATATTACCTTAAAGGTGTGAGATTATGATTCTGTGAAACCACTGTAATTATGTTGTGTTAGTTCTCTAACCAAAGTTCAAAATATTTTGACTACATGCAGCCCCCAATGGAAGTTTGGAGAGTTGGTCTTTGCCCAGAGAGATTTGATCATCCAGCTCCTGAATACTTCTTTACATTTATTCCTGACCATAGTTTACATCCCACTAAACTCCTTATTAACAGTGTGTATTGTTCAGTTTTGGTTGTAATAATTAGATTCTTGCTTTTGTTAAAAATGTTTACACTGGTGGATGAGAAATATTTTTTCAATACTGTGGAGCAAACAATGTTTATAAAGTTAAACAATGTTTATATAAAAAAAAAAAACCTAAGCCACAAAACATTAAAATGACATCAGTTAGCTTGTTAAAATAGCATACCACTGAATTCCTTAAGTGCTTTTTAAATAAAAAATAGCAAATGATTTTCTTCGTAACATTTTTAAATATACTAATATCAGTGTTTGCTCAAGCATTCATTCAATTTCTGTTAACCCTTTGTTATCTCATTTTGAAGTTTACATCGATATAAGGCTTGACCATCCTCTAGTTATTTCTGAAGCACACAGAGTTCAGTACAGGATTGCCGTGTAATACAAGCCCCTAGTTTCACTCTTTCTAGGACATTCATTTTTATCCCTGTTTCAGTTAGTGCAGCAGGATAACTGGCTGCAGTTCTTGTATTAGTAACTAATGCAACACTTCAGCATACTGTATTACACCAGAACCAGGAGATACAAGTTATTTCCATTATTTATTTATTTATTTATTTTTTAAAAGTACATTTGCCAATAACAGGATAAAGGCAACATAACAATGAGAATGGAAAAGAAGACTCATAAAATTGTGGGAGTCATAAAATACCAGCTTATGGTTCAGATGTGCTTGGGAAATGTAACTCTTATTACAAAAATATACACAAATTACAAAGTTTTTGTCTGGTAAAATCCATGGAAATTGAAAAGAAAAGTTTACCATGGAAAAGAGATAAAGATAGACAGGTTTGCTTTGCTACTACGATTGAAATTTAGACACAAGGTCATGAGTTGGAAATGTGAACATAAAGTAGGTTTTCTTTTGCCCGTAAAAAATTTCAAAAGCAGTGGTTACTTGCACTTGTTTATGCAGCACTGTGCAGGTGGCTCTGGGAAGCAACTTTTTCCATGGGTACTATTATGTAATACAAGTTCTGTCATTGTTCTCATATATGGTCACAGGGAAGTCTGTAATAAGCCTTTATAGTTTAGCTTGAATTATAAACTAATGTATTTTCTGAAAGAACTGTGTAAATATAAATAGGCCAGATGTCCAGCAATCCACCACCTGGCTGTTTTAATGGCAGTAGTGCAATATGGTCCATGTTCTGGATGTGTCTGAAGGAGACCCGCACGAAGAAGCTTATTTTGTTTATATGTTCTCTGAAAGGGCAGTAGAAAATTATGCTGATCAGAAATGCACATATATGATGTGTAATGAATGATACTCCCATAATCCCAGTGCTATATGCTAATTGCCCTGTCAGCCCACACGCTACACTGTGTTTGTTTGTGCAGAGGGAGGAGAAGCACAGTCTGGTGTTGCTATGCAGAGAAGATGGAGTACAAAGATATTCAATGAAAGCAGGAGATGATATGTTTAAAATAGTAAATTGTTTCTCAAAACAATGCAGAGAACATTTTCCTGGCTTATAATCAAAACTTTTCAGCTGAGCTATTAGCATTTTACTACAAGAGCAAGAGTTAGTGAAGGGCAGCCTCACTGTGTATCTGGAAAGGGGGGAAAAAAAGGAAAGGCCATTAGATCAGTGGTAGAAAAAGGCAACGTTTTGGGCACGTAGCCTTTTTTATTTGACATTTTCAAAAGTGAAGTTAGTTCACTTATGTACAAGGTGTTTAAAAACTTTATGTGGGTCTCAATCTTCTGCCTCATTTCTAAGCAAATATTTGCTTGCAATACTATTTCATGTCAATATGGCTACTATGAAAAAGGCCCATTAGTGATGTGATACCACCTGTAAGTAATGATAGCTGAGCAAGGCCAAATTTTCTGAAGATATTCATGACATTATAAGATCGCTTTAGTAAAAAAAAAAAAATTGAACAATTTTAAAATATAGGTTTTTTCACTATTCAATTTTTAATAGCTTAATCACACATAACATGGTAATTTTTCGTTATGGGGACAGCATAGTATTTACGCAAAATATAGAGTTGGAAAAGAGCTCCCTTTCGGCCCGGACATCATATTACTAGTACATATACAGTACAGGCCAAAAGTTTGGACACACCTCCTCATTCAATGTGTTTTCTATATTTTCATGACTGAAGGCATCAAAACTATGAATGAACACATGCGGAGTTATGTACTTAACAAAAAAAGGTGAAATAACTGAAAACATGTTTTATATGCTAGTTTCTTCAAAACAGCCACCCTTTGCTCTGATTACTGCTTTGCACACTCTTGGCATTCTCTCGATGAGCTTCAACAGGTAGTCACTTGAAATGGTTTTCACTTCACAGGTGTGCCTTATCAGGGTTATTTAGTGGAATTTCTTGCTTTATCAATGGGGTTGGGACCAGCAGTTGTGTTGTGCAGAAGTCAGGTTAGTTGGACGATCATTTATTTTTCAACAGGACAATGACCCCAAACACACCCCCAGGCTGTGTAAAGGCTATTTGACCAAGAAGGAGAGTGATGGAGTGCTGTAAATGGTCATGAAAATAAAGAAAACACATTGAATGAGGAGGTGTGTCCAAACTTTTGGCCTGTACTGTATATGCAGACGTTTTATGCAAAGCACAGGTATGTTTGCAAGCGTTGGATCCGGATATGCTACTATTAGCACAGACTGGAGAGACTGGCATACAGTCCGTGAAACACAGAAGTGAAAGTGGACACTTCTGGACTGTGCACACCATTTTCAATTTTATTTCCACAAGAAGATTGAAGTATTTGGCAACTATTGTATAATAATAGTGATAATTTTTTGTTTTTTCATTTTTTAAAATTCCTAGACACCCCAATGGTAGAATATCTCACAAAATACATTTTCCCATAAAAATGGAAAATCCAGGGCCAAAAGGGTTAAAACAATATGGAAATCATTTCTGTGCCACTTATATTTTGGGAGATATGGTTTGGGTTATGACTTTGACTGGCTATAAGTTCAAACTATGTTAGCTAAAATCTCTGTTAATATTGATCCAAGACACATGCAATTTCAGTTCCATGAGTTACTCATATGACCAAATCAGCATGCCAGGTTTCATTAAAATCTGTGATAAGGAGGTCCAAAAGTGTGATGATTTGACATAGGATTACCAAATTGTTTTTTCATAAATATGAAAGTAGAGAAAAGCCAAGCAAAATGACGCCTTTTATTGGCTAACTAAAAAGATTACAATATGCAAGCTTTCGAGGCAACTCAGGCCCCTTCTTCAGGCAAGATGTAATCTTTACATCATTACATGATTATGTCATTTTGCTTGGCTTTTCTCTACATTCATAATGGCTAACACGGTACAACACCCTAGTACTATATAAATATGAAATAAATTTATAATCCTTCAAGCCATATATCAAGCATGCTCAACTTTCTATGTTTTAAGATGAGTTTCAAGTTTGATTCTGTGCTGTTCTACATTCTCTTAGCTTCTGACGTGTTACCCTTCTCCCACTGAGCTTTGATCCCAAAACACCAGCAATCCGGCACTTTAATATTGTGACTCTATCCAGTATTCAAGCCCATTCATATGTTGTGCTGCACCTTCCTCCATTGTTAACCTAACTTAATAAATGTGTTTACTTCTTAGCTCCAAAACTTGACCACAACTGTTGAGTGTCTACTTTATAGAGCGGGACACTCGAGGGCAGATGTGATTTGGCATACTGTTTTTGGTTCTTATATACCACATATACTCGCAGATAAGTCGGGACTGGATTTTACCATGTAATTTCTGGTATTTTATGTCAGCCGTATAAGTTGAAAGTGGAAAACTTACGCTATTAGTACAAGTGATTGTGATGTGCTAACGACCACCTGAGAGAGTAACCATGGAGAACTCTGCCTTTTTTTTTTTCCTGTGTTTTGTGCCTACATGACCACGTGGTAATGCCCAAACTATTCCAAAGCAATGTTTGCACTGATTTGTGTTTTTTTTTTTTTTTTTTTTTTTTTTTTTTTATCTCACACCCTCGTACACCTTTATCATAAGAGCTTCCCTTATCAACAATGGAGCTGGAAGATTGGAGGAGGCAAGAAGATGTAAAAAAAAAGATTAAGTGTTGCATTTTTGAATGGGCGTATAAGTCGGGGTCTCATTTTTAGGATCGATTTTTTTTTCGGGTTTCAAGACCCAATGTATACACGAGTATATAAGGTATGTATCCAACTTACTCACTGTACAAGACTAAATATGATGTAGCTTCACCTTTATAATTCTCAATTTATCTGCGGTACAACATAGTTTAACAGTATACAGTGGGACCTCGGTTCATGAACGTCTCGGTACATGTACAACTCGGTTTACGACCAAAAAGTCAGCCAAACTTTTGCCTCGGTTCACGACCACACACTCGGTATACGAAAAAGCCAATTTCCCTTTTGGTTTGTACATGTTCAGTCTCTCCCTGTGCATTTCCTGTGCAGCGAGTGAGAGAGAGCGACACACACACACACTCACTCACACACACACACACACACACACACATAGAGGCAGCGCGAGATGCAGACACACAGGCAGTGCGAGAGAGAGTTGGACGCATTAAGGTAGGAAGGCAGTTAAAGAATGCACTGGGCTTGATTTTGTTTTAATTTCTGTTTCCAGCGATCGGTTCGTAGCGTGCATTGTTGCAATGTTATTTTTCTTGGTGGTTTATTAAATTACGGATTTTTTCAAATGTTCATTTTTTTCCCTGTGCTTGAAACTCATTAAAAAAGTGCTTTTAGCCAGCGGTTGGTAGCGCTATAGTGCGAACTATTGCAGTGTTTTTCTCTGTTGTTCAAGGTTTTCTCAGTGTTATTCAGTGTTTTTACATTTAGTTTACTATTACGCTGTGCATTCTATAGTTTAACTATATTTGTGCTTAAAAACTTAAAAAAAAAAATATATATTTACATACAGTTTGTATGGTCTGGAACAGATTCATTTTATTTATATACAATCCTATGGGGGAAATTGCTTCGGTTCACGACCAAATCGGTTTACGAGTTTTGGAACGAATTATGGTCGTGAACCGAGGTTCTACTGTATTTCCCAAAAACAGAAGTCTGGAAAAAAAGTTGTAAATGTTTACATTTGCTGTGACCTGTGCCAATATTTGCTTTGGTGGTGTGAAGTTAGGTATTTATTCAATAACTGGAATGTAGTGATCAGCAAGGCTGCCTCACTGCTCCAGCAAACATGCTTTAATTTTTGACTTGTCACTGCTTGTGTGGAGTTTGTACATTCACATGAGTCTTCCCACAATGTGCACATTGGCTTAATGACAAAAAAATAAATAAGTATGTGTGGCCAGCAACAGGCAGAAATCCCATTCTGTATTGGTTCCTGTCTTGAGACTGAATCCTGTCTGGGGCAGGATCCATCTTCCATCAGCTACATAAAGGACTAATCTGAACAATGGCAGACCAATCATTTTTTATCATGATCATTTTTATTTTATTATATTAGATTTCAGTATAAACCTGATAACCAGTCCAGTTTATATTTAAAAAAGCAAAACAAAACAAAAGGCATTATAATACAAAGTAATCTATCCTGAACAATGTAAATGCTATAGTACTCATGTTCACGGTTTAAGTAAAGACCGTCTTTAACTGCTTGTTGTCCATTTTCTCCTGCCCATAACAAGATTGTCTGTCTGTGTTTTTCTGGTCCCTACAATATTTTTTTTTCCTGTGTTAAACCACCGCATCTGTCAAATGTCAATTGTTCCTGAATACTTAGCAGTATGTTGAGATAAGATCATTACAATAGTAAGAGAAGTACCTTATTTGCATTTAGCGCATGCTGTAAAACATAATGAAAGAATAGTTTGCACCCAAGTCAGAACATAAAATACAGTTCAAGTAATGTTTAATATTTCTATGATAAAACAAACACAAATGATTTGCTTGCTAGTAGACTCTTGATCACTGTATTAGGTGTTTATGGATGGAAACTGGCATTTATAGTCAATGTGTTTAGTGGATGTACAAGTGTGCTCTGTCTACTCTATATGTACTGACTGTTTGTTTTTCCACAGCAGCAGAAAATTCACCCATTTAATAATCCTGAGTGGAGCAGCCATTCTGCACAAATTTTAATTACCCCACAAAAAAAAAAAAGTTACTTTGCTTTAGATAATATCACACAACATTGTCCACTCAGACCCAGAACATATTCTGGCAGTTTCGGGAACAAGGTAGGACTCAGGGCATCAGTCCATCACAGCACCCACCGTCAGATGGGGCCAGTTTAGAATTGTTGGTTAACCTAACACATGTTTTTACAATGAAACTTTGCTTTTCCTCAAACCCATTTCACTGAGCACTAAACACCATGGCGTCTTTGTGGAAACTGGTTTCATAAGTGGAGCAGAGCTCTGCTGGTATTGAGCTGCAGGGCCTACATTTATTAGCTGCTGTCAATGAAAGGAGACAAATTAGCATGGGGAGTAGAGTTGGCGAAGGTGGATGAGTTTAAATACTTGGGATCAACAGTGCAGAGTAACGGGGATTGTGGAAGAGAGGTGAAAAAGAGAGTGCAGTCAGGGTGGAATGGGTGGAGTATCAGGAATGATTTGTGACAGACGGGTATCAGCAAGAGTGAAAGGGAAGGTCTACAGGACGGTAGTGAGACCAGCTATGTTATATGGGTTGGAGACGGTGGCATTGACCAGAAAGCAGGGGACAGAGCTAGAGGTAGCAGAGTTAAAGATGCTAAGATTTGCATTGGGTATGACAAGGATGGATAGAATTAGAAATGAGTATATTAGAGGGTCAGCTCAAGTTGGACGGTGGGTAGACAAAGTCAGAGTGGCAAGATTGTGTTGGTTTGGACATGTGCAGACGGGAGATGCTGGGTATATTGGGAAAAGGATGCTAAGGATAGAGCTGCCAGGGAAGAGGAAAAGAGGGAGGCCTAAGCGAAGGTTTATGGATGTGGTGAGAGAGAACATGCAGGTGATGGGTGTAACAGAACAAGATGCAGAGGACAGAAAGATATGGAAAAGGATGATCCGCTGTGGCGACCCCTAACGGGAACAGCCAAAAGAAGAAGAAGATCCCTTCAGATTGTAACTAAACTGATATACAGTATTTGACAATCTTCTGTTGCTGTCTCTTACACATTTAAACTGGTCCATTTTGGTATAAGACTTAAGCAGAGTTGTGAAGCACGGTTTAGAATGGATGACCCCAGTTAAAAGTTTCTAGCCTGGAATATTCAGTAGCATTGATGATGGAGCTAAGATTGTTGTTTGAGTGTCAGCTATATAACAAAAAGATTGCATTTCAGTTACTTTTCCCCATTGGTACCTGATTGTTGGTATTATCATCAAGGTATCAAATGGCAAAAATCTTACTATGAACTCGGACAAAATGGATGGTCTGGGTGTACGGTATGTGTATTCAGTATCTCATCATATCTTCCCAAACTGCTTTTCCTAGTGAGGGTTGTGACAATATGCATATATAAAGTATGCAAAGTAAAACAATGCTGTTTGTGTGCCTTCAGTCAGGAAAAGCCTGTGGGGGAAAAAACTGCTTAAAGACAGTTTAATAAAAGCAGACAGATTGCTAGATGCTAGCTTATTTTGTCACAAAACACTTTATCTGTCAGTCTACAAATCTCTAGTGCAAAGCAGAACCCAAATAGAAGTGCTGGTGAAGCAGAGATGTCTGACCAGTTAGAGACTGAGGCGGAAATCATTGATTAGTGTCTAGTGAGTCCTCAAGTCACCTTCAGGAATGATTGCTTGGCTTGTTTTCCTTACGTGATGTTCAGCCACAGTTAGGAACATGGTGTTAATCAAGTGCTGCTGTGGACTGTTAAATGTATTTATTATGTATTTATTTATTTATAAAGCACTTTAAAAACAACATTATGGTTGACCAAAGTGCTGTACAATAAAACCCAACATATCAGACACACAATAACCAAAGGGTAAAAGAAACCGAAACGCATAAGAGCTGAAGAAATTCATAACAAAAAGTACACAGATAGTCAATATCTCACACTGGTTTAAAGGCCAGGGAGTAAAAGTGTGTTTTTAAATAGGATTTAAATAAGCTAGTGAAAGAGCCTGCCTAACGTGCAACGGCAAATCGTTCCTGAGTTTTGGAGCTGCAACTGAAAAAGCCCGCTCACCTCGGAGTTTGCATCATGTCTTAGGAACACGTAAAAGCATCGGGCCTGCTGAGCCGAGAGAGTGAGATGGTATATAAGGGTGCAGCAGTTCAGACAAATAAAATGGGGCACGGCCATTAAAGGATTTCAAAACAAATACAAGGATCTTAAAATGGATTCAAAAACGAACTGGAAGCCAGTGAAGGGAAGTCAAAATTTGGTAATGTGCTCATACTTGCTTGAAATAGCTAGAAATATGTCAAAACTGTGTAAAGCATGAAGGAATACAAAATGACTCTCACTATTGTGTGTGTGTGTGTGTGTGTGTGTGTATTAAATGTGACATAAGGACCAGCTATGCCTTTGATTATTTATAAACTCACAAGTACATACTTTGCATGCTGCTGGATTTTCAGCTGTCTTCTTCATTGCTAGTTCAAAATGTCTCCTCTATCCACTTAGTGGGTAATTGAGGGAGGCCTTTTATGTACAGACCTATAGGCACAGTAGAGCCAGGCCTGAGTTTGTTTATCCTGGTTTTAGGAGGAAGTGCTTTCCTGTTTCTCTGGGCGTGTGGCACAGGTTTGATCTGTTTTTGGATAAAGGCTTCTCCCACTGTTGTCTGTGAGACTAATCTCCATATACTTTTTCAAACAAACATTCAAATATTAAAATGCAGATGTGTTTTATTGGATGCTGCTGACCTAGGACGATTGGAAGAGTAGCAGTGCTTACAGGAGGCCTGCACATTCCTCCTTGTAACCGAGAGCCCCATAAAGGGAAGAAATATGTAGACCTCCATCAAATTAGCTAATCAACTCTTGTCAATGTGACTTTAGTCATATAATATATATATACATATACACACACACACAATTTATTTTCAAGTGTATTAGTGATTTTCTTTTTTTCTTTTTCTTTTTTTTTTTTTTGCAGTGGCCTTAGATGCTTTCAATTCCAAAAACCTAGCAGTCCAGGCACAGAAGAAGATCCTGGGAAAAATGGCATCCAAATCGATTGCCACCATCCTGATAGACGACACCAGCAGTGACGTGTTGGATGAACTCTACAAAGTTACCAAAGAGTACACACAAAATAAAAAGGAGGCAGAAAAGATTATTAAAAATCTCATAAAAATCGTCATTAAATTGGCAGTCCTATACAGAAACAACCAGTTCAACTCTGAAGAGATTGCCTTGATGGAGACGTTTAAGAAGAAAGTTCACACGCTGGCAATGACGGTCATTAGTTTCAACCAGGTGGAGTTCACTTTTGACAGAAATGTGTTGTCCAAACTGCTACAGGACTGTAAGGAATTACTTCATCAAGTTATTAACAGGCACCTAACACCCAAATCTCACGGACGTGTCAATAAAGTCTTTGATCATTTCTCAGATTGCGAGTTCCTCGCTGCTTTGTACAATCCGTTTGGACCTTACAAAGCTCATCTGCAAAAAATCTGTGTTGGCGTGAACAAAATGCTAGATGATGGGAACATTTGAGCAAGTCGTCCCCTTAACATCTGATTTTTGCTTTGCATAGCGAGGTCAACAATATGGAGGACACCTCTGTAAAAAGAGGGGGAAAAATGTGTACAGTTAACATGTCCCAGCATGCCACATTTTTGGGTTGCTTTTGTATCCGGAGGTTTCTGTTGTGCGGCGTGCTCAGCTCCAAGGGTTATTTGTTCTGCTTTGTTTTAGCAGGCCATTGCACAGCAGTAGGGGGAGAGTCTCACTGGGCCGGGAGGTGATAGTAACCTCTGTCTCTTGAAATACAAGCAAATGCCAAATACATATGCTCATGTAGAAATTCTTATTATTATTTACTGTTTTATAGGGGCAATACACTTCTATATATAAATAATGCTTTATGTAAAAACTTATTTTGTTGAAAAAAGCCTTTGAATCTGTTTTATTATTACAAAACTTTAAATATTTATATAAAAAAGAGATACAGAAATGTTTTATGTACTTCAAGGTTTAATATTAAACCTTTCTGGAGTTAGGAAATACTTTACGATTCTAAACCTTTTAAAAGTATTTACTGTGATGAGGCGAGTGTTTTGCTACAGCATGAATGTTCGACATCCTTTAAATGTGATCAAATGAGGTTAAGCCAGTCATGTTCATAGTGCCCAGGAAAGGTAACGGCACACACTGCTATGCAATTTCTGTTTGTTTTGTGTTTCTTCTACCTGAAAAGTGCAGTTTAGTTTGTTTGTGGACGTGCTGATTGTACAGGCAGCTCGATATGTTTGCCTTCGCGTGCGGTACCGTTTCGGTAACAGTGAATTTGTAAATATTGCAATGTAATAATGTTTTCATGTCATTCTTTAGGTCTCTAGTGACTGTAAACATTCTAAATATTAATACAAAGAAATGGATTTCTCCGAACATCTGATATCCATTTGAAAGAGAAACGTGCAAGCGCAGAGGGTGATTCTCCCTGGAGCCGTTGTCATTTCTTATTCTCTGTTTTAAGAGCAATACGTTCAGTTTAAAGGCGAATGATCCTCCTGGGGTGCACATTTGAAGACACCCCCCTCTGATCATTCACATGTTGCATTCCTGTCCATATTATGATTACAAACACTGCAATGTGTCCATCAGGGTGGTACGAAATCTGCCCTGGCATCTCTACGTTGTGAAATTTCCATGTTGCGTATCGTTTTTGTTTTCTTCCTCACTTGTCATAGGTACTCCTTTTTACTTTTGTTGGTTTAAGCAACATTTCAGCACACACATAAAAAGGAACAGTTCCATTGCTTTTTGTAATGTAACCAAAAAAAAACTTGAAAGGTACTTAGTTTAAGTGGACACAGTGACTTCGGGTCTTTAATATTTTTGTTTTTATGGTTTTTCTGAAGATTATTGAAGAATTACTTTAAATTTTCTGAAGTCTTGTTCTTTCAGTGAGCTGTAGTGGTCTTTGAATATTCTGAACTATACTTCTTCTGGAAGATACCGCACCTTTCTTCTGATCTGCAGTAATTTCCTTTCTGAAAATCTCTTCCTTAAATAAAATATTTTTGTTTTACACACACGTTGTTATGTTTTCTGTTTTTTTTTTTTTTTCTTTTTTCATTTCAAGAACTATGCCTGGTCAAGACGCTGTACGCACCCCACCTGCTCTTACCCGTCCACAGTCAGCCTGCTCATAGTTACTGCAAAAGCTAAGATGCACATCTTTGGGCTCTGGTGCCTGTCAGGCCTGGGATGAAACTGCTGCATATGGATTTGTCCAACAGCACAGATGATGAATTTAAAAATATAGCCATTGATTTCTCTCACCAGGAGGACCAAAGCCTATTCTGGCACATTTGGCAGAAGGCAGCATAAAGCACCCTTCAGTGGATTCCCAAAAACAGTAAAGTATACTTCCTGTTATCTAAAGCAGTGATTTTCAGATTTTTGTTTTATTTACTAGGACCTAAAGTTTGCAGCCATAACTGTTTTAATCACTACTGCTGTAGAATTGAATGCTGTTATGCAGGAAATGTACCTAAAATCTGCAGAAAGTGCTTTACTCGGGCAGTACCCAGATTATGCTTTGACACCAGCACACGTCAGGTTTGTCAGGCTGTTGTAGATCCAAAGACGTCCAGGTTAGGTTGACTGGCATCACATCCCAATGATGTCAAGAAACATTTTGGCAGGATGAAACTAAACCTAGAATAAGGAGTTTCCAAAAATAATAAGTAAATAAAATGCTGATTATCAGTAACAACTACAATCTGTAATGATAACAGATGTACAGACAGTATGGGGGTGCAGTGCTCAGAGCTGCTTACTAATCAATCCAGCAAAACGCTTTGAGCTTTAAACCTGAACAAGATATTGTGCAGTGCTGATAATGTGCTGTAAGTGACCGAGTGTTAGCTCCTGTTGGGTGAAGTACATGTTCTAGTATTTGTGGTTTATAATGCGTGTTTGCTCTTTCACTGCTAATTTCAAAGCCATAAAAATAAGTACTGTATTGTGCTTTAGGAAAGTAAGGGGTTGTAAAGAGAAAAAGAATTTATTGATCGATGTTAATCAATTGATTATCAGTTTTTCCTTTGGCGATGCCAGTAATTAATTAATTTGGTAAGGCTCCTGCTTTATTTTCTTTAACGTGCTGTGTAGGGAGAGATTCCAGCAGTTGCACTTATATGCAGGTAACTGAAGCACACTTGTTTTAAGAAACAGAATAACAAGTTTATTGATAAGCACAAGTATTATAGAAATATGATAACTGCATAAACATAACATAGAAAACAGGACACAGACAGACCTACAACACAGATGATACTGGCTGTTTAGAGTTCTAATTTATCTTGGCACAAATAAACAGTTTTATATTACCAAACCTTCATGGATGATGTCTAATTCTGTGTAGAGCTCAGTGTTGCTGCTCTGGGTTCAAATGGAGGACTCATCTCACGTTGGAGTGCTCTCTTGGCGCCTGCTACGTGGCCCTGTATTCGTGGTATGATGTGACAATACCCTTCTCAGTTTGATGTTAAGCTCTTGGCTGTGACTTCTGTAATGTCTCGGGGGGGGGGGTGATTGGGGGAAGCGTTACTGTTTCTGGCACAAGGAAATGCATAGGCACTGAGGCTCCCTTCTTGAGTCTTCTCAGACAGAGCTCAGCCACTGGCACATAGTTTGACTTGGCAGAGTCAGGGTCCATGGTGTCCAGCTCCAAGGCTATATGGGAGAGTAGCTTCCAGGCCAAAGAATGTTTGTGAGATTTTTGCTCTGCAAAGAGTGGGTGGCTTCTCTTCCCAGAGAGAATTGATCATCTGCTGTCAGCACCCCAAAGAGACCGAATAAAGAATGCAGCTAGTTTTGGGGGGGGGATTGGGGAAGGTGTAATCTCAAGTGATTGGACCAAAGTCTGTTCCAGTTACAGATCTAGTGCCTGCCTAGAGAAGTGATATTTTGTCAGTCGCATCCAGAAGAGTTCAGTTTGCGGCTATAAAACTAAAATGAATGTCCATCTAGGCACCTTTTTGTCTTATGCCCAGCATATACTGTATGGATTTTTAGAAATCATATTCAAGAATCTACTCGCACTCCACAATGGAGCAGCCAGTTGTATATATGCTCAAACTGTACAAGCATGTTTAGTGTCCCAGAGTGGCAGATCTTCAATTTTAAATTTTAGATGCTTGTTTGTTTGAGGGAAACAACAAAGAAGATATACGAAGAGGGCAGAGGTGACATCAGAAAAAGAGACAGACATGTGACCGTTTCATCTAAACATTGCAAGACATAAATCGTGTATTTCGTCAATCACTGAATCAAAAGCCACCCCATGATAACTTCCAAATCTTGACATTCTTCGTAAGCATCTTCTAAAGACTATATGTACGTAATACATTGCTGTCTATATTTTCTTTTATATTTTCTCCTACTGGTATTATTATTCTTAATAAGTACCACATTGCTTTTAAATTTCTACACTTTGTCTTTATAGCTAGAGTGACTGAAGTAATACAGTAAATATTAGGGACAACTGGAGCAGTAGGAAGTTGCCATACGCTCCAGTCTGCGGAGTTTGTCAGGCTGGGGTGGGGAGTTCCATCCAACAGAAGGAACAGTACGGTGAAAGTCTGACATCATTGGTTGAGCCTTTGTATGGTTAAATATATTCTTGGAGACCAAATATTTAGGTCTGAAATATATGTAGGACACAATGTTTGTGCAAATGATAAGTCTGTCTCTTAAAGTCCTAGAGAGGGACGGGCTGTGCATGTGGCATTTATACAGCACTTATGTGGTTAAATTGCTAGGGAGTGACTTCTGACTTAAGTGGTTTCTATGTGTGTGTGTGTATTTATGTATGTGTCTGTTAATTTAAGGTGCAAGAGTAGACCAATCCGGTAAGTTCACTTAACCCTGGAAAACAGATCTACGCCCTACAAGGAAAGCAAGTAAGGGTAAATCGAGGGTAACATCTCAGTAGTACAGCATGTTTGGTCTGTTTGACATGCCACAATGTTTGTGTTCAGACTGTATGTGAACATGGCCCAGACAGACGTTTGTACCCATTGACGTTTTGCAATAAAGCTTTACCTCTTTAAAAAAATAAATAAATAAATAAAATAACACAGCCTGCATTTCTGTAGTCTGAAATTACAAAGAAAAAAAAGATGTAATTGAACACGCAAATGATTGGAAAGGCATGGACAATACTGTCTGTCTATTTAACATACAGAATTGGAGGTACGTAATCTACACCATTTACCATAGTGACTGGTTATTGCATGGTTCCTTCAGAAACTTTTCCTAAGATACTTTTAATAAATGTTGAATGATTGCTTTTAAACAAGCTGGATGAACTTTTACATCTCATGGCAAGTCGCACTGAGTTCTTGTACTTTGTCATTTGTGTACTGCAGAGAACCAGCCTAAACATCTTACGCAGATGCTGTTTTAATGCTGGATGGGTTTTATCTAATAGAATCAGATGGAGTAGAAAAAAAATGAGATGACGTTTAGAGATGTATATCAGTGAGTAATGGTTAAAAAAAAAAAAAAAGCAAGCACAATTAAAACTAAAATGTTTTATTCAGACATTGAAATACTGACTAAATCCATCCAGGGAGATCATTTACATCATCCTGATTAATGTTTATTAACTCGGCAATAGAAATGATTCACTCTGTTAACAACACTCTAATGATGAATCATTCTGACTCTAGAATGGTGGTGACTTCAACCAGGGCAACATTGAAAGAAGCAAACTTCTGTCAGCATGATCCATTTCTGGACCCAGGCTGGACTCTGTCTATCCTAATGTAAACCTGTGGCACAACTGGCCAGATGTGACCATGTCTTAACTGCCACCTACAAGCCTGTTATCAGACGGCAGCAGTTCTTTTCCGAGCCAGATGTTCTGATGTATATTTAAGAGGCTTGTTATTTCTTATAATAGAGCTTCTGTAAGTACTGTATATGCTCACGTATAAGTCGGGTCTTGAAACCTGAAAAATTGATCATAAAATCAGGCCCTGACTTATACGCCTGTTCAAAAATGTGACACTTAATTTTTATTTATTTATTTATTTTTTAAATCTTCTTGCCTCCTCTAATCTCACAGCAGTTTCTCAGACACATCAAGTTTTGTTGCAGCAGCGCAGTTACCAATTTCTTTCGTTACTTCAACAACATTTAATTTAAAACCAGCTTCATATTTTCTTCTGATCGAATGCTCCATCGTAGATAAGAGATGCTCTTAAGATAAAGGTGTATGTGGGTGTGAGATACAAAAAACACAAATCAGTGCAAACGTTGCTTCAGAATAGTTTGGGAATTACCGTGTGGTCACTTAGGCACAATACACAGCAAAAAAAATGCACCGTACTCCATGGTTACTCTCTCGGGCATTAGCAATTCATTATCACTTGTACTAATAGCGTGAGTTTTCCGCTTTTGACTTGTACGGCTGACATTATAAAATACCAGAAATTACACAGTACTGCGGTGGGTTGGCACCCTGCCCAGGATGGGTTCCTGCCTTGTGCCCTGTGTTGGCTGGGATTGGCTCCAGCAGACCCCCGTGACCCTGTGTTCGGATTCAACGGGTTGGAAAATGGATGGATGGAATTATACAGTAAAATCAAGTTCCGACTTGACTGTGGTAGAATTTATCCGCGAGTATATATGATAAGAATTTCACTACCCTTTACATTATGTTTTAATTGTATGATCAAATTTCACTTGGAGCAATTTGTGATTACGACATTCTTGTCAGTAAGATATCCACTTGGTCACCAAAGTAGAACAAAGTGTCATGGAAATAATACATTCATATTGTTACTAAAAATAGAATGATATATTCTAAAATGACCAATCAAATGTTGCAGATAAGGTAAGCCATGGGCATCAGCAACTGCAGCATCAACAAACTGTTCCACGTGACTTTTCTTATTGCAGGATGGCAGCTGTAGATGAGGTGATACCCAACTGGAGGTTGGTCCCGTTTCCAGCTGCGTATCCATGAAGCTGACCAGGATTCCCACAATAGGATCCAAGGGTTGAGTAATACTGCATCAAGCGTGTTTTAGTTTTAACTCAAACATGGTGACACACAAAATGGTGATGAAACAAAATGCTCAAACTAACCATAAATATGTAAGCAAACTGAAAAAGTAATTTGTATAAAACCAAAGAAATGTAAGCTGTTGTGGTAAGGCTTTTTAAGAGCCCACAAAGGCTTGCTTTGTTCAACTTCATCCTGAAGAGTGCAAACACAATACTGGAAAAAGGAAAATCATACAAAAAGAACAAAGAACTGCTGCACCCAAATAATAAACCACTTAATCCACTGTTTGTTGTGCTGAGGAAATAGCAACTGAACAAAAAGGAAAAAACTGAGTATTAGAATTAGGGCAAAAGTCACACTGGCAGAGTCTGGCATTATAATAATGGTCAGAAAAGATGACCGCTTTCTCATGTTTGGAGCCTTGGAAAACTTGGAGTTGTGAACTATAAGAATGGTAAGAAAACAACAAATAGAAAAAAATCATTAATTTTTTTTGGTTAAGATTTCATCCATTTTTCTTGTTTATTTTTATTGTTTGGACAGGGATATCATCTCTTGGCCACTTTGTAGCTTTGATTTGTTGCCTTCTCTGTTATTTTGGCTCTTATTGTTATGTTACACTTTAAAGGAGGGTAGGCTTAATCTGCAGAATGAATTGGGATGCTAAGACAGAATAAGCAAAATTAAAATTGGGAGTCCGAACACAGAGATCAGAAAGCCAAATAATAAATTCGGGGGGGGGGGCGGACTAGCACTAGCACTAGCACTAGCACTGAATCTTTGCGGAAGCACTCATGTTGGCTATAAAAAAAAAAAAAAAAACAGATAAAAATGGGTTTGTTGGATCCAAAATTAGGATTCCTGCAAGAGTCACTGCTAGTTTAAATAATGGCGATGTGATAATCTCACACACAACACTGCTGCCGATCACATGGTAGCAGAGAGACATTGCTATAATTAAAAACCGGATAGCAACGTTCGAGGAACTACTGATACAAAGTTTCATTGTGATGAGAAAAATAAATATGGGCACAAAATAAGCACTTTACAACATTCCAAGCCCCAACTGTGCCACTTCATCACATGACCAGGCTGTTTGTGTTAATCATGTGATTGTCATGTTAAGTTTGACGTCATGATGTGTACAACTAGAAATACAGTGGTGCCTCGGTTTGCAAGCATAATTCATTTCGGAAACGAGCTTGTAATCCAAAGCACTCGTATATCAAAGCGAATTTCCCCATAAGAAATAATGGACACTCGGATGATTCGTTCCACAACTTAAAAATATCCATATAAAAATTATTAATAAAAAATATAAAGTAAAAATAAATAAAACAAATTAACCTGCACTGTACCTTTGAAAAGAATCGTTACACAGACGCACGTGGTCACAATGCTTTAGTATATAGTATATGCGCACATGAATGCTGACTATACGAGTGAGGCACGCTGACTGACACTGAACATGGGAGATGATTACCCACAATCTCGCAGCGAGAGAGAAGAACCATCGGCTCAGTTGTGATCACGTATCATGCGGCAGATAAAGTATATACTGTCAGGTTTTCAACAAACCGAAACTTTATTCGAATACAGGCGGAACAAACACAAGTCTCTTTCAGGAGTGATCCGGGCACACTGTCAAAACCGGTCGGCGCAGCTCCGCTTCTTGATCAAAAGAACATAATCTTCCTCTTCAAAGGGGTGTTGCGGTTCGGGAGCCCTGACTGGAGTAGAGGAGGTCTGGGGGAAGAGAGACCAGGCAGTGAGAGACTAGGACAGCCGCAGTACGGTCTTTTAAATGTTTGAAGCTTCGCGTGACATGCAGATCATGCGGCACGGCAGCAAGCAGCAGGCGAGCAGGTGATCCCGCAAAGAGGAGATGAAAAGCTGTGTTTGTTTCCCATTGTATCACTGTTTAAGAGGGGGTTATGAGGAGCGGCCATGTCCCCTTGGGGCCACGTTCACAATATGTACTACTCGTATTGCAAGACCTCGCTCTTTTATCAAGTTAAAATTTATTAAAAATTATTGCTCATCTTGCAAAACACAAGTTACTTGCAATCCAAGGTTTTACTGTAGTCCCTGAGGTCACGATGTCCAAGCTTTGGATTCTCTTTTCCAAAGGCTTCCTTTCATCAGTTTTGACTCATCTGTTCAGTCAGAGATGTTTTGGTTCAGCTTCCTCTGAGCTTTCCAGTCTTCCAAAATCTTTTACAGCTTCCTTCAGATCTTTCATACTCGTTCCAGTGTCTGTCTTGTCCTGGCATGTTCTTTACCGGCTTCTCTTTCACTCTGTTCCACCATACCTCGATTCGCTGCCTTTTCCATTGAAGAAATTGGTCAGTGTCAGTCTGGAGAGCTTAGCTTCCAGCAGTGTTCCTGGCTTAATGAGGCTTTTCCAGTTCTAGCATTTTTTCTTTTAATTTCTGGGCCAGATTCTCCACCGTGGTTGAACTTGGATGCCCAAAAAATCTGGACAGGTTTGATTTCTTTTAACACAACTTCTCCATTTCCATCTGCTGTTAGAATTTTTATTAGTGTTAGTGGACACTAAAAGGTGCCTCCATGAGGACATCAGTGCTAGGAGAGCTTTCTTTGTTTCCTTCTAGTATGTATTCTGCTTCTTTCTTTTCTGGCTTTTCTGATGATTGTTTTTACTGACTGACATCCAGGTATTCCTGATCCATGCCTGTCTCTTGGTTAAGAACCCAAAGAGAGGAGGAGGAGAGATGTTGCAAGCATGCACTGATACCACACGACCAACCACCTCAGGATCTTCCCAGCTTTAGGAGCTGAGTGTGGCTGGGCAGCGGGTGACACCTCACCACCACACTAATTCGAATGGAGTAGAACAGTGTGAGGTTTTAACAGTGCCTAGAGTGCCAATCCTGCCACCAACCACCAAGTTTTCCCTGAAAGTTGGAGGACCTAACTGTCCCTTTACTGTTTCCATGTCTTGCTCATGCAAGATTTGAATTGACCACCATGCGCTCTTATCTTTGTCATAATGTGATCAAAACTGCATGTATTTTATTTCCCTTTTTTTTCATATCGATTGCCATGAAACATTTAAACATTGAGAACATACAACCACAATGAACTTGGAAAACCACCCTGGCCCAATAATTGCTTACTCCATTGACCAAAAACAAAGAGAAATTCCTTCCATTGTTACAGAATGCTGCCACCTGGTGGCCTCCCAGTGCTCTACACCTCCGATTCCCCAGTCCAGTTCAATGACACAGACTTCCTTCCAGGTGTCACATTGAGCTGCCTGTGCCATTGAGTGTACAGCAGGGCACCGGCACTGTGTGTCTGGACTGAACTCACTAGGGGATGGCATTCTTACGCAAGGTCCCTAGTGCACTTCCCTTTTTCTTGCACCCCTGGTGATTACACTTCCACTGTTCATAATAAACTTAATGAGTTTGTGTCCCTCAGCTCTGCTTTGTCACTTAATGCCAGCTTCTGGGGAAAAAAAAAATCTCATCAAGCCAGTAAAGATCATTTGCAAAAATGTCTGTCGCTCAGATGCATTTGCCTTCAGGTACCCCCAAGCTGACTTTCAAGGAAGGCAAACCCAGGAAGCAGCAGCCATTCAGTCCACCAGGATCAGAATCTCTCACGTGCCAGGAACTGAGCGGATTTATACATCTCCCACGCTGACTTCATAAATGTGTCGGATTTCACTCCTGGCTACACCTTTTTTGGCTGACAGGGTTTGTTTTCCAGAAGAGCTCTCGAGGCAGACCCTTTCCTCCTCTTCTATTCTAAACTGATGTTCCTTCATTAAGACTCATCTTTGCTGCCTACGCCCCCACCATTTTCCCTGCTGTGTTTCTGTTATTGCTATTAAATGATATTCCTGAGGCGATGCTAAAGTCTTTAATAAGCAGATGCACAGATGGAGTTAATAATGATGCACAGTAGACATCAGCTTGATCTCTAACTGGAATTCAACAAGTTTCTGCTACCAGGCTTTTGGTATTCATTCTTAGTATTTCCCTTACTTTTCAAATAAATTAGTATTTTATTTTGCACGTTTTCATGTTACAGATACTGTAGAAATCAAACGAGCATGCAGTTCAAACCAACATAAAATAACAGGGAAGATTATAAGAATCCTGCGCTACCGGTGACCTGCTCTAAACTTCACGTTGTAAGAACCTGAAAGCAATCTTAGCTGGCCTCGGTCCAGTCATGGCGGCAAATCTCTTTGGCTGCGGAGACTTCCAAGGAGATCAAACATTGCCTCATGCAAACCTCTTGCATCAGTCGTAGCAGACTGCTGACTGGACACTCTTTGCTTTTCCTCCAGCACCCCTGACTTGCTCAATAACACTGCTGTCTGGCCCTTCTTCACCGCCACATTCATTCATCAAGCACTGTATTTAAAGAGTTGGGACAGGATGTAAAATGCAAGTCAAAACAGAAAGCAGCAGTTTCTAAATGCTCTTTTATCCTTCATGTACTTGTGCACATACAAGACATGAAAAGTTTAAACTAAGCAACTTCATTTTATTTTAGTTAAAACACACTCATTCTAAATGTGTTGCTTTGCAATACGTTTCAAAAACAATGGGACAGGAGTGTGTTTACCGCTGCCTTACCTCGCCTTTCCTTTTAGTAACCATCAACAATCGTTCAGGAACTGAAAGCACTAATTGTTGTAATGTTGGAAGTGGATCTTTTTTTTTTGATTTGATACACTTTGTTAATCACTGAGGGGAAATTGTCTTTTTGCATGACCTTTGGAGGTGAGAGTGTGATTTTTGTCCCATTGTTGCTTTGTCCTGGACTTCAGCTGATCAACAGTCCTGGCTCTCTGTTTCATAATGCACTACATGTTGAACAGAAGACAGGCCAGTGTTGCTCCCGCAGTCTCCGACTGTGAAGACATACTGTTAGAATATGTGCTGAATATGACTTGGTGTTGTCTAACTGAAATAAGCATGGTCAGGTCAGATCTGGTCTGGTCTGGACAGGTCAGGTTGGAGAGCATGCACTGGTCCAGCGAGTTGCTACACCCACCATCTGTTGGGATCCTGGTTGGCAAACACACGGTTCAGTCCTACCCTCCAGAAATGACCATCTATCTGCCACAGCCAGGTTTGGCCTCATCCAGCCACTCTGGTCCTCAACAATGAGGATCTTAGGAGCTGGATCACCCTCGGGGAAACGCGCCACATGGCCGTAGTGCCATAACTGACGCTCCCTCACAATGCAGGTAATGTGCCTCATTCAGGACTCCATGAGCAATCGCTCATTCGACACAAAGTCAAACCAACGGTACCCAAGGATTTTCCAGAGAGTCACAGTACCAAAGGAATCCAGTCTTCGCCTCAGGTCACTGGATAGCATCCATGACTCACAACCATATAGCAAGACAGGAAGCACCAGGACTCTAAAGACTTGGACCGTCGTCCTTTTGCATAGACATCGGGAGCGCCACCCACCCCTTTCCAGCGACCTCATGGCCCCCCATGCTCTCCCAATCCATCTACTGCCTTCACAGGAAGAGTCACCAGAGACATGAATGTCACTGCCGAGGTAAGTAAACCTCTCAACAAGGTCAACACTCTCTCCGCAAACAGACACACTGCTGATGGCCGTGCCCAAGAGGTCATTAAAGGCCTGGATCTTAGTTTTTATCCAGGACACTCACTAAGTCTCTCGAGAGCCCTGATCAAAGCCTCCATTGACTCTGTTAAGACCATAGCATCATCAGCAAAGTCAAGATCAGTGAATCTTTCTTCACCAATAGATGCCCCACAGCCACTGGACCCCAGGACACTGCCCAACACCCAGTCCATACAAGCATTGAACAGAGTAGGAGCAAGAACACACCCCTGACGAACCCCAGAATCAACTGGGAAAAACGCAAAGGTCCTGCCTCCACTCTGCACAGCAGTCACAGTACCAGTGTACAGACCAGCCATAATATCCAGCAACCTTGAGGGGATCCGGCAAAGTCTCAGGATGCCTCGCACAGCAGCTTGATCAGCTGAGTCGAACACTTTACAAAAATCGACAAAGGCTGCAAAGAAATTCTGCCAATATTTGCATTTGCACCCTATGAGAACCCTCAGTGCCAGGATGCAATCGATGGTGGACTTCTTAGACGTAAAACCAGACTGTTCCGGTCACTGGTAGGTGAGCAAGTGATCACGGATCTTATTGAGGATGACCCTATCAAGGACCTTACCCGGCACCAACAGCAGTGTTATCCCCTGTAGTTCACGCAATCCAGGATCACTCTTCCCCTTCCTGATAGGGACGTCAAGTCAGTTGGGATGGCGCTCGTCTCCCAAATGGAAGCAAAGATTGGTTGTGATGCCAGGATGTCAGCCTTACCATCAGCCTGGAGAAGTTCACCCCGGATACCACAGATCCCTGCAGCCTTCCATACCCTCAGCTGGTTCACCACTTGTGCAAACAGCTAATTGGAGGATCAGCCTCAAGAAAAAGATGTCAGCTAGATAGGTGTTTCACAATGCGGTACCAGTCTGTAGAATTTTTGCCAGTCTGCGGAGTGCTACTGCTCCGTGGAATATTTTTGCCTATCTGTGAAAATCCATGACTTCTCAGCTAATGTTTTTTTTTTTGCCTATGTGAACATTTTTCAGAATGTTTTGTATGGACGCTCAAAACACAAAGGGGGAATAACCAATCAAATTCAATCTAATATTAGTAAATCTGGACACTAGAAACTCGTGTTCATAATTCTGGGCAGTAAAATCTCCAGTTTCAGAAATCCTAAATCAGACTTAAAAAGAGAGTAGCACCATTTATGTATGTCCACTTCAGACACAGAAACAGAGTAAATAAGTTTATTACATTTCCCACCTCCCTAGTCCGTGAAGATTTTCTCAGTCTTCTGCTGGTCCACAAGTCAAAACTTTTCTGGTCTAGATGGCAGCAGATGCGTATTTACCCTTCAGCATTAATGGCACCTTTACAGATGTGTAAGGTTCTCATGCCATGGATGCTAACACAGCGCCGTACCATGACAGAAGCTGGCATTGGTAACAATTGGGAAGATAATTTTCCTCTTTAGGCCGGAGAACATTATGTTTTTTTCTTCAAGTTGAAAAGCTGAGCTTGTCAGAACATAAAGACCTATCTCAGATGGGTTTTAGCCCAAAGATGTTGCTGATGTTTCTGGATGTTGCTGCTACATTGTTTTTGGTTTGTGTAGTATAGTTTTAGCTTGCATCTTTACAAAGGAACAATGGTTCCCCTAAGTATTCCTGAACCCAAGTCGGTCCCATTCATTATTTTTTTTTTTACCTAATGCCTTCTGAAGACTCAAAGACTGTAAAATTCAATACTGGTTTGTGACCTTGTTCTTTATATGTACAATTTTTCCATATTCTGTGAATCTTTGAAAGATGTTATGGACTGCAGATGGTGAAATCTCAAAATTCTTTGTAGTCATACATTGAGAAATGTTATCTCTAAATGGTTCACCTACTCACTCTGGCAGTTTAGTGCTAAGTGGAGAACCACAATGCATTCTTGCTTGTAAATGACAGACCCTTTCATGGATGCCCCAAACACGATCGCATCTCCTGTTAATCCTCTACTTTCCTGTGGAGAGTTACGAACAGGTTTTTATGATACGTTCCAAAGGTAAATAGGCACTTGCTCCACGTTTTGTGGAACGTGTTGCATGCATCAAAATCGGAATTATTTATGAGGTAAAATGTTAAATATCTTGTCTGTGTACTGTTTTCTAATACATAGGTGTCAAAGAGCAATTACAAATTGCTGCTGTTTTTACTTTGATTTTCATACTTTTATGTACTTTCCCAACACTTTTGGAAATTGGGTTTGTACAGTGTATAATCTGCCCATTCATCCATTCTGCAACCTGCTAAAGTCAGTTCTGGGCTGAGGACTTAGAGTTTATCTTGGAGGACATGCCGCCGTCCATTTCTTGTCCTCACATGGAGAGGATGGCTGGTTACGAACCCTGGGACTCCGAGTCCACAGATAAAGGAAATTTCTCCTCCTGAGCTGAGCAAGCAGGTCTCTTGATTTGTACACGACATCTGGTAGGGTATTATAGTAGATTGTGATGAGAAACAAACAATTCCATGTCGGTGATATTTGGAGACTTGTCTTGGATAGCTCAGGAGACCTGTGCCTGTGACAGGAGGTGAGAGCAGACCAAGGCTGACTCCAACTTCGGTTTAATAAGATCCCTGATCAGACACATAGAAGTCAAAAGGCCTGCTTGCTCAGCTGAGTATGGGAAGTTTCTTTTAGTGAAGCTACATAAGTAGTTGCTTCTGCCTTGAGGCCTTGGATTCATGGCCAGCTCCTTCATGTGAGGACATGAGATGGTGAATGCTGAGATCCTGAGTGATCTCTCGCTGGTGACAGTGGAAAACAAGTCCTTTTGTATAGCACACACCTACATTGAAAGAAATTATTGTAAACTACAGGAGAACAAAAGAGAAAGATAACCTCCTCCAGTACATAGAAGTAGAAATGTGGAGAGTTCTTGGGAGTCTACATATCAAAGGATCTCACAACACCCCTTAATACTAATTGCTTAATTGAGAAAGCTCAACACCATCTGCATTTTCTCAGGAACTTGCGACAAGTCCGTTTACCTCAACGGTTTCTGAAGAACTTTTATCACAGCACCGCTGAAAGAATTCTGGTCTATGGTTTAACTGTGTGGTATGCTAATTGTACAGCTGAAGATTGTAATAATCTACTTTGTGTGCTGAGGGCTGCCCAATGGATCATGGATCACACGTACACACATGGGGGGGGGGGCAGCCTAAGGGCTTAATTGAGGGTAAGTCAGGGGTTGATGAACTGCACTAATGCTTTTTCTCCCTCTTCCACAGACCACCAAAAGGAAAAGCCAACTAGAACTCCAGCCACTTCTGTTACCAGACCACACCCTCCTACAGAACTCCCCTCCAGCTCCTGCCCTGCACCTGTAACACCCCAGCACTTCACTCTCCAGTTCAGTCACTGTTTTCACTCAGTCTTTAATAATTACTCTGTTTCTCTTAATTGAAATACTGCATTGTAGCAATAGACGGGGTCTACACTAACCAACTGAGAAATAAGGCTAGAACTATCACTAGACATTCATCTATTTGTCTCATTACCATCAGAAAAGCGGTATAGGACAATTGGATCCCAGACTCATTCTTTCAAGAGCCATATTCTTCATCTCCCATTCCCTAACTCAACGCGGCCTTTGGTTCCCCTGTGGACAGCTAACATACACACAGACACACAGTATGTGTTCACACAATTGAACTTCCAAGGACTGATACTCTTTCATTGACAAAGATGGGGCTATTTAAGTACAGTAAATACCATTTATTCATTATATTACATCAGGGTATTACCTCATAATCACTGCAGACTGTCAAACATGTTGCTTTTTGGTAAATAATGTATAATGGAGTAAATAACCTTATACATGATGTTACTTACACATTGTAAATATAATATATGCTGTTCTTTTCAACAGCCATTTTATTGGTATCGCTGTTTAACTGTTTGCAATGCTTACAGGTATTTCTATTTAAGTGTTGATTTGCATGTCTATTTTTTACATACTTGGCTGTAAAGGCAGAGATGTCAACTACATTGTGTTATACAGAAGTATAATGACAATAAAGCTTCTCTCTCATACACATGGGGCCGTCTGTAGGATGAGATCCCAGGCATGCTGAATATGTGCAAAATCCTCAAAGACAGTGGCCAGGCCAGGACTGAAACCTACAGCTCAAACCAAGGACTCCAGATGTGTGAGGAGACTGTGCTAACTACAGCATCACCATTCTTCTTATATAATACGCTACTGTGGTTGTTCATTTGTCTGTCCAGGATTTTAAATCAGCTGTAGCTCACAAACCGTTTCACCTATTGACCTGAAATCTGGTAAACATATACTACGTCATGTCTACTGTCCGCTTTCAGGGTGGTGATTTTTATTCCTCTTTTTATTACTATTTTATTTTATTGTAGAATTACCGCTCTGCAGCGAGCAGCAGGGTGGCGCATGCGTACGGGCGCTGCTCTCATCCCTACCACCTTCGCCGTTACTATTTGAACACTTAAATGCCAGCTTAAGGTCAAAATTAAGGAAAACGCACTAATTGCAACACAAACAACACAGTTTTAATGCGAAAAGTTGCCGATGAAAGAAGAGAAGAAGCCGCCCACTAGGGTGGAGAAAAAGAAGAGCTGCTCAGGAAGCAGCAAGCGCATCAACCTCTGAGCAAATGAATGCTAAACGTACAGAGAAAGAGTCTGAAAACTATAAGTCAAGTGTATTCACTGCACATTATCGTGCAGTACGCCATTACTGGTGATAAATAATACAATAAGCAATTCCCAATCATTTTCCTAAATCCTCAGATTTCCTAACAATAAGTGACCTATGATAAACCAGTCAAAACTTAAAAAAAATATTGCTTGTGCATAACTGGGCTGCGAAAAAAACGTCACTGTAGAAGTGGCCACTTTTTTTTTTATCAGGCTGCAAGCAGCCCAACACCTTGTCTAAGAGTGGGCAAGTCACACTAATAAGGAAAATTCTGGTAAACATGTTCAGTGAAAGTTTAAACAGACGCCATGACAAGAAGTACAGGAACCAGAAAGTGTGGAATTTAATTGCTGCAAAGGCAGAACGCTTTGTCAATTCAGACAGCGATGTCAAAAGCATAGTGAGGCTGGCTATGTTTCTGAAACAAAAATATACAATGAAAAAATGTAAAACTACAAAGCATTAGACAAGTGTTAACTGCCACAGAGACAGACAAAGGCACAGATGGTGAGCAACTGGTTTGCTTCTTTTTTTACTCGCCAGCCCTCACACGTCTGGCAACATGACAAGAAGGAAAGAGTTACAACAGGTCATAAATGATGGCAGCGTCCAGGCCCACTCTCGGGTTTTAATCACTGCTGAGCGTGAGTTTATCTACAATACCAGAAACCTGTTCAGTTCTTTTGAGATAGAAACTTTTATTAGTTTTCTTTTGTCTTTTTATCTGGCAAACACCAAAATAGATACAGAGGTTTTGTAATATGGCAGAACAACTGACTCTTTGTCATTCAAAGATGTGTGGCTGTCAGTATGTTGCAAGTTAGCATTTCAAGTTGCCTAATTAGACATTTCAAAAGTTACCCGTCCCCTATGATAAATAAACAGAGTGGTGGAAGGGTGAAAAAAAGTCAAGCAAGAATGGAAATACACTGTAGGATGAAGGACAGATGCGGGTTCAAAAGTTGGGGGACCGTGCCAATACTCCTCATTTAAAGAACAAACTTAAATGAGACAAACAAAAATACTCACCCACTTCCATTAACAATTCATTAGCCGCTTCAGTGGAGTGCGCCTCTGCAGCAGTCTCACTTTCCAGCTCTCCTCAATGTTAGACCAAAACAAAAGACCTTGACTTCTGTCGGCCAGCCTTTTATATATCCCTTGGCCTAGAAGGGGTAGGGCTCATCTGACACGGCGGTCCTCCAAGACTGCAGAGAGTAAGACAAGGTGGTTTGCTACAGTGCCCTCTCTCTAGTGACATCTCTTATCTCACTTGCATGTTTATGACATGCAACCCCGCCAGTGTGACCCAGTGTGGTAGGCAAATCTGGGTGAGAGGTCATAGACCTGGAAGAGTGTGTCTACATTAGAGTGAAGTGATCCCTTCTAGTGGCGTACCACAAACTTGTATGGCTGAAGTCTAAGGAACCACCATGTCCATCAGGTCTTTAGTTAGTTGGTTTAGTTAGTCTTTAGTTAGTTTAGGTTAGTGTCTTTGTGCATTGCCAGCCGCTGTAACAGTGCATGGTCCATGATCAAAGTAAACTCCCTATCAAGTAGGTAATAGTGGAGCTGATAGATGGCAAGGGCTTCACTCTTGATAGAAATGTACCTTATCTTCCAGTTCAAGAGTTTATGGCTTAGATGTATGATGGGGCTGTGGTGGGCTGGCACCGTGCCTGGGGTTTGTTTCCTGCCTTGTGCCTTGTGTTGGCTGGGATTGGCTCCAGCAGACCCCCTGTAGTTAGGAAATAGCGGGTTGGATAATGGATGTACAGTATGATGGGGTGCTCTACTCCTTCGGTCTGCAAGGAAAAAGGCTAATAGAAATCAGGAGAAGTTAGGACAGAATCAGACATAACAGCCTTCTTTAGTCACGAAAAGTTGGCTTGGTATCGAGAGTTCACACCACTGTGTTCTTGGTCCACTTTCATGAAAGATTTATTAAAGACACAGCCCTTCCTGATAAACATGAGACAAAATGTCAGCAATAATCTATGAGACCCAGGAAAACCTGTACTTACCTTTTTGTGCAAGGCCGGTACCAGTTTCAAATAGCTACAACTTTAGAATACTGTGGCTAGACCGTGCTGCCGTCAACTACATAGTCCAGATACTGTATCTGGACACCTTCAGGCCAAAGTAACATTTTTTTTTAGGTTAATGGGCAGACTGGTTGCTCAGGTGGTGGTAAGAATGGTCAAGACATGCTGTATGGTCTGCCCTGGTGCTGGAATAGCCAAATACGTCTGGTAGGTGGAACTGTAGGTGCTGTGAGGCTGAAACAGTGTGTCCACCAGATGATGTACTGTTTCTGGTGCTACATGTAGCCCAAAAAATTGTACTGCCAGTATCTGCTAGGAGTGCTAAATGCAGTTTTCTCCTTAGCCAGCAGTGTCAGGGGAATCTGCCAATATATTTTCATCATATCTAGGGTGGATAAATAGCTTGCCCCTCCCAGCCACTTAAAGAGGTCATCAACTCAGGGCATAGGATAGGTATCGAAATGGGAGTCTTGGTATATCTAAAGGAATTAGTTACTAAAGTGCCAGCTACCATCAGACGTAGGAACCAGGACAATGGGACTGGATCACGGGCTGCAAATTTCTTCAGTCACACCCTAGCCCAGCATTCTTCTGTTTTCCAGATCCACCTCATCCCTCTTTGCTTCCTGGAATTGACAGGGGCATTCTTGCACTATTTTCCTTGGATAGTTGACAATGCTGTAGGCCACTAAGGTACTGTAATTGCTTCACCTGGGGTTCATGTCCACAACCTCCTGCACCAAGTGGAAAGCTACCCCATCTCCCAATTTTGTTGCAAGGTAAGGAGCTCTCCATAATTGAGTTTTAAGGCATCTGCAAAGAGCATGCTGCTTGTGGATGGAAGGGAGGGCTCCTTGTCCCTCTCACTCCAGGATTTTAGCAAATGTATGTGATACATGCAGTCCAGTGGACACTGGTTGGACTGTTTCACGGTGTAGTGCACCAGCCCCTTACAGTATTTTATATGGCCCCTACCAGTAGACTAGCAGCTTGTAATGAGAAGTGGGGATAGATACCGTGACCTGAGCCCCTGGACTAAACTCCTGTAAGCTCATATCACAATTGCACAGCCATGCTTAGGTACATTGGGATTGCTCTAAATGTTCCTTTAGGAGATGTTGGCACCCTAAGTAGACACCAAGGAAATGAGCATGAGCCAGCTCACATACAGTGGGTACGGAAAGTATTCAGACCCCCTTCAATTTTTCACTCTTTGTTATATTGCAGCCATTTGCTAAAATCATTTAAATTAATTTTTTCCCTCATTAATGTACACACAGCACCCCATATTGACAGACAAAAAAAAGAATTTTTGAAATTGTTGCAGATTTATTAAAAAAGAAAAACTGAAATATCACATGGTCCTAAGTATTCAGACCCTTTGCTCAGTATTTAGTAGAAGCACCCTTTTGAACTAATACAGCCACGAGTCTTCTTGGGAAAGATGCAACAAGTTTTTCACACCTGGATTTGGGGATCCTCTGCCATTCCTCCTTACAGATCCTCTACAGTTCTGTCAGGTTGGATGGTAAATGTTGGTGGACAGCCATTTTTAGGTCTCTCCAGACATGCTCAATTGGGTTTAAGTCAGGGCTCTGGCTGGGCCATTCAAGAACAGTCACAGAGTTGCTGTGAAGCCACTCCTTCGTTATTTTAGCTGTGTGCTTAGGGTCATTGTCTTGTTGGAAGGTAAACCTTCGGCCCAGTCTGAGGTCTTTAGCACTCTGGAGAAGGTTTTTGTCCAGGATATCCCTGTACTTGGCCGTATTCATCTTTCCCTCGATTGCAACCAGTCGTCCTGTCCCTGCAGCTGAAAAACACCCCCACAGCATGATGCTACCACCGCCATGCTTCACTGTGGGGACTGTATTGGACAAGTGATGAGCAGTGCCTGGTTGTCTCCACACATACCGCTTAGAATTAAGGCCAAAAAGTTCTATCTTGGTCTCATCAGACCAGAGAATCTTATTTCTCACCATCTCAGAGTCCTTCAGGTGTCTGATGAGACCAAGATAGAACTTTTTGGCCTTAATTCTAAGCGCTAAAAATTGAAGGGGGTCTGAATACTTTCCGTACCCACTGTACCTCAAGTTAGGCATGAGGGATTGGGAGTGGTCTCTGCAATTGGAGTTCAGCCACCTGATAAAAGGTCATTGTCCAGTTCAAAATGCAGCCCAGATGGAGTGTTCTTCATGGTTGGTTGACCATTACCCAAAGTCACTTCTGGCAAACTTTAGTGAGTCAGCATTTGACTGTTTCTGTCTGAAGGAGGTGGGTAGTAGTCAGAACTGCTGCATTGGTAATAGCAAAGGGTTGAAGGGGACTGACCTCTTTGCCGCACACTGGCTCTTTGGAACCAAGGTCAAGTCAGGGCCTTTGCAGAGCGAGCCTGCTTTTTGTCCCCAGCCCACTTGCTCTGTAGGGAAGTCTGGTGCTGCTCAATGACATCAACCAACCTCTCCATTGTGGTCCCTGATTGGCATTGGATAGGTTGGACTAGGTAGTTGGTTAATCCATGCGCTAGAAAGTTGCAGAAAACCACCTGTTTCACTGTGTTCATGCCCAACCACTGCCATTGGGCTAGCCTGCTCTGGAGGTTGAAGGCTTGCACTGAGAGTGCCAGTTGTGGCAACCCAGTTTCTGTCATTCAGTAGTCAACCCATAGCAGGCCAAGATCACGTAATCATCCCTCTCTTAGAGATCAAAGTACGCCCATTGCCCCTCACCCTTGAGGAATGGTGTGATGATCAGGCACTACTCCTCCTTCCACCAGCAATGGCTGATGGTACTTATCTCAAAACATGAGAAGTTAGACCTCTATGTCATCTTGGGAGTGCAGTAGTATAAGCAGTTCTCCAAGTGCAGTGCAGCCTCAGTGGTCCTTCTTGCATCAGTCTCCACTTATTTGCTGTGCTGTGCCCTGACCTGTATCTAGAATTGTTGTAGCTGCTCTTCCAAAGACTATATGATTGAGGTAAGGTCCACAGGGTTGGACATGTCCCCTGTAAATCTTGCGACTACGCCAATGCAGAATGAAGGCCAGCTGCGTGTTCAAAAGTTGGTGGGCCAAGCCATTACTCTCTCTTTAAAGAAAAAATTAAATGATACAAATTGAAATACTTGGCTACTGTCGTTAACAATTCCATAGCTGCTTCAGTGAAGTCTCTACAGCACTCTCGTTCTCCAGCTTGCCTCTATGTTTATCCAAAACAAAAGACCCTGACTTCTGTTGGGTGGCTCTTTATACATCACTTGGCCTGGTAAGGGTTGGGCTTGAGATAATTGCGAGGTATGGTCCAGCTTCCTCTGACTGCGGTCGTTTAGAATTGTGGAGGGAAAGACAAGGTGCTTAGTGACTGCTCCCTCTCTCTTCCCATAATGGTATCACTTACCTTATCTAAGCCATGAAAGTGCCTCTTATGCACACGTGTGACAACACTCACTGAACAAATTATTAGAAACACCTGTACACTTGCTTATCCATACAATTATCTAAACAGCCAGTCATGCCGCAGCAGCACAATGCATAAAATTATGCAGGTACAAGTCAGGAACTTTAGTTAATGTTCACATTAAACACCAGAATGGGGAAAAAATGCGATCTCAGTGATTTCAACAGTGGCATAACTATTGGTACCAAATGGGCTGGTTTGAGTATTTCTGTAACTGTTGCTGTTCTGGGATTTTGAAGCACAACAGTTTCTAGAGTTTATTAAGAATGGTGCAAAAAAAAAACAATAAACATCCAGTAAGTAGCAGTTCTGTGGACAGAAGCGCCTTGTTGATGAGGCAGTTCAAAAGGAGATTGGCCAGACTGGTTTGAGCTGAAAGAAAGTAACCATTTGGCACAACTGTGGTGAACAGAAAAACATCTCAGAATGCACAACATGTTGAATCTTGAGACAGATGAGCTAGAACAGCAGAACATCAAGTTGGGGTTCCATTCATGTTAGCCAGAATGTTGAGGGTGCAATGGGGACAGGCTCAACAAACTTGGACAGCTGAAGAGTGGAAAGACAGGTGAAGCTCAGACTGATGGTAGGGTAAGAATTTGGCGAAGAGAGAGTGAATTCATTCACCTATCCTGCATTGTCAACAGTCCAGGCTTGTGGCGGTGGTGTAATGGTGCGGAGAATGTTTTCTTGGCACACTTTGGGTCAGTTAACACCACTCAATCATTGGTTGAATGCCTCATACTATCTGAGCATTGTCGACTGTGTGCATCCCTTCACAGTTACAATTTACCCCTCTCCTAATGGCTACTTCCAGCTTGACAAGCAAAAGTCACCTCAAACTGGTTTCATTAACATGACATTGATGTCAGTATCTTTAGTGGCCTTTCCAGTCACCAGATCTGAATCCAACAGAATACCTTTGGGGTGTGGCAGAATGGGAGATTCGCAACATGAATATGCAGTTGACAAATCTGCAGAAATTGCATAATATAATGATGTCAACATGGACCACAATCTCAAGAAATGCTTCAGACATCTTGTGGAATCCATGCTATGGAAAACTAAGGCTGTTTTGAGCGCAAAAGGAAACCCTACCCAGTATTATTATAGTGGTCCTAAGTATTTGCTCAGTGAGTTTTAAGCGTGAGTCCAAGAAAGCCAGGGATGGCTCCTCAAACGTAGAGAGCAAATGCATGAATTTAATGAAAATTCCCTTTTGCCACACCTACCTTTCAACCCTCAAAGTCAAGTCTCGTGGTAGTAGTGTAACCACATGTGTGGTGTACACTGAAGATCTATTTGCAGTCTAGCAGGGAGACTAAATGTCAGAGAGATGTAGTCAAAGGTTACCCGCTCTGTAGGCTTGTTTTTGGAATATTGACTCTAATATGCTGTATTTTAATGTATGGTACACTCAGAACACACAGGTTTGAAACAGAAATAATTATCTTTAATTAGAAGTGTGTCCTCTTTCATTTCTCGACAAAACACTTCAAATTCTCTTCCCCTTCATTTGCTTGTAGTCAGTTCCTGAATGAAACCGAGTCATGGGTCTCAGCTGTGGCATGTACTTCCTTTTTTTAATGTTTTTGTACACTTTTTCAGCCGTTTCCAAATATTTTATAATACTTTGGTCTTGTTAGTGTTGTTCATTGCTAACTCCATAAACTCCAATGAACTACGCAAGTAAAGATGCAAAAACTTTTCCAGCCTTAGCACATTTAGATTTGATAATTTTTTTTGGTTTTTAGTGTATTGCTTGGCCTGCCTGTAACAAAGCAGCTTATGTTGAAAGAAAAGTTAAACAAATAAAAAAAGAACAAATGCAGAACTGCAAAGGTATGCAAATTTCAGTAACTGTAGATGGATTTGCATACCAACAGCATGCAGCCAAGTGGCATATTTTAAGGACAAAGGCACGCAAGGCTCATTTTACTGGTGTGTATCATGTCTCCATCCATTTTCTGAGCCTGTTTACTCCAACTAAAAAAGCGAAGATTAATCCCATGTGGGCAGGGAAGTCCCTATCTTTAGGTCTTTGCAACAATGATCGTAAGTATTTCACTAAATCACCATATGGTTAGCTGGAATTGGATTAGGGGAGTTAGTGGTCAAGCCTAAAAAGAATGCATCACTGGAGCAGAATCTGTAAATGTCTAAAGCAATGTGTCTCCCAAACTACGCCCTAGACTGTCACTTTCCTGGCCCTTTAAACAATAACTGCAATGTGTGTGGTCTGGCCCGCTGAACAGTAAATTTCTAAACATAAGCAGACGTAAAACAATGTAAATACAATTTGGGCACCTGAAGCCATCATAGAAGCATTAAACAAAATACCCATATAACCTCTCGCGATCATTTCACCCAGACTTAAGTGAATCCTGAACTAGCTTTGTTGAACAACGTCAAAGAAAAGAAAAATCAATTCTGAGTGCAGGATATTCAATCAATAATGGACCAATGACTATTTTTATGTTCAGTGCAAGGACAAAGCTGTTTGTCTCATATGTCAAGAGTCTACAGTTGTCTTCAAAGATTACAACTTGCATTGGCACTATATACAGTAGATTCCCGCAAAGTCACAGTTCGCAGATTTTTCCTTAGAACCTAACTAATAATTGTTAGCTGAAACTGCAAATATCCTCTGCAATTTGTATGGCTTTTTTCATGGCAATACTGTACTGTAGAAAAAAAACAGGAAGCAACTGTAGTGGAAAACACGGCTTGGGATGGTGAAAGTAGCCAATAGAATTTGAAACTGCAACTCCCAGCAGTCCCTGCAGTGGCTCTGATTGGTCTTCTGCTGAGGGTGCTGGGGCTGTTGAGGTCAAAGTATATCAGCGCGGCTTTTAAAAAGGGGGCCGGTGACCAAAAGCAAAAAAAAAAAGGTTTGGGATTTTTTGTTAGAAGTTCCTGTCTGTCTGCCTTCTGTTGGGTTACCTGTACTTGTTCATTTTGTCCTGGATTGTTTCATGTGTCTGGATTGTCTGCCATCTGCCTGTGTACATGAGGACTGTAAGTGGATTCATGGCCATCCTGCAAACAAAGGAGTGCTCCTGAACCTGTCCACCTGCCTTCACCATTTCAGGAACTACCGGTAGGACTATCTGTACATTCCCATTCAACATGCGGAGCTCTGGACTATCTATTTTCATCATTACATTTAATCTGTTGCCATTTTTCATGAACTTTTTCATGATTTACTGTGTGTGTTTTGTTTGTGCTTTGTTGTATTTAATATGTAATTGCCATAAGGGGAACAGGGGTGGTATTGTTGTTTTCTTATTTCATTTGTTTTCATTACATTCTTTATTTGTTGTTTGATTACTGGTTTGCTTTGTTTTTGTCTCTGTTTGCGAGTGTGAGCGGGATGGATCAAGGCTGGGTGCGTCCCTGGAATCTCCACCATAAAAATAAATAAATCACCATCTTCTCTATTGCGGCTTCTTGCGCGACGCTACGATTACTTAAAAGCCTGAACAGCACCTGTCCTTTATGGCCGATTGCTTTGTTTCTCTCTCCTCCCCCGGACATTCTCTGCTCCTGTTGGGGGTCCCGCTCTTATTGTGCTCCCCTATGATGTTTGTCTATTCTTTAATTGATAACTATCGGCATACTGAGCTCCTTTTACTTCTGAAAGAGACATGTTTGTTTAAAGTGTTTGAATAAAGTTCCTGTCTCTACAATCTCCTGTGTTACTGTGCAATTCTGTGACCCAAGCGTTGCACTTTGTACATATTGTTCCAGTAGTTTTTAAAATAGTTTTACAGTTCATTAGCAGTGTGTAAAATGATCAGTAATTGTGATGCTCTTTGCATGAAAAAAAGTATTCCATTAAAATTTCACTTTTTCTTTGTTAATTGTGATGTTTACTTAAAGTGCAGCAAAAAAGTATTTGGCGTCCAGGGATGCATTAACCCCAAGTATGTGGCAGTTTAAGGGTTAAAGTCCCAAGCTGCCACTGAAACGCCCTGCACCGTCTAAGGCTTCTGGCAATGAAAATGTGCTTGCATGAATTACAGTACATATAGCGGTAACATCGGTATTTTACATTCTAGCACTGTGGGAGACATAGCAGTACAGTATACAGGTTTACCTTTACATTCTTTATTTTTAGGTAATGTATTAAGCTGAATTTAAAATTAAATTAAAGTGTTTTGGGGGCATATTTAGGGTTTAAACTATGAAAATAGGCATTTTTTTAACCACATCCAAAAAGTCCCGTTTTTTCTCAATTCGTGGGTGTTCTAGGAATGTAACCTCCGTGAATTTTTGGGGTGTACTGTATCTTAAAATAAAGAAAAATACAATTGTCTGACAGGGCACGTGAGGTCAGAAAAAAATCTCAAAATTAAAAAATGGATTAATGATTCAGCAGAATGCATTTTAAAAACAAAAACAAATAAATATTTTGTCAGTTTGTGCCAGTTTTCAAGTAGCCAAACTAATAGTGGTAGACTGTTCACTGACAGAGAGCTTGTGGAAGGATGTCTGGTGTTTGTTGTTAAGGAGATATGTCCAGAGAAGGCAGACTTATTCCGTGCGGCGAGTCTTTCCGCATCAACGATTACATGTAGGGTGGAAGAAATGGGTGACAATTTGCTTATGTATTTGCAAAGGAAATCTAAAGATGTGCTATTTTTCACTGGCACTTGATGAAAGCAATGATGTTCATGACACGGCACAGCTTTTGAATTTCATTCGGGAAACTAATGAGCAGTTTGAAATCACAGAAGAGGTTGCTGCCTTGCATTTATGGCACAACCACAGGAGAGGACATCTGCGAAAAAGTCTGCCAAACTGTTGATAATTTGGAATCCAACTGGTCTAATTTAACCAGCGTGACAACTGATGGTGCCCCGAGGTGGGTTCTGTGAGAGGAGTGGTTGCTTGCATCAACTGAAAGATGGACAAATGCAGTCACATGCATCCAATTGCAAGACACTGCTTGATCCACCAGCAAGCGCTGTGCTCCAAATCAGCCAAGTGGGACACTGTCATGAAAGTTGTGGTGTCTTGTATTAATTTCATTCAAGCAAATGTTCTTAACCATAGACAATTTTAGGATTCTTTGTCAGAGATGAATACTGCATACGGAGATGTGTTGTACCACATAGAGGTGCGTTGGCTAAGCAGGAGGTGAGTTTTGAAACCTTTTTACGTGCTTGCTCCCGGAAATCAATACATTTCAATAGTTGGCAAACAAAGTAGTTTCAGAGTTTAGTGAGTTTAGAATGGAAATGACACCTTGCTTTTTTAACAGATATAAAAGAGCTGCTAAATGGTCTCTACGTGCAGCTTCAGCTGAAAGGGAAACTCATCAGCGACATGTAAAAGCATTTGAAGTAAAACTGAGAGAGGAAAACTTCTGCCATTTTCACATACTCAGACACGATCAGCTGACAAATGTGTAGAAGCCTTGGAAATGTTGCAAAATGAGTTCCACAAATGAGCTTTGAGAGTTTTGTGCACATGCAAAAGAGATTTGATTGTTTCAGGACTCTTAGGCCACGGACATTGAGACTGTCGATCCTGTTTACCAGCTGGAACTGGCCGAATTGCAAAAGTGTGACAGTTTGAATGACACATTCAAGTCAAACAGCCTAATTCATTTCTGTTCTCCTCTCCTATCTTAGACTTACTCTTATCTTAAATAACGTGCACTGAAAATGACAACCATTATGGGAAGCACCTAAATCTGTGAGCAGACCTTTTCCCGATTAAAACACATCAAATCTCCGGTCAGATCCAGACTTACTGATGCACACCTGCATCCCCTCTTACAACTGGCAGTGACAAACATGGAACCTGGCATAGATTTCCACGTTAGTCAAAAACAGGCTCATAGTTCACACTGCTTTAATTCCGTACTAAGATTAAGTGCTGTTGAGTTTACAGGCTATATTGTAATTTCATTACATTTCAAAGAACTTGTTTAATTTCATGAAAAACAATTTGTCTCTTGAATGTACCTAGATTTATGGCATTACGGCCATATATTTTGTGTTTCACACCCCTCTCCAGCCCCCTCAAGACAGTAAGGTAGCCCCTTGATTAAAAAGTTTGAAGACCCTTGTTCTAAAGTGTAAACCACACTATAAATAATGTGCAAAACCTGCCACCCAAGTCAAGGAACATGTAGTTGGTGTAACCAGCTACTGGTAAGAATGTGTTTTAGGAACATAAAATCGTGATGTGGTCACCATATATCTGGCAGGTGGTAATACTAGTATTAGTTAGTAGTAGGTTAGTAGTGTTGTCATTTATACAAAATACAGTGACGGTCTTAACAGCACATCCAACTAACATACAACCCATGAACACACTCATGGATATGTTAAAATACATAACTTTTATTTTATTTATTAGAAAACACAATTCTGCTTACCTGATGTACGCCTTACACTTATCCATACCACTTGTTCAGTTATGCTCCCAGTTCTGAAAGTTTTGGGGAAAAAATCTCTGACAATAAAAAAAAAGTAATAATAATAATAACAGCAATATAAAGTACTGGAATGTGGTCAATGGGACTGCTAAGAATAAACTGCAATATGGTTTAACATACGCCTAATTGACATTGGGTTACCAACGGCTGAAGTGCCACTCCTATCGGCACAGGACAGAAGGTGGACATATGAAGTTAGAGAGAGCAAGGCAGACTCACAAAGTGCACTCTTTGCTAAGTGACAAGTCATAAGGCCAAACAAGATAAATGCTTTTTGCAGCCACCTACTGTACATGCTTTGGCTGGGATTGGCTCCAGCAGACCCCCCGTGACCCTGTAGTTAAGGATTTAGTGGGTTGGAAAATGGATGGATGGATGTATATAATGTCCGTAGATTAAGTTGCCCAATCATAACCCCTAAACAAAAATACACAGAACATTGTGGCAAACATGTCCAAGTAGAGAAGCAAGCCACTGGCAGGCATTATCTTGATGGTTAGTAGATCTCAAATAAGGCCTGAAGGTGGCATCCTTATAAAGGCGAGTTCATGTAATGGCATTGAGTTCATGGGAGCTTGCAAGGTCCAGTGGGTTGCTTCCTACCATGATCTCCAAACGGCTGGTAGGCTTTGGCTTTATAACACCCTAGAAAGCAGATTCATTTGGAATCAGAACTGGGTTGCAAAGACTGTTGGCTTCACTGGAGTCTATAAAGGCTGGAATTGGTTGGAAGATAAGCATTAAAGGGAGCCTTTGGCCTCATCACCTGGGGGTCTCATGGCACCCTGCATTTTCCAAGAACTAATTTGTGCTTTGCTTTAATTTGGGTTTTGAGGAGATTAAGGAAACTCAAGAGGTCTGGAAAATAAAATAAAGTATAAATAAACTTTGCCATGTAAAGGAATCATGATGCTGCAGCAGAGCTACAGTGAGCTACAGAGTTTACATGACTTTTAATTTGGCAAAGTGATTGGGTGTTCTTTTTTGTTCACATAATTACTTATGCACCTCTTCAGTAGGAAAGGGAAAGGAAAATGTTGACGTATTGGAATTAACAAACAAGCACCTTCCTGAAAAACGAACAAGGTAATAATTTCTATGTATTATATGTAAAACAAAAGTCACAAATGCTTATGTTAAGTCATTTATATGCTTCTTATTTTGTACTTTGCCTTAATAGCTCTTATGGTGTGTTTATGAAAAGGTTACAGAAACGGTAATAAACATTCATAAGCCATCAGTCTGAGAGTTAACCATCATTCAGCCGGGATTCCTGCAGTAAGAGCTTGACTATTCATTGTGTCCTGCTGAACTGAAGTCACTGGTGAAACGACAGTGATTTGTCTCCATCATAATGGAGTCAAAGGTGACGCACAGGGGTGTCATCTCAGTCACAACAGAGTTTAAAGGTGAAGTGGTGAAACTTGTTTATGCTCTGCTTGTTACTCAAAGCAACACTATATTTGCAGACCAAGGCAAGAGTGATGCACTAGAAGCAGATAAATTTCCTGGGAATTTAAAATTGACTGCCATGAATGGAAGAGACACACTTGTGAAGAGTGAAAGGGTCATTGGACTTCGTGTGAGAAGTTACAACTCCCAAGTTTATATTGAGCTTCCTCCTGCATACACTAAAGAGTGCATACCACTAAACCATTCCCACATTCCTATAGGTGAATTGTCTCCATATGACTGTTCAGAGTTTTTGCTGCTTTGTGACTGTAACGTAAGTTTAATATGTCACTGTTCTCTGTACAAAAATATTTTATAAATCTACTTTTCTTTCTACTCACATGCACAGTGGACACAGATTTAGCACAGGGGCTCATCATTTAAAACTGCTAGGCAAGCATTAGAAGACAAGACAGGGACAACTGCGAAATGGGCATTGTATGCTATTTTTGTGTGTCAAAGTCAGCATGAAACTGCATCCCCTTTTCCTTGTTTGGAATGGCATGATTCACCGAAGTGGGAGCCTGCACATGAAGAAAGAGTATAAAGCCTTGGAACATTGCTTGGCACACCTTTGAAGCCGACGGACGGATGGGAGATACCATCATCCGATTCGGAAAGTCCTTCCAACACAGCAACAAAAATGGCAGACTCTATATATCAGGTCCCCACTCCTGAATGTCTTGCCATGGCTTCCTTCGTCTGTTATGCCGCGTAAACCGCCATTAAAGAAAGCTAAGTTATTTTTCCTATGTGATTTCTTACCGCCGTATTACTAAGGGTGGGATATTGCCTTTTTATATTATATCTATTGAATTTCGTGTTATGTAACATGCCGCAATTATAAAAGTAATTATTCCAGCAAGGAAGCTAGCGCCCCCTGCTGGACACAGTGACCAATGTTGCAAGGACAGGTCCTGCAACCCTGTACTGCAGATTTGACAGTGAACATATGGATGGATATTAGAGAAACTATTATCTTTTTAGACATTAATGATTATGGTTGTGCTGTGTCAAAGTAGAATTTCCTATTTTTATGACCACCTAATCACGTCCAGGATATTCCAGTTATTTTTTCTGTTGGAGGACATGGTTGTTTAACAGTATGCAGGCACACCACTAACAATTAGGTTTCAGGTAAAATAATTAATTGGAAAACTCTTTGTGCAAAGTATTGCAGACAGAGCTATTAAATTGCACATTTGAGATGAGCAATCACTTCTTCACTAAGCCCTGAGTAAGGACTTTGATCATTTCAGCTAGCTCAGTGCTCTTCACTTTTTAACTGTTACATGTTACTCTCAGCGATAAATCAAAAGCATTGATTAGGAGGATTACTTTAACATTCTGCCATTAGCTGTACTTAAAATGTAAGCATTTTTTTTTATATGAAAGAGAAAGGTATTTGTTGTTCAATAAAATTCAATGACAGCCACGATCCTTAGTTGCTAATACTTAAACAAATATCATCCTGAAAAAGTGTATTTATATTGATCAAGGATACTATTTTAAGATCCTTGCAACCACAGCCCAGCGTATCTCAGCAGCATCAAGCCTGATGAAATTCTTTTGCAGAGCACACTCAAACACTCACACACTTATTAACACCAGATTAATTTGAACTTCAAGTATATGGGGTGTGGCAGTAAAATGGTAGTCCCAGGAGAAAAATTCACAGATATACACAGAGAAGGTGCCAATTTCACACAGACAGCAAATGGACTGGTATTCGAAACTTGAAGTTGTGAGTTGGCACTACTATTTTTCCCCTGTGTAGCATTAAGTCTCTCTTAAATTTGGAGCCTTAACATCAGAATTATATATCGGTCCAGTTTACTTTTGTGCTGTATGCTATTATCAAACATCCATCTATTGTCACACACGTGCGCATGGGAGGCAGCTAAAGGGCTTGAGTGAAGGCAGTTCTAAGGCATGCCAGGGTGTGGCAGAGTGCACTGACTCTTTTTCTCCCTTTCCTGTAGACCATTCCCGGGAGATTCCACCTGGCTCTCTTGACATCACTTCCGGGACCGAGCCAATGGAAGTAGACCTTACCAGCTCCGGCCCATCTGATGTCACGTCCGGGCTTGATCCAATGATTGAAGAACACGTGCCCAATCCTTATGACCTCACTTCCCGTCTTCCCCTTTAAAAGCCTGCCCTTTTTCCCTTTTCCCTCAGTCTTGTTCTGGACTCAGTTGTATGCACTTCAGTGCTGATTATTTGATAAAAATGACTTTTGCAGCCAGGATACCATATTATACGGGTGGCTGCCCCAAATCTTTATCTGTTTATGTCTCGTTTTTGTGACACTATCTATCTATCTATCTATCTATCTATCTATCTATCTATTCTTGAGACTGTCACAAGGAGCAGGAGCCTATGCAATCAGCACTGGGCACAAGGCAGGAATCCACCCTGGTAATCGGCCTACATAAAACCAATAGTTTCAAGAAACGTATGTATTAAGCATCAGAGCTATAAGTGGGTGCTATAAAATTCACTGACGTACAGGTATTTTTAAAAATAACCATGTAAAACAGATGATGTGAATACATTAATGGTAGCTATGATGTTTATTTCTACATTTGTTTGCAGTCTGTATTCTTATTCATTTGAACATTCGAAAAATTTAACAAGAACAGGCCATTTAGCCCAAAGAAGCCCAACATGACAGTTCATGTGATTTCAAGTTGAAATTTGAAGGTTCTTAAAGTTCTACTCTCTTCCACACTACTTGGTAACTTATTCAATGGTTCTCTGTGTGAAGAAAAACTTGTTTGTGCAAAATGTACTTTTCAGTTGGCAACTTTGTCCCTGTATAACTCATTTTAAAGTAACAGCCTTGATCCACTGTACTAATTTATTTCATAATTTCAAAAAACTTGAATCATGTCACCTGTTAATCCCCATTTGCTTAAACTGAAAAGGATGAACTCATTTAACTTTTTTCATAACTCAACCTAATCTCTCTTCTCTGATCTTTCTCTAGCACTCCTAGGTCTTTTAGGAGCCTGGACACCAAAACTGCAGATAGTACTCTAGGTAAGGCCTCACTAGTGCATTAAAATGTTTAAGCATAAGCTCGTTTGGTTTTTACTCTACACATCGTGCTATACAATTAGTCTTCTTAATCACTTCTGAGAGTCTAGACACGGGAAAGGTGCTATATAAACAACATGAATTATTATTATTATTATCCTGTCTGGATGTACTATAGATAGTGACAAATCTACTGTAAGTCCTAAAACTTTGTCTTAAGGGGTACTTTTAAGTATCAGACCTCCCATTATGTATTCAGATCTAACAGACTTAACTGAATTCAAGTCAAACCTACATGTCATACCCTACATTTACTTAAATTATATTTACTTAATTCTGCCACAAACCTGGCCCAGCTTTTATTCTGTCCACTGATTTGGGATTGTTTGTCATTCCATTCCAATCCATTTCATTCCATAAACTTATAATGATCACCTCAAAAGAGGCAGGTGCTCACAGAGGTGTTTTTTTTTGAGCAATAAGAAAACCAGGATGTTGAACAAAAAGAGTTGTGGTGACAGAACTAGCCAGAGTCAAAACAAGATAACGTCTAGTGCCAATTATCAAAATCAAGGCACTAATCCAAAATCATAATCAAAAGAAAAGTAAGAAGTGTCTTAACACTGACTTGGATAATTTCTCCCAACTTACACTAAATTTTGTAATTAGTTCTGTTGTCGTCAGTCCAGTAACTGCTGGGTGCCCACATCTTATACAAGTAGAGCGTGATGACGTAATGCATCAGATGACTTCCATGTCACATCACTGACAACAGGCATAGCAATGGTAATATGGCTGTCACTCGGGCCCTAATCTGGATCCTGAGTTGGTATGTCCTGTGGTGGGTGCAGCAATGCACTGTATCAGTGCGTGCTCCTAACCTCCTCCTCCTCCTATGGCCATGCAGTGAATCGTCAAAAATGTAGATGCACTTTTAAATAAAATTGCATTGCCAAAATAGTGGTAAATTAAACAAGCATATAGAAATAAAAGTACAGAAATACCAAATTTGGTACAAATTTCAATAGGGAATCCTAAAACCTGAATGCATAACAAAAATGATCCCTGTACAAGTGCATCTCTCCAATAAAAGATTCGACCATGACACTGAGCTGCACGTGCTTTTTTTAGCCATCACATTCATCGTAAGCTCAAATGCCCTGAGGTGTTTGAGGCCCCATTATTGGAATTTAATGAATTTTTTGCCAGAAGAGCTAGTCTCCAGTGATGGCCAAGACTGTCATGACTGACTTCATTCAATTCAAATAATTGTTAGCATACCTTATAATAAATTAAAAAGTCTTTGTTGTTAGACCCACTGATGTAGAAACATGACAATACACAATACAATGACTAAAAAAAATCAACTGCAATAAAAAAAATATATATGTCAATATATAACTCTTTCAAATAAAAATCAGATATAAACATGTAACATGCATTAGACACAACATGTAACAGTAAGGTACTGGATCAAAGCAACAGATGATTAGTAACCTTGAATTGGTGTTGCAAACAGATAAATAGAGCAAGTACTGTACTTACATAATGATGTCTTCTTCTACAGATGTCTTCATTCAAGTCAGCAGTAAATGGCCTCTAGGTAAAAGCCATTTTTAAGTCTGCTGGTATTGCTATACTACTGAATGGTAATGGTGGTAGTGGGGAGGTTAGGATGGTTGATTGCATTACAAACCTATTTATGATTTAGAAAACACTTTGGTACATTGGTGTTGAAGGCTACAGGAGGAAGCACAAATGTTTTTAAATACTAGACAATTTTACACTTATATCTTTAATTTACTAATCAGGGTGCTACGATAATGCAGTTATTGTAAGTGCTGCCTAATGGTTCCTGGAAGAATTTGAATCCCAGCTGAACCACTTAGAGTTTACTTAGAGTTTGTACATTCCCTCTGTATATGTAGGAGTTTTTTCTCTGGACACCCTGGTTTGCCCCCCACACAATCAAAGGCCAAGTCTATTTACCAAATTAAACATGTTGACTAAATGAATTTAATAATACAATATGACTTGTCCTTTAAAGACAAATCTTCTACATCTCTTTTATTGTACTGAGGTCCTTCTTTGCACTCTCAAAATACAATGAAAATTACTTTTAGGTGACTTAAGGGAATCTTCTATTTTGGATGATATAGCCTTTTTCCAGCTTGCTTGACAAGTATCAATTCTTCTTCTTCTAATGTCAGTGAAGTGCAGGTTAATACAGAAAGCATACTGCTATCTTACATCTTTGGGGATATGAGAGTAAAAAAAGGGAGTATTTGGAGGAAATCTCACACAGATATAGACAGAATGTGCAAACCCCACACAGACAACAACAGAAGGGAGCAGGATTTGAACTTAGCATGTTGGATCTGTGAGGCAACAGTACTAACTACCGCACCACCATACTGCCCATGATGTTGTTATAGTTTAAAAGAGAAAACTGAAACAAATAGGAGGATAAATATCTTGCCATCAGTATCCAAGGAGCACCAACTATGCTTATATTAGTAGTCATTTATTGTCCACCAAAATGTAATGACTTGCTTTACATGGACTATATTGCCAAAAGTATCGGCACACCTGCCTTTACACACATATGAACTTTAATGATATCCCATTCTTAATACATAGGCTTTAATATGGAGTTGGTCCACCCTTCGCAGCTATAACAGCTTCAACTTTTCTCGGAAGGCTTTCCACAAGGTGTAGGAGTGTGTTTATGGGAATTTCTGACCATTCTTCCAGGAGAGCATTTGAGAGGTCAGGCACTAATGTTAGTTGAGAAGGCCTGGCTCGCAGTCTCTGCTCTAATTCATCCCAAAGGTGTTCTTTTGGGTTGAGGTCAGGGCTCTGTGCAGGCCAGTCACATTCCTCCACACCAAACTCGCTCATCCATTTCTTTATAGACCTTGCTTTGTGCACTGGTGCACAGTCATGTTGGAACAGGAAGGGGCCATCCCCAAACTGTTCCACAAAAAGTTGGGAACATGCAATTGTCCGAAATGGCTTTGTATGCTGAATCATTAAGAGCTCCTTTCATTGAAACTAAGGGGCCAAGATCAACCCCTGAAAAACAACCCACACCATAATCCCCCCTCCACCAAACTTTACACTTTGCCCAGTGCAGTCAGGTAAGTACGGTTTTCCTGCCAGCCACCAAACCCAGACTCGTTCATTGGATTGCCAGTTAGAGAAGCATCATTCGTCACTCCAGAGTACAGCTCTCCACTGCTCTAGAGTCCAGTGGCGGTGTGCTTTACTCCACTGCATCCGACGCTTTGCATTGCACTTGGTGATGTAAGGCTTGAATGCAGCTGCTTGGCCATGGAAACCCATTCCATGAAGATCTCTATGCACTGTTCTTGAGATTTTAGAGGTCTGTAGCTATTGACTCTGCAAAAAGCTGGCAACCTCTGCACATTGTGTGATTTTACGTGGCCTACCACTTCGTGGCTGAGCTGCTGTTATTGCCAATTGCTTCCACTTTGTTATAATACCAATAACAGTTGACCGTGGAATATTTAGTAACAAGTAAATTTCACAAATGGACTTATTGCACAGGGTGGCACGGTGGCGCAGTGGGTAGTGCTGCTGCCTCACAGTTAGGAGACCAGGGTTCGCTTCCTGGGTCCTCCCTGTGTGGAGTTTGCATGTTCTCCATGTGTCTGCATGGGTTTCTTCTAGGTACTCCAGTTTCCTCCCACAGTCCAAAGACATGCAGGTTAGGTGCATTGGCGATCCTACATTGTCCTTGGTGTGTGTGCGCCCTGTGGTGGGCTGGCGCCCTGCCCTGGGTTTGTTTCCTGCCTTGTGCCCTGTGTTGGCTGAGATTGGCTCCAGCAGACCCCCGTGACCCTGTAGTTAGGATATAGCAGGATGGATGGATGGACTTATTGCACAGGTGGCATCCTATCACAGTACCACGCTTGAATTCACTGAGCTCCTGACAGCGACCCATTCTTTCACAATTGTTTGTAGAAGCAGTCTAGGTGTTTGATTTTATGCATCTGTGGCCATGGGAAAGTTTTGGAACACCTGAATTTAATGATTTGGAGGGGTGTCCCAATACTTTTGGCAATATAGTGTATCTACCATAACTAGTTAGGATGAAAATTTAATGGAAGGTGATTTCAATTTTCACACAGATATTTAATGTGATCCCATAGTAAGAGACTTAATGAATCTTGTGTATTTCTTTGGCCCTTACCACCTAATACCCAGTGGTGATCACACGTTAGATTTAGTTTTTTTGAAGAGATTTAACATTAATGTGCCTCAGACCCTGGGTATGGGAATCTCAGACCACTACTGGAGCTGCTTTGAAATAGCAACACTTGTAACTAAAATTAAAGAGAAGTGCATTGTGAAGAAATGTTATTTTGCTGTAACAACTGCCTCATCTTTTTCCAGGTTTTATTGATAGTCAAACAAATTTATATACCTTTCAATGTAAATAATTTGGCAGTCAGTTTTAATACCAGGCTAAATGCCATGGCAGACACCAAGATAAATCTGTAAAGAAAATAGCCACCTGTAAACTCAAGCAGTCAGTAAACTTAAAAAAAAGGCTACAAAGCTGAGCATAAATGAAAAAAAAAACAAATTAATAAGCTGACATATTCTGAGAACCCATAAATACAAATACTAGAGCAGAGTGACCAGACAGACAAAATTACAGTATTTCTCCAAATTATTAACAATAATGTAGGAAATCCAAAAGTGCTCTTCTCAGATACAGACCATCCATTGTACCCAACTCCACCTTTCCAGCAGATGAAATTGGTGGATGAATATCAAGCTTTTGTAGCATTTTTTTTTACAAGAAAGGTAAATACCAAAATATCTAATATAATTCAGACTTCAGAATTTCCTCCAATTAAACATACCATACTGAATTCCTTTAGCAAAAAAATGTACTTGAACTTTGCAGAATAATTACTTAACATAAACTGTTCAACTGAGGTCTTTATCCATTTCCTACAGGCTTTTTTTAAGAAGTCTCTGAATGCGATGCGTAATCGGCAGTGTCCTAGACAATTACCCTCTCCATATAAACGGTTGTTTTTCCTGATTCTTTAAAGACTGCAGTGCTGAAGCCTTTGCCTAAGAAAATAAAACTGGACTGGGGTAGGACAGACTAGCATTACCTGTTTTACTATGCTTTAGCATCCAAGAACTTTGCTAAAAAGCAAACTGCACAGACACTCTTAATTCCAGCAAGAATGTTGGTTTTCTCTCCAGAGGACCTCCATGGAATGTAGTGTCTGGGCACTATCTGATAAAATGATCAATCACCAAGTGAGATCAGACTTGTCTTCTTATGGTAACAGTTTAACATTGGGCTCAAGCAAAAAGCTAGAAGTCACCCATTGGCAATTGTGATGAACAAAGCTTTAAACCAACAGTCATCCAAGAAGAAAGGGCTTATGTGCACCTAAGAAACCAATGGCACTACATCTTCTCCTTTTTATTAAAAAGCTATTGCACTCACACCAGATCTGGGCAGTTTATGAAGCCCACTGCTCAGTTTGGCCATAAATCTGCTTTATAAAGCAGGACCCATTGACTAGAATGTGGATGTAACAAAAGCTGGAATGGTGCCTTTTACTCCAAAGAGTAAACTGGTGCTGGAATGGAATGGGAGAATGGAAGACTTTCTGGAAGAGGATTGGATGAGGGGGCCATTAGTAAACGTTGCTAAGAAAATGCAAGAGCACAAGCAAGAGAGATATCACCAGTTGACCATTAGACATAAACTGTATGCTAACCAGAAGAGGTCACCGTATGTTAAAACCTTGAAGGGAAAACTGTAGTACCAGCTGCGATCATAGCGAAGAAGGAGAATTCCTAAACAAAGGAAGAAAAGCATGATTAAAGATCTGTTCACAAGAGGTAGAGAAAGCCAACCAGTAAAGGAACAGAGCATTGCATACACCAAACCATAAGTACTCCTACTTTGATTCTAGGAACTATTAATTGTAATTTGATAGTTAGGATAAAACCAGGTAATTTATCATGGTATTGGCATCACTGTATCTGAAAAGTAATAATCTTTGTTAAGGATACATTTTAGCTGTTATAAGTTTCACCATAAATCTAGTAGGAAAGTTTGAGGCAGCATCTCACGTGTAACTGTGTGTGAGGGAGGTAACCCATTGTAGACCAGCTGTGAGCAAATGAATGCCACAGTGCAGGCACTAGAAGCTTAAAACTTATCCATTTTGAGCACATGAATTGAAAGAATATAATTCATAACTTATGTGCCCTTTTCTACAAGAAAGAAAACGTTTAACTAAGCTATTGCAATTTTCTATTTTGTGTTGTTTTTGTCCTTCGTCTATATATAGTCATACATGCGCACTCATAAACCAACTTACAGGCTCTGAGAAGGTAAGCAACACCACTTTGGGAAGAGAGGGCGCACTGACACTAACCATTTCTTCTCTGTCTACCGCAGTTCTGAGAAGAAGTCCGAGGATGGCACCCAGACCCTCCCACAATTCCCTGCGAAGACTCTGCTCCTTCCACCTGGAAGGATAAATAAGGCATCCCTGAAAGGAGGCGTTCATTTTGGATCTCCAACATGATGACAGGGCCAGAGTGCGAGAGGAAATTTTTTTTTTTGTTCTCCATTAATCAAATTTGCCTGGTTGACACACCAGCCTTTCTTTTGGTATCCTCATTCTGTTCACCCAGTCACAGTATATATATTATATACATCCACCTTAATAAAAGGAAACATGTCTTTGCATTTGTCTGTGTGCCTGCCCAGTTGCTATATCTCCCGATATTTCAAATAAGGAAGCATCAAAAACATTTTTAGTACTAAAATGCATAGCATTTGTCATTCCAATTGATGGCACATGACAAACATTAACACTGCTTTTACAAATCCCATACCAAATGGTATATAACAGAGACAGATGCATTGCATGGGCACTGCAAATGATAACACTAAGGTCTTGGTCTAGATTTCAACCTGACTTAGAAGGTTAGCACATTAGGTCTATATATACTTGTATATATCCATCTTATCTTGTCCTCATATTACAAATAAATTGTATTGTTTGGGCTATTCATTGAAAAATAGTATATCACCACGTCCAAACCACAACAGAGAAAGTGAAAGTTATTTAATGTAGATTTTAAATCGTATAGATTAAATCGTATAGATCGTATAGATTTCTTTATATTTCTGGCATCCTGACTGGCAAGTGAAACAGGCATACTTTGGTGGGCAAAAAATAAAATCCTTTAAACACACTACATTTATTTGGCAGCCCTGCATGGGCATCTTACCTAATTTTCCTTTAAAAAAAAATACTGGCATTGCTGAAGGCAACAGTGATATTTCATTAACTGATTCATTAACATCAGTCAGTCAGTTCATCTTGTCATACTGTAGCACGTTTGATCTTTTATATCACTGCAATATTTTGAGAAATTAACTTCTGATTTTTATTTTCAGCCAGCTACTGAATAGATTTACAAACAAAAGATCAACAAGCAAAAGTTATACATCAGCTGAAACATTTTCAAAATGCAGCAGGAACAATCTTAACTGAAAAGAAAGTTTTAGAAAATAGCAAAAATAGCATAGTGCCAGCCACCTGGACAAAGTTCTCTGCACCTGCCTTTGATGTTAGGAGTTCATTTTCTCCAGGATCCTATTGGCTGCGGTTGGGGAATTTGTTTTCCTCTCTTCTACAGCCATCTGTTATCAAATTTGACTCTAATATTTGCCATTATATCTATAATAGACTACCTATAGCCAACTGCTATGTAATTTCATTAATGGCTCTTCCATTTTTCAAAAATATATTAATGGATTTATTTTTACATTTTTTACTTTGTAATTATAATTTTCCTTTACTTTTTATAATACACTTTGGTTACACTTTTTGTATGAAAATGTTCCAAATAAATAAATGTTGATGCGAGGCAACTGCAGAGTTTCTCCAAAGAAAAAAGAATGGGTAAACAGGGATTCATTTGTTTACAGAATTTAAAAGTCCTCTTTTATTACCAGCACCCAGCTGCCTTCTGTTCGGAGCACATGCTACACATGCTGCGTTATAAAAGGCAAACAATATAATTAAAGACCTTAGCCATCATGCACAATTGCTCTTCTCACTTGTTCCCTTATGCTAAACAGTACAGGACCATTTAAATGTACACTACTAAAGTCAATAGTTTCATTCCACTGATAGTGAGGATTATTGGAGAGCTAATTGTAATAAGAAGTATTTTATTGCTTGAACATTAGAACACTCTAGACGAGAACAGGCCATTCAGCCCAACAACGCTTGCCATTCCTATCCACTTATTTCTTCCAAGAAAACATCAAGTCGAGTTTTGAAAGTCCCTAACGTCTTACTGTCTAAGTATGGCAACATACAAAACACTGTGTGTTTGTGTGTGTCTGTGTGTGCGTGTGTGTGTGCATGTGTGTATATACAGAAGCAAAGGTGTATACACCTGATAAGCCCCAATTAGGGTGAAACATGTGTTGTGTACTCTGTATTATTTGACAGATACTGTATCATATATACTGCTCAAAAAAATTAAAGGAACACTTTTTAATCAGAGTATAGCATCAAGTCAGTGAAACCTCTGGGCTATTGATCTGGCCAGTTAAGTAGCAGAGGGGGTTGTTAATCAGTTTCATCTGCTTTGGTGTTAATGAAATTAACAACAGGTGCACTAGAGGGGCAACAATAAGACGACCCCCAAAACAGGAATAGTTTAACAGGTGGAGGCCACTGATGTTTTTTCCCTCCTCATCCTTTCTGATTTTTTTTTTCACGAGTTTTGCATTTGGCTACGGTCAGTGTCACTATTGGTAGCATGAGGAGATACCTGGGCCCTGCAGAGGTTGCACAGGTAGTCCAACTTCTCCAGGATGGCACACCAATATGTGCCATTGCCAGAAGATTTGCTGTGTCTCCAGCACAGTCTCAAGGGCATGGAGGAGATTCCAGGAGACAGGCAGTTACTCTAGGAGAGCTGGACAGGGCCATAGAAGGTCCTTAACCCATCCGTAGGACTGGTATCTGCTCCTTTGTGCAAGGAGGAACAGGATGAGCATTGCCAGAGCCCTACAAAATGACCTCCAGCAGGCCACTAGTATGAATGTCTCTGACCAAACAATCAGAAACAGACTTCATGAAGGTTGCCTGAGAGTCCGACATTCCCTAGTGCGCCCTGTGCTCACTACCCGGCACCGTGGAGCCATAGAATACCAGAATTGGCAGGTCCACCACTGGCGCCCTGTGCTTTTCACAGATGAGTGCAGGTTCACCCTGAGCACATGTGACAGACATGACAGGGTCTGGAGAAGCTGTGGAGAACATTATGCTGCCCGTAACACCGTTGAGCATGACCGGTTTGGTGGTGAGTCAGTGATGGTCTGGGGATATATATATATATATATTGTGAGCACAGGTCCGAACACCATGAGATAAACACCAGCACTTTATAAAACACATGTTTATTTAGTGTAAAGTCCACACAGCACACAGTGCTCCCACTCCAAACACCCCTATCCAAGGACTTCTCTCTCAGTGTCCATGGGCCGCCTCTCTTCCTGCTGTCCCAGGAGCTTCGTCCTGCTTCCGCTCCCGACTCTAGCTCCCCAACTGTAGGAAGGCGGCCCCTTTTATTTCCACCTGGATGTGCTCCAGGTGCTTGATGACGTTCTTCCAGCAGCACTTTCTGGTGTGGCGGAAGTGCTGCCCTTGCACCCGGAAGCACTCCGGGCATCCCTGGAAGGTCCTTCCTCCACCTTCCCAGGGATGCCCAGAGTGGACTTGAGTCTCCTTGCTCCATCCCTGTGGTCCCCTCATCATCCAGGGCGGTTGCCCCCTTGTGGCCCATGGGACGTATAGACCACCTCCCGGTCCTCCCAGGCGTCCCGGCTGGGTCTCTGACCACCAGCCTCCTGTGTGTGATATATATCACACTTTGGGAGGGAGACTAGGGAGATGTGATGTGATCTTCTCGGAAGACAATTTAAAGTCCTGCGAGCGACACTTTAACTTGCTCCCAGCTCTTAAAACAGCAACAAGCGACAAGCAAAACATGCAGCTCATCAGCAGCAGAAAGCCAGTAGATGATCTGACCGCTTCTCCTTGCGTGCGTTCAGCCACCCTAAACCCCCACCCCCACCCCCATTCACAACGCGAGCGGCAGAGACGCGAAGTGGCAAAAGGACAGCTGCTGTACAGGCTTTAAAATAATTGACAGGCAGCGTGATAGCCGCAGCAGCAGAAAGACAGCAGATGATCCAACGGCATCTCCTTAGCATGCGTTCAGCCGCCCCCCCCCCTTCACAACATGAGCAGCTTTATACGTCCCGCAAGAAAGAGATTTAACCATGTCTGGAGCCGGAAATAAAGGACAAGTATTTTTTTTACAATGTCACGCGAGACAACACAGTAAGACATCATTTAAAACAAGTCCACGGACATCTAACCTAGCAGTTGTTGGATTGCTTTTGGCAGACACGCTTCATGTGCTCCCAGCTCTTAAAACAACAACAAGCAAAACATGCAGCTCGCCAGCAGCAGAAAGCCAGCAGATGATCCGACTGCTTCTCCTTAGCGTGTGTTCAGCCACCCTATACTCCCCCCCGCTTCACAATGGCAAAAAGACAGCTGCTGTACAGGCTTTGAAATAATTGGGCAGCGAGACAAGCAAAACGGGCAGCTCGCCAGCAGCAGAAAGACAGCAGATGATCCAACGGCATTTCCTTAGTGTATGTTCAGAACGTACAAGTATTGTTTTTACAAAAGTTTCAAAGTAAAAGTGAAAATAATGCATATGCAACAATTTCCATGAAAATAACAATCTCCTCAAATTGTATATCCGGTAAACCAAACCCGGGGGTGGTCGAGCGAAGCCACATATATAGCCACATATGTGCACCTGGGGATCACCATCCTGACTCAAGTCAAGTTAAAAGGTACCAACTAGGGACTGTGTTGTTTTTCACCCACAGTTCCTAAAGGCAGCCCATAGAACAAGCCTAGCCTCCACCTTCATACCGGAGCAGGCTCCGCCCCATCCAGTTAGGATGCAATAAAAATAGATGGTCCCCGGAAAATGGTGGCTCATTCTGGAGCCAACAGGCAACAGAGAGGGAGCTCTCATTGACAGACTTTGTTTTGTTGCTCGACTTTTATGGCTAAAGAACTGCTTTTTGATCTTTATTTCTTTGGGTTGATGCCTTATAATTAAAAGGGGTAGCCTAGCTGGTGCTCAATTCATTCTCTTGATTCCTTGTGCTCAGCAGACCAAAAATTAGTAAATTAGTCACACAGGCTAAATCTTATGTAACACCATGTAACTCATCTGTGAGTCTTAATTATATCTAGCATGGGCATTACCATTTTACATAGGTGACGTCAATTTTCAGCCATGTTTCCACCACCAAATCAGTAGTTCGGCCAGATTAGTTCCCAGCATTTCACATATTGCTTAAAATAGTCCTACTGGTTTTCTATGGGATTTTGTGGGCCAGTTGAGATGCAAGAATACTTCAAAATGTTGTTTGTGGCAATCACAACATAGTTCCAGTCCTGTACGTTGACAGTTGTCATCTTGGAAGACTCTGGCAGCCATTCTGTTTTCACTCTGGAGGTGAAACACAAAAACTAGCACAGCTTGTTCCAACACTGCTTTTACACAGGCAGTAGGTTTGTAAGTAATCAATAAAAGTTGGAACACCTACAGGAATTGTTAGCTGTCACTACATTACTTATTTGTGAGCACAATCTTTTGGCCACAGTTCTGGTGAACATTAGCAGTAGACTGCAATGTATGCCACTGCTGGAAGACACTTTGTACAGTACATTTTGATACACTAACTGCTTTATGTAGACTATGCCCTTTAGCACAGTGGAATGTAATAACCTTCTTTTTTTTTAACCAATCATTCTTGTCAGTCATGTGACCAATTTTTCATGGACAGAACCAAGCACATGTGTTACACCTCTGCTCCCTGTCACTCTACAAACCCTGTTACACACAATACAGCTATCTGGAAAACAGTACAGTATTCATACTGGGGTGCCCTCTGTTGGTGTATGAAGAACAAGTGAGAACAAGTATGAACGAGTAAGACTTTAACTGAACTACGTGCTTATGACAATAAACTTCAACTTGAATTTGGGAGTGATTTATGTGGAGTTTCAATGTTCTCCGTGTCTACTTTTTTTTTCCTTTTGTGCAGTTAGTCTGGATTTTGTCCCACAACTGAATGATGTGAACATCAAGTTAATTGGTCTTTGTGTATTTAGGTGTAAGCTACAAAAGATTGACACTTCATTTTGGTTTGCTTCTCACTTAACCAACAGAGTCTAACTGGAAGGAATTATCTTATTATAGGAGGAGGAGGAGGTTGGAAGCATGCGCATTGCCACACCCTCCACACAACAAACCATCCAAACTGGAACCTGAGGACACCTCAGTACTACACTGGAACAGTGTGAGGTTTTTTTTTACAGTGGCTGGAGTGCTCACCCTGGCACACCCGCCCCAGTTTTCCCTTTAAGTTGGAGGACCTGCTTGCAGGGCTGAGTGCAGGTTGGAGTAATGTTGACTATTGAGTAGGCATATCTTATAGTAGGTATGTCATGAAGTACACATGTTGTGTAGTGCTGTCGGTTATAGCCAGACACTTCTGTGTTTCTGCTGTGTAAATTACTTGAAATAAATATGAAATCTGATTACCTGTTCATTGGAGCTCCTGAATCACAATCTGCAGCTAGACCCTTTTGCCACTTTTCACTCAGTTCTGATGGCTCAGGCATCAGCCCTAGTGACACTGAACTACAGTAGATTAGCAAGTTAGAAAACTTATAAATGTATGACAAGTCAAATATTGAAAATTTAAGAGTGTCCACAACTGTTGCAGGGCAGCACGGTGGCGCTACTGCCTCACAGTAAGGAGACCTGCGTTCACTTCCCGGGTCCTCCCTGTGTGGAGCTTGCATGTTCTCCCCGTGTCTGCGTGGGTTTCCAAAGACAAGCAGGTTAGGTGCATTGGCAAACCTAAATTGTCCCGTGTGCGTGTGCCCTGCCCGGGCTTAGTTCCTGCCTTGTGCCCTGGGATTGGCTCCAGCAGACCCCCGTGACCCTGTGTTAGGCTATAGCAGGTTGGACAACTGTTGCAATTTCAGTACTACGAGGGACGTTCAAAAACCGTCCGCACTTTTTTTAAACTCTATTTATTGAGGGTTTCTAAAACAAATAACATCACTTTTCTACATAGTCACCTTCGTTTGCGATTCAATTTCCCAGCGTCGTACTAACTTTTTAATGCCCAATTACTACTTCTCCCGCCTTCACCGTTTCCAATGGAAACCCTTTGAACGTCCCTCGTATGAACAACTTTTGCAATATTATAGATCGTTTAATCCAGTCCTTAACACCTTCTAAATGTTACCTTAAGAATATTGGGCATATTAGATGTCCTGTCTTATTTATTCCATGTCTCTCCCTTAGCTTTTGGGTACAGAAACATTTTTTATTCAGTGCATTTTGATTTGCGCAGTCACGTCGGCGTCGGGAGTCGAGTCAGTTACCGTTGTTATTACGTGGTTACATAATGTTTTTTTTTTATTTTCCACATACGTTTAAAACTAGCTTCCCAATGTGTTACCCTTAAATTTAAACACATAACTTGTTAACGAAACATACCATTCAACTTTTCCAAATGTATCTCAGAAGAACGACTTTTGTTAGACTTGGACTACGCGGCCACCGTAGATTGTCCTAAAGACGCAAAGGCGCTTGGCTCGCTCCACTGCACGCAGGTTAGCTCAAGCAGGTGTCTGGATGCTTAAAACTTGACAGACACGTCTAGTGAATGTTATAATGATGGCATACACATGGTATGTGTATTCATTTCACGTTCTGTATTTCGAGTTCATTACCTCAGAAGCCCAGCTATTTTGGATCTACTTTTATCAGTTCGTCAGTTTCTACTTACTACATTTCCCAGAGTGCACTAGGGCTGCGCGCAGAATGACTGCGACGCTGTAGGATTGGCATTGCTTACAGTTTGATTAACAGTGTCATAACACTAGTAGAGCAGAGTGAGATCGCTTTGTGCAGAATGTCTGCTCCTTTGAGGTTCGACGGGAGAGTGGTCCTGGTGACAGGGGCTGGAGGAGGCAAGTGCAACACACTGAATAATTACAGCATTCTTTGTGTTCATCTGTTACTACTTATGATATGTGAAGATATGGGACTCTAACCCATGGAGATTTTAATTTCATTTAAGTCTGCAAAACACAGTTAATGTCTTTTCTGATGTTTCTAGAATGATTTCGTGCATCAGTTTTACACTAAAGTAACTTTATCCTCTCTTGCTTAAATGCATTGACACTGCTAAATACACCTGCAGAATCAACGAAATAACATGTTACCGCAAATTTTAGTTAAGAAAAGTGTCGCACTTCTTGGTTAACCTATCCATTGTCTCGAAACAATTTTAATTACACGTGTTCCGGGGTAGAGATAATACCTCCTTGCGATCCTTCTCAGAACAAGTGGCTTAGAAAGTTGATGGGTGGATGAACGGATTTACAATATCTTAAAAGCAAAGCATTATGATAGAATTCAGAACTGGAGATAGCGATTTTTTAAAATTGTATGGTACTTCTACTATGGATCTATTCAATGCTAAAAAAGGAAGCCCAATTTCAAAGTTTTATGGTTTAGGTTCAAGTGTATTGTATTTTCAAAGCATAGCTAAGTTTAAACATTTTCTAAGGGATTAAACCATATAATATGTGTAGATTATTGCATATAGTATAATTCAAATAGTATAAATAAGTACACATTAATAGTTTGTTAACACTTGTAAGTAAATACCTGGAATTTTATATTAATATGTATTTACGTTAGCACAAGTAAGAGTTTAGATTCTCAATTGAAAATAACCCATATGTAATACAGTACATGTGCTCTGTTGTGTGGTATTTTGCAGTTAAAATAGTGTTTGTGTTTTATTTTAAAACTAAATGTAAATATTTAATGCGCTCTAAGTCTTGTCAGTGAGAATTGAATTAAATAAAAAAAAAAAACAGTGAAATAAATAATTGGGGTCATATGTGCAGTTCTCAGTAAGGATTATGTTCAGTAAAATTCACTTATTTTCTTTACACAATCTTTGAAAGGTGTTGTTGAACATTGTAGGTTAGAGTTCCCCTCCATTTTGTTTTTCTTATGGTGCAATACTGAGTACCGGACAAAGTGCACAATATATCAGAGTAAACTGTGTGATAGGACAGTCTTACCCACTGCATTCATTAAGCTCAGGTAGTAAAATACGCCAAGCTACAATACACTGGTTACCTTTTCCCAAAGCATCCTTAAATGTAAATAACAAAAAATTAAAGTAGCACTTAATATGTCATATAATTTATAGGGTTAGAGTACACCAAGCTATCCCAGTAACTCACATGTGTAAACCTTTCAGCATCCAAATAAAAATGAAATATGTTTAAACATGGTCAATATGTGGGTACTAACCTGCTTAAGAATGTACTTGGCAGTGAGGCCTGTTTATTACAGAAGAACAGCATGTATGTGTCTGAAATAAAGATGTAATGTTTCATTTAGCTCCTATTTCCATTCTTTGTCATGCAATATTTTCCAATTTGTCCCATGGGAGATAAGTATAGTTGTCTATATAATTAGAGTATAGTGAACCAAAGCATTATTTATTAGCTGTTTACTCCCATCAGAGAATTGGGGCTGTTGATGCATTCTCTTGTTATTAATTGCTATTAATTCTCAGAATTACTTTTTATGATCCATACAGGACTGGGAAGAGAATATGCCCTGGCTTTTGCAGAGAGAGGAGCTTCTGTTGTTGGTGAGTTTTAAGGGCAAATGCAGAGACATAGAGGATACGTGTTAATATATAGTGGGTTGGATAATGGATGGATGTATGACTTATACAGCATTATAATAAATTGTAAATGTAATTACTTAAAAATCTGTGGTGGGCTGGTGCCCTGTGTTGGCTGGGATTGGCTCCGGCAGACCCCCATGACCCTGTAGTTAGGATATAGCAGGATGGATAATGAATGGATGGATTAGTTAAAAATTTTGAGATACTTTAAAGTCAAGAGAGTCTACAACAGGAAATGTTAAAAAGACTAAAACCCATCTGTCCATCTTTATTTTGTTTTTATTAGTACCTTTTTATTTTTGTAATTGTTGATTTACAAAGCAACTAACAAGACTACACACTTGCAAGAAAGTCTGACAAAAGGTCCAGCAGTTGAAGATTACATGAATTATTAACATTAGCAAAATAAAGGTTTTACAAAATGATTATATGGAAAAGGTATACATTTATATAATGGCTTTTGAAAATGTATTTTATAATTTACACGCAGAAGAAAAATTATATAAAATGTTCAGACCAATAATTCAAAAACAATTAAAAATAAATAAATAAATGCAGACAACAAATTATTAGTTACAAATACAGATAATAATCTAGAGAAAGACCAGCAAGTGAGCAAAGTAAGATTTTCATATCCTGGTGAGCTTTGGTTTATAACTTAAAACAGTATATCAAATATTGCATCTTATAGATGACTGTCTTTGTTATTTCACTTTCTAATGTAGTAGGGTATTGTACCATGTTAGCCATTATGGATGCAAGGAAAATGACACCTTTTATTGGCTAACTAAAAAGATATTTGTAATATGCAAGCTTTCGAGGCAGCTTAGGCCCCTTCTTAAGGAATATTGTGGAATGTTTTTATTGAAATCTCATATTATTTTTGGCCTTATTTGTTTGTTTCTTATAGTTCATAATTTTGATCTAAAATAACCTAGGGTCGCCAAAAAAAAGTTCCAGTTGGGTTTGCTGTGACTGCTGAATTTCTTCCAGAAGACTGACTGCATTTTTTAAGTAAATCCAGTAAATTTGAAACAGTAAACTAATCCATGATTGAAGTAACACAGAATGTTTCCCTGTTTTAAGACCGACAAGTGCACAAATTTCAAAAGTTTGACTTTCAAACCACAAAACTTGAACTTTCCTGAAAAATTTCCATGAAGAGTAAGTGTGCCATATTTCAACACAATCAGTCCACTGGGAGCCAAGTTGTTTCACATAGCCAGACAGACTCTGCAATAACAGTAGCTGCTTTTCACATTATATTTTGTGTTTTTTGGTATGCAAACTCGCCTAAAAAAGTTCCAAAGAACATGAATCTAGGGCACTTATGTAGTAAAACCATACTAGCTCCAGCTGCTTTCTCTCAGATATAGTGTATGGAATTTTAATAGATACTTTGCTAATGTGAATTGGATAAATAGATTGTTGTAGAGAGCTTTTAGTGAATACATTATAAAATGAAGTAAGCCATTTGCATGAATTAACCAACTTAAGGTGACATCCATCTGGATAGCAACAACAATATAGTTGCAATTTTTACTAAAGTAAAGATTTTCTTTTGGAAGGAAGACACCAAAGGTGAAGCTGTATCAATTAAAATAAAAATGGACGTCAAGGCGAAAGTGCACTTTAAGAATACAGATAACAAATAACAAGAAACTGAGCAAAAAGAGTAAACAGGAGGATAAGACCAATAACTACCAGAAAAAATTAGACACGCATGCAGAGCAAAAAGAATTCAACAAAATAACCAAGTATAACCTGTGCACAAACTTAATGTAGGTAAATTGATAATTATGGTTGTGGAACAAAATTTTATATAGATTAAACTACATTACGACAGTGGAGGGGCCGAGATCTCTCTTCCATATTTTACACAAAGAGAGAGGATGATAGGAGAAATTACACACAGGAGAAACCAGTGCGGAAACCATCTTAAAAAAAGTATGAGTCTGCATGGCTTGAGCAAAAATCAAAGTTGTCATTAAAAGGGAAAAGAGGAGAACTTTAAATTGTATACACAGAACGTGGAATGCCCTGAGAACATGGTCATCATAAAAATCATTTAGGGAGCAGATCTGTCACTGAGACGATTAGAGTAAGAACACTCAGCTCAGCATCATTAAAATATTAAAAGTTGTGGATTTAAGTGTGCCACCTGGGCACCTAGCCAGATTGTTTCTACACTAGACTCCAGACAGCACAAAAAGATTTTACTAAACCAAAATAAAGCTGGTCCAGTTTTAATTTAATTTTATTATTAATTTGTATTATTAAATTTTATTAAAAGGACGCTCTGTAAAAATGAACAGAGCTACCAAGGATCTCTCAAAGTCTAACAAAGACATGGAGAAAGTGAGATCTTAAAGCCAAGTAAAACCCTCCATTTTTCTTGGGACAAGTCAGCATGGCCAATTTTAAGTTTTGGCTTCCTATCTTTGCAGCTAAATTAGAAATAAGTGATCTGATTTCAGAACAGTATCGTAAAGGTGGGGAAATGGTGAACATTGAAGTGATGAATCTGAAATGATTAATTTTAATAATAACTAAATGTAATTAGAAGGAAATATTTAACTTATCTAAGCAAATATACTGTATAGTTGAAGCTGGCAATTAAATTAGAAGATAAGGCAGTCTCACCATTGCAGTATTGTTTACAAAATTCTTTGGTAGTAGTAGGTATTGTAGAAATAAAACTGACCAAAGTTAGTATAACTATCATCTAGTCCTTTGAAGAACTCTGCTTGTTCTGAATTTTTAATTGTCACCAATGTTTGTAAGGCATTACAGCTTTAATTCGTGTAAGCCAGTCATCCATCCTTTCATGTGCCATGACTGTTCACATTTCCAGGTGTCCTTTTTAAGACCTATAACAGTGTGTTGTGTATGACATTAACAAGAAATTCCCACTGGAGGACAGCATAGCATCATGAAATTATAAACGTATGTGAATTTGTATGCCTTTAGAAACCTTTTTTTTTTTTTTTTTTTTTTTGCATATTTACAGTGAATGACCTTGGAGGTAGCATGAAAGGAGAAGGCAGAAGTACTTCAGCTGCTGACAAAGTTGTTGATGAAATCAGAACTAAAGGAGGAAAAGCTGTAGCTAACTATGGTATTGTGACAGCCTGTGTATATAATGTACTTAGCTGTTGCATTCTTAGTCTATATTTTACCCGTTGTCTTTTAAAATAATAGTTTCAGTAAATTTTGACAAAGATGCAAATTTCTACATCATTAATTTCTTAACATAGATACTTTCAACCCAGTGATACAGTGCATCCAGAAAGTATTCACAGCGCATCACTTTTTCCACATTTTGTTATGTTACAGCTTTATTCCAAAATGGATTAAATTCATTTTTCCTCAGAATTCTACACACAACACTCCATAATGACAACATGAAAAAAGTTTACTTGAGATTTTTGCAGATTTATTAAAAATATGAAAATGTGCTTTCTCAATTTTTTTAAGTATTCACAACCTTTGCCATGAAGCTCAAAATTGAGCTCAGGTGCATCCTGTTTCCCCTGATCATCCTTGAGATGTTTCTGCAGCTTAATTGGAGTCCACCTCTGGTAAATTCAGTTGATTGGACATGATTTGGAAAGGCACACACCTGTCTATATAAGGTCCGACAGTTGACAGTTCATGTCAGAGCACAAACCAAGTATGAAGTCAAAGAAATTGTCTGTAGACCTCCGATACAGGAATGTCTCGAGGCACAAATCTGAGGAAGGTTACAGAAAAATTTCTGCTGCTTTGAAGGTCCCAATGAGCACAGTGGCCTCCATCATCCGTAAGTGGAAGAAGTTCGAAACCACCAGGACTCTTCCTAGAGCTGGCTAGGCATCTAAACTGAGAGATCGGGGGAGAAGGGCCTTAGTCAGGGAGGTGACCAAGAACCCGATGGTCACTCTGTCAGAGCTCCAGAGGTCCTCTGTGTAGAGAGGAGAACTTTCCAGAAGGACAACCATCTCTGCAGCAATCCACCAATCAGGCCTGTATGGTAGAGTGGCCAGACGGAAGCCACTCTTTAGTAAAAGGCACATGGCAGCCCGCCTGGAGTTTGCCAAAAGGCACCTGAAGGACTCTCAGACCATGAGAAACAAAATTCTCTGGTCTGATGAGACAAAGATTGAACTCTTTGGTGTGAATGCCAGCTGTCATGTTTGGAGGAAACCAGACACCACTCATCACCAGGCCAATATCATCCCTACAGTAAAGCATGGTGGTGGCAGCATCGTGCTGTGTGGATGTTTTTCAGTGGCAGGAACTGGGAGACTAGTTAGGATAAAGGGAAAGATGACTGCAGCAATGTACAGAGACATCCTGGATGAAAACCTGCTCCAGAGCGCTCTTGACCTCAGACTGGGGCGACGGTTCATCTTTTAGCAGGACCACGACCCTAAGCACACAGCCAAGATATCAAAGGAGTGGCTTCAGGACAACTCTGTGAATGTCCTTGAGTGGCCCAGCCAGAGCCCAGACTTGAATCCAATTGAAGATCAAATGGCTGTGCACCGACGCTTCTCATCCATCCTGATGGATCTTGAGAGGTGCTGCAAAGAGGAATGGGTGAAACTGGCCAAGGATAGGTGTGCCAAGCTTGTGGCATCATATTCAAAAAGACTTGAGGCTGTAATTGCTGCCAAAGGTGCATTGACAAAGTATTGAGCAAAGGCTATGAATACTTATGTACATGTGGTTTTTATTTTGAATTAATTTGCAAAAACCTCAAACTTTTTTCATGTTGTCATTATGGGGTGTTGTGTGTAGAATTCTGAGGAAAAAAATGAATTTAATCCATTTTGGAATAAGGCTGTAACATAACAAAATGTGGAAAAAGTGATGCGCTGTGAATACTTTCCGGATGCACTGTATGTTATGATGAGCTGTGATGATTTTCATTCTTGTTATTTGTAAAATTAATATTTTGGTCTTTTTCTCATTAATAGTATCTGTTTCAGAGTGTTCTGAAACTGTGCTTTATTACTTTTATTGATTCTATTATAAAATGAACATTTGTTTACTTTGTCTTTTAGAAATTAATGCTTAGTTAAGTTTCTAAATGTATTCATCATTATAGCTGCCTATCTACCTGTCATTTTCAATAATGCACTCTCTGATATTAAAGCTTTTTTTGTTTTCTTTGCAAAATGCAGACTCAGTGGAAGATGGGGAACGATTGATTCAGACAGCTTTGGATGCATTTGGAAGAATAGGTATTTTTTAATGAAACAGAGTATTATTATAGCTGAATTCCTCTAGGAATTTTATTAGAATTTCAGATGTGGCAATCTTTTTAAATTATGTGAGAAAGATAGAATATTTCATTATATCTACTTGTACTATAAATTTAGGTTCAGCAGAAAATGCAATGGTATATTTAGTTTGTTAAGCACTTTGATATATCTAGAGCTACTAGAGGATGCCTCTTTAGGGGTTGTATGTTTAGAGCAAAACTTTGGTAATAATACCTAAATGAAAATTGTGCGACGCTTTTGCCTAACACAGACTTAAGAGTGCCAGCTATATCATATTATATTTTAACCTGAGAATAGATCATTCTAGACAACATGTTACTCCATATGCAATAAAAATGTGCCTTTTCTTCTTTTTTGATAGATATTCTTGTTAACAATGCTGGGTGAGTATTCTTAACATCAAATGTGTACAGTTTGTGCATGTTATTTATTTTTTAATTCATTTAATTCATTTATTTGTTTGTAGTATGGGTCAACTGTAAACACTTAATCATTCAAATAGTTATCTGATTTGACCTTAAGCCTATCTAATAATTTGATATGTACTGTAGTTCAAGTCATAATTTTTAAGAGCTGTTTTTTGTTTCATTCTGCTTTTTGTGATGTTTTTCTGTCATCCAACCCAAAAATATCATAAATACATGTTGAAATGTTAGGCTTTGTGTGTAGTCACATTGAACCAAAAACCTATGTGCCAGCATAGTGTATTTTTTCAGAGGTTTTACAAAAAGCTTCATGTATTCATTTAACTTGTGTGTGTGTAGCATTTTATAATGGTTTAAATGTTATGTTGCCAAAATTTTCCTACTCAGGTTTGTCAGTGTTCGCAGCACCTAGGTTCTATTTTTAACAATTTGGTACAGAGTTAAAATGCAGAGATGATAATTGAGAATATCTTTGTATGTAAGATACACTATTTTTGTTTATTTTGAAATTTGATAAACATTAACTTTGTAAAAATCAGTAATGGTCTTAACTAGAGGTTAATGTCAGATAAAATCATATTTAAATGAATGTGTAACTAGAGGGCTTCTCCCCCTGCTTGCTTCGTTTACCAACCACCCAACCCTTTGCCCCCGCCTGCTGCTGCCGTGCTACGTGATCTACATCTCGTGCAGCGCTTCGAACATTTAAAAACCTGTACAGCAGCTGTTCCTTTATCTCACTGCCTTGTCTCTCTTCTGCCCCAGACATCCTCAAACACTATTTAATCTCTCTTCGCTGTTCCGTTATTTCACCGAGTAATATTTTCCGTTTGTTTGCACTAATGCAATCTTTATTATCATTTTTTGAGACTTGCAAATTTTCCTACTTCCATTATCTCTAACCTGCTCTGCATGTGTATTGTGCCAACGTTTTTGAATTCTTTACAATGTTCTACTTTGTCATCTACTCTTTGTCTTTTGCAAACCCCGAGCTTAGTTAAATCTCTTGGCACATCTCTTGGCACAAAGTTTAGTCTTGCAGGATGTAAAAGTGTCTTTCTGAGAAAGTCACATCTCGTCTCTCTGAACACATCTCGTCCGAAGTTTTTAGTATATTTATCTATTCATTCTCTGAACTTGTGTTTTTCAGTATAGCATTAAGTAGGAAATTAGGAGATAACAAACATTTGTTACATATATAATGTGTCTTACTTCATTTTATAAAAACATCTACAACTGTAAAATATGAATAACTGCTCAGCTGACCTCCACAAAGTATAGAAATGATTCTGCGCATTTTACTGAATCACTTTAGGGTTTCTTTAGAGCTTCTTGGTTTTCTCTCCATATGTGATTGTACTTTTTTCTATTTCCAAGTACCCTTAAAAATAGGGGAGATTAACTAACTGACCACGCTGTAACCTAAGTTAGCTTTAAATATCAAGTTTAGTGGAAGATAAATATAATGAGATGCAGATAATTAAAACCTGAGCCATTTACAGTGGCTTCAGAAAGCATTCATATCCCTTCACTTCTTTACAGATTTTGTTATGTTGTAGCTTTATGATAAAATAGTTAAAATTCATGTTTCCCCTCATTAAGCAACATTCAGGACCCCAGAATTGAAAAGAGTAAACAAAATAATAGAATTTTTTTCAAATTTATTAAAAAAACAAAACTGAAATATCATATTGACACAAGTATGAAGATAATTTACTGGGCACTTCATTGAAGCTTTTTTGGCAGTTATTACTGCCTGGATTCTTGAGCATAATACAACAAGCTTCATACACCTGGATTTGGGGATCTTCTGTTATTCTTCTCTGCAAATCCTCTGAAGTCTGCTAAGTGGGGTGGAGAGTATTAGTAGACAGCTATTTTTAGGTCTTATCAGAGACATGTATATGGGTTCAGGTCCAGGCTTTAACTTGGCCACTCAGAAACATTCACAGAGTTTTTTTCTATGTCACTCCTGTGTTGTCTTTGTTGTTAGGGTCCTTTTGGAAGGTGAACATTCAGCCCAATCTGAGGTTCAGAGTGCTATGGTGCAGGTGTTCGGTAATGACATCTCTGTACTTTGCTCCATTTGGCCTTCCCTCAACCCTGACTAGTCTTAAGGTTAACTAAAAAGTAGTGACTTGCTAACCATATGTGTTTTTAGCATAGCCTTCTAGGACCATTAAAACTAAAGGAATTGATAGATTATTTTTTTATTTTTAAGATTACAAAATCCAGATTTACATGTTGACTTTGTTAACTGAACTAGAGTTATTCCTTGACATTAAGGTTAAAGTAAAGCCTGGTTTATTTATATTTAGTTTGAGGATCATGTGAAATACAGTCCCCTCCACAATTATTGGCACCCCTGTTAAAATGGTTGTAAAAAAAAAATCACCTTTTGGTGAATGGTTTTAAATTGTGTTTTCATTTTCCATAAGGCAGAGTAGGACATTCATTAAAAAAAAAAAAGTTTTATTCTTAAATGTGTGATTTAACATCTACTTGCAGACAATTCAATTACTGTTTTTTTACTTGGGTTACCTGGCACATTTTATAATGGTAGTGTCTTGTTGATGTGAAGGTGTGAAAAATAGTTTTGGAAAAATGTCTTTGTAGAATAGTTTTCACTCCCCCAACTAACACACACACACACACACACACACACATATATATATATATATATTTACTAGGGGGCTTTGTCCGCTGCTCACTTCGCTTGCCAACCCCTGTGTTTGGTTGATCGGATATACAATTTAAATATTTTTTTTCTTTGGAATTGTTTCAATTTCATTATTTGCACTTTTACTTTAAAGCTTCATTAAAAACAATATTTTTTGGAGACACATTGTGACAATGCAACGTATAACTGCCCATGAGTGAATATTGTTTCTGTTTCTGTAATAATTAATCTGACTTTTTCTAATGTTTGTCCCTGTGATTTATTGATTGTCATAGCAAAAGCTATTCTCACAGTAAACTGTAAACATTTTAATACGAATGGCATTTCAAGATCTCCTTTGGTGTGTAATGTTATTCATGGAATATATACATTACCTTTCTTTTTGCCTGTTAAAATTTGCATCGCTTCTCCGTGATCATAAATATACACCTGACCGAATTGTGTATTCTTTGAAATTCAACTTGTCGTTGCTTTTAACTGTTGCGGGATGGCAGATTCTCATAGCGTATGGTCTATTGTTGTGTAAATCCACGTTTTGTGCATAAGAATGATGCGAATGCGAAACTACTCTTTGCCCTTTATTTCTGACCTCGATTTTGTCCTGCTCTTTTTTCAATTACACCTGGTTCTGAGGATTAATCACCTTTTGTTTTGCGGTAATGCGATCTTTTCTATCTTTTCTTTGACACTGTAGGGACTGACTTGATAAAGTGTCACAAAAGTTTTACTTGAACAATTGCTGACTTCTTAACCCCAAACACAACTTTCTAGCACCCTCTCCAATCCCTCATCACCTGCGTCTTGCCCCCCCTTACCACATCAATCAGTACCCTGCTATCAGTCTTCCGTGCTGTACTCCGCCCTCCATCAATCAGAGCAAACAGTCACTTAAAACCAAAAAGGCCGCAACCTGGCTGGGACGCTGCAATACTTTAGAATTTTACTGGTTTCATAATCTCTTATCTGCCTTTTTTTCTCTCCAACGCCTTTGGGTGTCTATTCTCCGTATTGTCCTTATATGCTTTATATGTGTTGAGAGCACAGGATTTGTGTGCACTACGTGCTTTTACACGACTGACTGTTTTTTGATGAATGTGTACTTGTATGATATAATTTGTGAGTAGGGCATGTCTTGCAAAGATCTCATGTTCCACGTCCCCGCGAGCTGGCCCTAGCACAGTCTCTTCGCACCAAGTCTCATGTTTACGGTCCCCGCGAGACGCTCCGTGGCAAGTCTCTTTTGTCTTGCAGGTCTTTTAAATGTCTTTCAAGAACTTCTGAGAAAATCATGTATCGTCACCTTGCTTTTGCATTCCAGGATTTCTTTCTATAATAGAGGGATATGTGATCTCCAGGGGGACACACGGCTCCCCAAGCACACCAGCCACAGGCACAAGTATTGCACCAAACAAGAGTTTTATTTCTGTCCTTTCTTTGGGCACACTTACAAATAACTGTTTCCACAGCACCAAGCACAGTTCCAAGCACAATACAGAACACAGAAATAACCCTTGGCTTTCATTTCTCTCTAATCCTTCCGCCTCTACTCCTCCACTGGCAAGCTTAGTCTCTCTTCCTCCCGATGCTGGTTCCATGAGTAGTGGCAGCTGGCTCCTTTTATAGGGCACCCAGACATGCTCCATGTATCCAGTGATCTTCTTCTGGCAACACTTCCGGGTGTGGTGGAAATGCTGCACCAAAGGGCTCAGCCATTCCTGCAACACCCTCTGGCAGCGCCCACAGAACCCAACGGGGCTGCAGTAAACTCCAACTTTCATGGAGCCCTGTGGGAATCTGAGGCACTGCTGCAACCCGGGGGGGTCGCCATCTTGCATTCTGGGGGAGGCAGCGCGCTAAAAAGGCTGACTTCCCCCATCTACATTACAACAAAGTCCCGACGGTTTTCCCATAAGACAAAGTCTATAAAATTTTTTTTACTATGAAATACATTCAGCAGATACTTTCATTACAATGAAGTGCCCAAAAGACCTTGAAATGCCTGAATGAATCATTCACTGAGCAGTGAGTTCTGTGGTCGCAGCTCAGTTGTGCACAACAATCCCCGAACATTGTAAATGTTTCTCTTTCTTCGAACTTTCCCCGTACTGTTTTTTTTTTTTTTTGCAGTGCTTGTTTTCCATTTTTTTTCTGTGATACATTTTGCTTATTGCTCGTCAACATTTGAAAAACATCCATTGGAATTTAACTCATTGTCACCCTCCTATAGAGATGTCAGACACAAAAAAAACAACAACAGTTCACATAAAAAAAAATTCCGGCAAAAAAAAAAAAAAAGACGGAAGTGAATTCGGAATTTCGTCATCGACACTGTCAGCTTTCGTGAAAGAATGAGCAAAAATAGAAGAAAAATCTCAGGTTGCAAACCTTGAGCCTCAGCGCAAAAACATATGCGAACTGCTGCATTTGAAGACGTTGAAAAAGCAGTTTTTATGTGGTTCAGTGATGCTCTTTCAGGAAATATTCCTATTAGTGGAACACTCATTCAAGAAAAAGCAAAGTCACCGTCAACCTTCTTGGGCCATGAAGATTTTACTGCCAGCTGGGTGGGGCTAATTCACTTTCCGGATCGTTTTAGAATTCCAGCCAAAGCAATCTGTGGAGAAGAATCTGCAGTTCCAATTGAAAAAGCAAACGAATGGCGTGCCGGAGAAATCAGGAAAATCTTTTCAGCTTATGAGTCTGAAGACATCTACAATGCTGATGGGACTGGAATCTTCTACCAGCTGCTACCATGCCTGTTTGCTGTGTCTGTGTATAGGGGAAAGTTGGGACCAGGTCAGTGGCCAAGTTATACTGTTCCCTGCATTTATAATGTTTCTTGTGTCACACATCGAAAACAGGCACTTATAGCGCAATCTCAATTGGCTCGGTGCTGTGAGCTGCCATTGCCCTGGCAATGGACAAGTAATCTTCCACAGATGTGGCAATCGTGCTTCGGGATGCACTTTGGGGGGGGGGATCCCAAAACAGTTCAGAAACCTCACAATATGAAGAACAATCTGATTGATAAATGTGCTGCCCACATTTAGATAATGTTTGCGTTGAGTTCCTCCCACCCAATTGAATATTGGATTGGGGTCTCATTCGCACCCTGAAAGTGTATTATCGCAAGGAAATGCTGAGAAAAATTCTCGTCAGCACAACTTGTACACAGGAGGAGATGAAAATCAACAGAATCTCATTACTACAAAATTTTCATTACAACAAAATATTTTTAGGTCCTTTGCACTTCGTTTTAACAGAATATTACCTGTATTTGCTTGTGATGATTATCCCCAGATATTTAAGCTGTTTTGATATTAACAGAGAGCTGTCCAGGCTAGATTGATGTGCTAGAGCAGAGGGTCTCCAACTCTGATCCTGTAACAGTTAGGTTAGGTGGTCATGTTTAGGATGTCTTCACATCTCATTTCTGTTAATTTCTTCATTAAAATGAAAGATAGTGAAGTTAAGTTTGCAGAAAAAACTGATCACTAATTAAGAAAAGGGTTAGAATGAAAATCAACAGCCACAGTAGCACTCTAGGGCCAGAGCTGGAGACTCATGTGCTAGACAGTTCACTGGAAAAAGCACACTATTGTTCAGCTTGATTTAAAATATAGAGATCTTATGAAAATCTAATTTCATTTAATCCATGCATGTATATTGTGGTCAGTATTCTGTTTTTTTCAAGGTGCTGCATATAAGTGGTACAACTTTTGTTACTGCTTACCTTGTGTACTAAACTAGAATTAGACATTAAATCAGACTACCTATACCTGCATTAATTACTCAAAAGTGGAGACATCATTCTATTCTATAAGGTGTAGAAGAATCCTTTCTTCAAATCGGCTGGCCCAGCACTGACTTAGCTGTAGAGTGGTCAGCAGAAGGGAGGCAGCTAGTTGGCTGAAGTGTGGAAGACTCTTACTGTGACTGGGTTGTCTGGCTCCTTTTTTACAGTCTTGCCATGGTTCTACAATTAACTGATGGACAGATATTGTTGTTTTTAATTTATATTAATTAGTTTCTTCTTTGTTTTTGATGTATTTGAACAAATCTGTATCTTTATTTGTGATAGTTCTGTATTTATTGAATGGTATAATCTATTCTTGCATTTTGCCTTGTAGTTTGTACTATTGTATTATCTTTCTGAGGTGGCAATGAAATATTGGTCCTCTAGGTCTGTGAAGAGGATTACTTGCGTTCTGTTTTGCGTATTTTATTTACTGTACTCCATTTTTTGACACCCATTCCATGCCCAACCTACCTGGAAGTGGGTTTCTCTCTGAATTGCCTTTACCAACAGTTCTTCAATTTTTCCCTACAAGGTTTTTTTTTGTTTTCTTTGGGAGTCAAGGCAGGGGAGGCTGTCAAAAAACTGGGCTTGTTAAAGCCCATTGAGGCATTCTTTGTGTGATTTTGGTTTATACATGAAATAAATTGTTGTTAATCACTCTCATTCTAATCCAGTATGTGTTTTAGTTGTTATGCTGTAATAATGAACATTGCGTTAGCTTCAAAAATACAACCAAAAATGTAAATTTACTGTTGCCAATTAAAGTATGCTGTTTTAACAGGCCTGCTAACTATCCTTCTTTGGCGATTATGCTCTGATTTTAATGCAATAAAGATTGTGTCATCAGAACGGTCTGCCTCATGCTTCAAATTATTATGAGCAGAACCACATGGATATTTGGCAAATGTGAATGTTTTGGATAAACTACTTCTTCTTTTGGCTGCTCCTGTTAGGGGTCACTACAGCGGATCATTTCCTTCCATATCTTTCTGTCCTCTGCATCTTGTTCTGTTACACCCATCACCTGAATGTCCCCTCTCACCATCGCTACAGCGGATCATTTTCTTCCATATCTTTCTGTCCTTCTTGTTCTGTTACACCCATCACCTGAATGTCCTCTCTCACCACATCCATAAATCTTCTCTTGCCTGGCAGCTCTATCCTTAGCATCCTTCTCAGATATACTCAGCATCTCCCCTCTGCACATGTCCAAAACAATGCAATATTCACCTCTCTGGCTTTGTCTCTAAACTGTCCAAACTGAGCTGACCCTCTAATGTACTCATTTCTAATCCTGTCCATCCTCGTCACACCCAATGCAAATCTTAGCATCTTTAACTCTGCTACCTCCAGCTCTGTCTCCTGCTCTTTGATCAGTGCCACCGTCTCCAACCCATATAACATAGCTAGTCTCACTACCGTCCTGTAGATCTTCCCTTTCACTCTTGCTGATATCTGTCTGTCACAAATCACTCCTGACACTCTTCTCCACCCTGCCTGCACTCTCTTTTTCACCTGTCTTCCACAATCCCCATTACTGTGTACTGTTGATCCCAAGAATTTAAATCCACCTTCGCCAACTCTACTCTACTCAACTCTACTTTGGAAAAACTAACCATACATGTTTTATTTTGGTATTAACTTGACTTTTGTAGACTAGCCACAGGTTAGTCTGGTCAGAAAATGGATGGATGGTTGAATTGACAAGTGTAGCCGTGTTCATTACATTCAGAGAATGAAAGCAAAGCCTCCATTTGTTTATTGGGGCAATGTCAATGCATTAAAAATAAATTAAGTTTGCTAACTTTTGTAAGTCATTCATTCAAATGTGTGACTCAGGTTAAAAGATTGTAGCTCACAAATGAGTTGATGGTCATATTATCATATGCTCTAAACAAGCATAAATAATGTTTTTTGGTTTTTGTTTGCCTTGCAAGAACAATGTGATTGGGACTTTTAAGTTAAAACATGCAAAATTTATAAATAATTGGCATAATACCTGCAGTCCTGCACTAAAACTGAAGCATGGTGTCATCTAAGCAGCAAACCTGGATGGAGCGGAGGGGGGCGTTTCACTGCCCGCCCACCACACACGGCTGCCCCATTCGTTCTCTGGTGATGCTGCAAGTGGTAACCTGGTTGTGGCTGAACGGAGGCCATTGAGGGTGTACGGGGGGTAGCATTGTAGTGTGCCTCAGGTGGCTCCCTGTTGAATGGGGGTGTTGGTGGGCGATTCACTACCCGCCTTTGGCCTCATTGTGTTCGTTCTCGATGGGGGGATGCTGCAGGCAGCATACTGTATTGGAGGTGACTGTGTGGTGGGCGGGTGGTGAACCGCCCCTCATCGCCCCCATTCATTCTCAATAGCAAGCCTGCTTGTACTGTTACGCACATAGCAGGAAGTTGTCTCTTGTCAGTACATCAGACGTATTGACGATGGGTGCCTTCCTGCTGTGATAGCTGTACAGTGCTGTGTAGAAGAGCTCATCTTAACCTTTTGTCTTCACCCTTGAAGAATGTCTCTGAAACACAAATCTGATGCATGTGCTGGCGATACAGTAAAGAAGAGAAGAAACATTACCATTGAAAATAAAGCAGAAGTAATAAAAAGGTCAGGGAGAGGTGAATCTCCATCATTCATTGGCAAAGCACTTGGTTACAGTCGGTCAACAATAGCATTTATTAAAATAATGTACCTGTTCTGACTGACTTACAAATTCAACTCAAGTACTAACCTACAGTCCCTATCTCGTACATAACCTGGGGACTCCTGTACTTGGAAAAAAAAATGTTATAGGATTTATTAGTTGGCTGCCAATTCATGATCCCAGCTGTACACTAAGCTGCTCCTTTTCTTTTACTGAAGGAAAAGCATTCTGTGCTATATTATAGTTAGGAGATTGCTCTTAACATCTTAGGAAAACAACATATTAACCCTGTACAAATTGTTTATCTGCAAACCTCCATCTATTGTTAAAAGTCTCATGAAAGTTTTTTTTTTTGTTGGAATCAATTCATTTTAGAATATTATTTATGAATATCTGAATACAGATTAAGAAAAATACAAAAATATAATTGATATGTTGGCATTGCACATAGCCTGTAATTTAATAAATCAAATCTCTGTGATTCCTGTAACTTTAGTTTATGTTTAGTCTAAATATTTTTTGCAGCTTGCAGTGATTGGATAATATGGCAGTTGTGTTGCTTTGGTTGATTACTCAAACAAAAGGACTTTGTGACAGTGGGAGTCGCTCATTGAATCAGATTTACAGTATTTGGACTTGGGAAGAAATAAAGATCAGCACAAAGCCGCTTACCTCCTGTTGAAATGGATTTATGCTATCAATAGGCAGGTCATCATATTTAAACAATGCTACAGGTTAAGAAAGAGACTGAAGTGTTTTTATGCATAAGCATTCCTCATTACAATCTGGAGGGTTTAGCTAAATTAAATTAAATATTTTAGTGCTTTTAAACTTCATTGCAATTACTGACTGATGTTCACTGATTTCTATAAGCCTCCATGACAGGTGATTAAAATATACAAAAATGATACAATTTGCAGAGAAAGAGCTTACTGAATTAGAAACACAGATTATGAAATGTATACTATGAGAGTAGAGTGGCAGTAAAATCTATTGGTACAGAATGGGCTTCTAGAAAATAAAATAAACACAGATACATGCTGGGTTTTGATTTGGACCTGATGACATTGTTTTTACTAATATTGTTTTATGGAAAATAATAGTTCATTGTAGAAATTGAGAGAGATTTAACTTGGTTGAATAATTATCTGTTTAATTAACTAATTTATTTTGATAAGGCTTGTACTTTATTTACTGGCTGTTAGACTTACATCAAGAAAACTGAAGCACACTCATTTTTAAGAAATAGAAAAATACAATTTATTGGTAAACATAAGGAGTATAGAAATATGTTAACTCTGCATATATATTGATATATAAGTCAGGATGCAAACAGATTAGACAAATGTAACATAGAAGAGGCTGGTTGTTTATTGGTTATTTAGAGTTCTAATCTATCTTGGCACCGATAAATAGTTTTACAATACCAAGTCTTTAAAAATGATTATTGTTGCTCCAGGTTTAAGTGGACGGTTTTTCTTGTGTTGGAGTGCACTGTTTCAGTTAGCCGCATAATAAGACTTATGTGCGTTAAAAAAAATACCATTTTTTGATTTTCTTTATATTCTGTATGGTGATATGTTCATAGGGCGGCACGGTGGCTTAGTGGGTAGTGCTGCTGTCTTGCAGTTAGGGGACTCGGGTTCAGTTCCCGTGTCCAGTTCCCGTGTCCTCCCTGTGTGGAGTTTGCATGTTCTCCCCGTGTCTGCGTGGGTTTCCTCCCACAGTCCAAAGACAAGCAGGTTAGGTGCATTGGCGATTCTAAATTGTCCCTAGTGTGTGTGTGCATGCCCTGCGGTGGGCTGGCGCCCTTCCCGGGGTTTGTTTCCTGCCTTGTGCCCTGTGTTGGCTGGGATTGGCTCCATTAGACCCCCCGTGACCTTGAGGTTAGGATATAGCGGGTTGGATGATGGATTTGTTCATAGATGACGAAACACAATACCAAGTCTTTAAAAGTGATTGTTCTTGCTCCAGGTTCAAGTGGAGGGTTCTTCTTGTGTTGGAGTGTACTGTTTTTGTTAGCTGCATAATAAGACTGTATGGGGCAGCGTTAAAAAAATACCATTTTTTGATTTTCTTTATATTCTGCACGGTGATTTGTTCATAGATGACAAAACATGTTATTTGTCACACTATCTTTAACGACAACCGATTTCCAACGTAGTTTGCAGATTGCCATCTTTTGAGCAACATCCGTTTTTTAAAAGCCAAACCACTTCCATGCAAGTGAGGATGATACACATCTAGCAGTTAAATCTGACGACTGATGGTGTCTGTATTTTGTCTCCTGGCACTGTTTATTCACTGATTTTTAACTAGATATGCTATCTTAACTTTTGGAGCGGTGCGGTGACCATGTATACCTATACTAGCGTACTGTATGCACTCTCAATACACAAACACAGTAGTCTGTCCTACCAGGCTCATGTAGTCTCACTGTATCAGACATGTTTGGAGAACAGCGATGAGTGAATTTTTCTTAAAACTGCGTGGGGTCAATTAGATGGCTTGCTTAGTATCACATTTCTAAACTAATCTAAGGCCGCACCCAAAGTAGGGGTGAGGATTTTGAACTTCAAAGAGCAAAGGTGAGCTTGTTAGTATGATTCAACAGAGAGCAAGTTTCTGATTACTGAATTACAATGATCATGAAAATATGAACTGCAAAATATGCATTTGATGTAAACAATGTGTCTCACCCCATCAAAAAGAGGTGAAACGGACTTCCGTTAAGAATGCTGATAAAGAATATCCAGACGAGATGCTGATATTAGTACTCCTCATACTCGATTCAAGAAATCTCTCTAAAGACATCAGTAGAAGCATGCAGAAGGCTGCACAGCATTCATTGTCTCATGGCAAATCTAAAAAAATAACTAAAGGAAAGTTAACGCTACTATCTGATTGGAAATGCAAGTGTGCTATACCAGAATAGTCACTGCTTTTTAACACATGGTATATCCATTGAGTGCAATGGTTATCTAGAAACTCTTTGCTGTTATGACATATAGTGATGGAATAGTCAAAATGATAAGATATTGTGGCAGACAGAAGAATTTCTCAAACATGTCTTTTTTTGTCTAAGGGCTCATTTAAATGTGAAAATTAATCGATAAGCTTGAGTTACCTTTTGCTACTGAGCTCATGAAGTGATAACAGCCATTTTAGCTTTTTATTTTCACTTAGGGTTAAGCCTTCTGTTCAGTTTCTTTTGCTGTCTCCCTCAAGCTGGTTTAAACTTCATGGGCTAGAAGAACAAGGGGCAGGTATATAGGAAGAAGCTCTACATGTATAAGCCTTTGCAGCCCAGGATTTTGTCGCTATTCACTATAAACATTTTAACGGATTGACACCAGACGTGTATTCTTATTTGAGGCAATGAATCTGTTTGTTAAATGACAATTAAAATATTATCGTAGATGATATATATTGCACATTCCTATTTTCTGCAAATGTTTGTGATGCACCATCTGTTGGAATGGAAAATGCAATGCATATGCATCTGTTATATGCCATTTGGTATAGAATTAATAAAAGCAGTGTTAATAAAAGTGTTAATGTTGTGATAGGCCATCTGCTGGAATGATGAATGCAATGCATTTTATTACTACAAATGTTTGTGATGCACCATCTGCTGGAATGACAGAGACATAGCAACCAGACAGACACATATCCTTTTATTAAGGTTGGATATGCATTATATTATGGGCTTTCACTTTTATATGCATTAAATGTATTTGATGTTTAATACGTAATCTTATGGTTTAATAATAATTTGATAAAAACATACTGCTTTCCATAAAAGATGAAGCATGTACAATATATTATGATAATTTTTCTTTAACTGTTTCACACTGGTTTGCCTATTAAGGAGTTACAGTAACACAATGGATTAAAGATTTTGTTTTAAATCTCCCATGGATAAGTCGAGACTTGATTTTACAGTATAATTTCTGGTATTTTATAATGTCGTTTGTATAAGTCGAATGAGGAAAACTCACGCTATTGGTACAAGGGATTATGATATGCTAACGCCTACCTGAGAGAGTAACCACGGAGCACACTGCCTTTTTTTCTTTGTGGGTGTGGCAATACGCTGTATCAGCGCATGCTCCTAACCTCTCTCTCGATCTCTATTGTGCCTATGTGACCACATATTCCAAAGCAACGTTTACACTGTTTTGTGTTTTTTATATATCACATCCTCGTACACCTTTATCGTAAGAACATCCCTTAACTACGATGGAGCATTCGATCATAAGAAAATATGAAGCTGGTTTTAAATTAAACGTTGTTGAAGTAGTGAAAGAAATTGGTAACTGCGCTGCTGCAATGAAATTCTATGCATCTGAGAAACTGATGCGAGACTGAAGGAGGCAAGAAGATGTTACAAAAAAAAAAATTAAGTGTTGCATTTTTGAACGGGCGTGTAAATCGCAGTCTGATATTATGATCGATTTTTTTGGGTTTCAAGACCAGACTTGTACGTGAGCATATATAGTAACTTTATTAACAATATGAAAATTTTCAAACTAGACCTCACTTATTGGTCATTTCTTCATATAAAAGTAACTGGGCAAAACAGAATTTATAATATTCTGCATATTTTTTATATATTTTCCATTGCATTACAATTTATATTAACAATTAATACATACAATAAAAATATGGGAAGAAACAATTAGCACTGAACTCAAACTTGCTTGGGTAGCTAATCCTATGCAACTTTCTCCCAGTATTACTAGTCACTAAAGGCAAGAACTACTAGACTTTTAAACACTTTCCTGCTTCAGTCACTGTGGTTAAACACAGCCTCTGTTCCATCCCTGTCTTTTCCTTATTTATGTACAACCATCTGTTTAATATAAATTATGTTTAATTTGTGTATATTAAGTAAAGACTTAAAGGGTAGGAGTGCAGTTCTACTTTACTGTTTTATATATTTGTATTTTGTGCAATATATTATTTATTGCTATTGTATGTAATGTTATGATAGTGTCATATATTGTATATTGTGTTTTTTAATTATGTGTACCTCATTAAGTGCGTGGATGTAACACCAAGAGAAACAACATAACAACTATGTTCCCTGGCAACAAGTTCATGCTCTACGCAGTGCATTAACTGCCACTAACCTTTTTCAAAGCAGAAATCCTTCAACTCAGCTAACACTTGGAATATCATTTCATTCTCCTTGTGTTGGAGTGTACTCTTTCTGTTTGCTACATTATCAGTGTACAGGGAGTAGTATGGTACTTCAGGAATTTAGCGTGTACTTGTCCAGTCTTAAGTGGCTTGTGAAACAAAAGCAGTTTAGGCAGTGTTCAGAATAGAGAACAACTAAATATTGGCTTTCAAATTAAAGAAAATGGAGTAATAATAATTCAGTAACCACAAATCTAAGGAAGGGCAGATGAATATATCGCCCGTCTAAACTTAGAGTGGAAGAAAAGACCTGTAACTGTCTGCGAAAAGAATGCTTGACAGAGATGTGTGTCTCCCACTGAAATTTCAAAAGAATCTCCCTTGGTACGTTCAGAACTTTTCATTTTCTCCTGCCATTAAAAAAAGGTGTACAGTACATTAGCTCACATTTAGAAAAAGAGGAAATGAATGTCTTAAATAAAATCGGGTGTATTCATAAATTAGAATGTGCCCTTGGTGGTTAGTAAACAATAGGCTTGTTAATTTAAGTGCCTACTTAAAAAGTCGTTACGCCTGTTAGCCTTCTATCTTCTTGATCTATATACAAGGTACATTTTTATTTTGTTTGAATTGTAGGTTGTTTTTATGAAAAGCCTTTTGTTTTGCTTGCTTTTTTGTTTTGTTAATAACATAGTGTAATATCCTTGGTTTGAACCTTAGAGGGACGTGTGTGACAGGTAGTTGAGGACTGAGGGAACAGGGCTATACTTGTTTATGCTTTTATTACATCATGCATCGACTAATGTAACTCCCTATTAGCAGGGTGTCCCTTCTAATCTTATTTGACACTTGGTTCTAATGTGAAAAAATAAGACTTTGGACATGGTTATTCACCTTTTTAACACCAAAGAAAATATTTCACATATGTCATATCTGCACTGCTCTGATTCATTTTCAGTGCTGTTATTGTACATATAAATGTAAAGAAGTACATTTGCATATGTGTTTTTTAAAGATCTCCAAGTAAACATTTTTATATGTGTTCTTGTCAAATGATATTGCAAGTCATAGACTTAGCATCAATCCAAACAACTTTGTTGTGATTAAGTTACTAGTTATTAATGGTACGTAATTCTTGTGTTTGTTTTATGATCAGACTAATTTTGAGATTGCTCATTTCAAGTTCATCAACATCTAGAAGTGGCCCTAATTTGATACTTCCACCTAGAGAATCAGTGTGGTTTGCACAAATGGTAATGGTCTTGCTAGCTGCTGCTGAAGTACTATATATTTTAGATACTTTGTATCTCTAAAAAGTACAGAGCAGTGTAATATGTTCTGTTAGGCTGAAGGTGAAGGATGGCTACAACTTAAAATTAACAATCTTGTGAAGCAATTCTGTTTGGAAGAAATAGGTTAACTGTTTTAAATTTCACAAATATTAATAACCTGCAAACAGTGAATTGTTTTAGTCAATTTGAAAATGTAATCTGCTTCGCCCTAAAAATTCAGAATTGCCAAAAAAACAGACAATACCTTTGAGTGTATTCATGTATTAATTTACTTTCCCATGGCAAGACTTTGTTCACAAAATTGAGTGTTTTTAGTACTAATTACCTCTTTGAGTAACAAGCATCACTTTCACATAATTGCTTCAAACAAGTTTGTAACCCTTAACTCCCATATACTAATCTAATCAGGGTTTTAATTTCATAATACTTTTTTCCTAAATACATTTATCATTGTCAGGCAATTTTCTTTCTCACATGGTCTTTTAGTCAGGGCAAAGGAGGGAAGGTGAATGACCCAGAAGCCACTCTCGGCATTGTAGCATAGCAGGGGCAGACAAAATACAGTGGAATGAGCTGACAGTGTTGTGGCTCAGGCCATGATTGAGTATAGTACTTCTCTGTTCATCTCCATTACCATTACTTGGAACCTGCTGCGCCAGCTGGTTTTCTTTGTTTAAGACCATCTTATCATTGGGTAAAATTATTTTTTACAGTTGCCTTTAGGACAAATATTGAGCTGGAACAAAAAAGCATTAATTCTTCTATACTGCTAATCAACACTAAAGGCCAATTTAAACTTACTAGTGAGCCTAAGTTGCTAGTATTGGTAAAGTTGTATTTCTGTTTGTCTTTTGAATGATAGCCATGAAATAATATATATCTTTAATTCAGAATTCTGTGTTAGCTATCAGTTACAATAACTCTTTGCACACCATCCAAACTGGCACAATTATCTTCTATATCATTTCTTAATATAAGTTGTTTTTGCAAAAGTATTTTATAAGAAGATGCATCATGAAATGTCATGGTTATGGACTGTAAAATCCAGTTTTTTGAAGAGAAATTCCTAAAGCACTAAATTGTTTTTGTTTTATTTAGTTGATATTGGAGTATACAAAGGTTTTTAATCATATACTGTAATACAATAATTACTTTTCAACAATTTGCAGCTCCTTTATTACATAAGCAGAGTAATACCTGTTTTTTTTAAGTATGTAATTTAGGCACAATAATGCCAAAAATCCTTAGTGCATAAGGGGGTTAAGTAACTTCAATAAAACAAGTATTGTGTTAGTGTACTCATTATTTTAATATCTATTAATATCCATCCATTATCCAACCCGCTATATCCTATCTACAGGGTCACAGGGGTCTGCTGGAGCCAATCCCAGTCAACACAGGGCACAAGGCAGGAAACAAACCCCGGGCAGGGCGCGCGCACACACACACACACGGGACAATTTTAGGATCGCCAATGCACCTAACCTGCATGTCTTTTGACAGTGGGAGGAAACCGGAGTACCCAGAGGAAACCCACGCAGATAGGGGGAGAACATGCAAACCCCACACAGGGAGGACCCGGGAGGCGAACCTGGGTCTCCTTACTGCAAGGCAGCAGCACTACCCACTGCGCCACCGTGCCACCCTTATTTTAATAATTAATGTTATATTTTTCAGAACAGATTTTATTAAAAATTTTCACATTCAGTTTATCCAAGAGTAAAGCATGTTTCATGTTATTTTAGTTAAAAATTTGAGGATTTACTTATCTGTGGATCTGCAAGTGTATATTGTACTAATTATTTTAAGTTTCATTGTAATTTTATGATCTGTATTTTTGCGACTGTGTGACACTCAACATGCCTGTGCTAAATTATATTTTCAGTAACTACATTTATATTACATTTTCCAGGTTGCTGGGCAATTTTGTATTCTTTAGTTTGTTGCATTGATTTGTAATGCTGTTGATAACCTCAGCTCAATTTTGAAGTGCGTTTTGTGATTCTTTTTGTTTTGCATTAAAAGAAGATACTGACAATTATTCTCTGTTCATGTCCTAAGTTTTAAAAAGCTTTTTTATGAAGTTAGCAAACAACCTGAAGAGAGTTTTTTATTTAATAAATGTAGAAAAGGAAGTAAATGCAATTTGACTAAGTCAATTAATAAACTACAGAATGTTCAAACTAAGGGTGAAAATCCACAGTACAGTAGTTATGTAAATAAAAGACACAAGTTTTGCACAGTTACCATACATTTACTAATACAGAAGTTACATTTCAAACTGTCAGACCATCTTTAAGTACATTGCATTTTATTAATTTGAAATTTTCTTTTTTTTTATTGTGAATAACTACTGTCTTCTTACATTTTATACTAGTAGTGTTTCCAGAATTCTGTTACAATGTAGGTTACAACAATGTATACAGTTGTTTCTCTGAAGCATTCCTCCATTAGATCTTTGCTTGTTTATTATACCATGTAAACTGAGTGTGTTGAACATATTTTTTCTATCAGCAAGTAAACTGTACTCCTGCAAAATAATGAAGTGTGACATACCATATTAGTGCCCATCTAAGTAATGCAGTGTATAGGGTGGCGACGTCTTGTAGGATGAGTAAATGCTAAAATGGTACAGTGGATATCCTTGTCAGTTCAGTGCTTAAGAGAGATACCCCCAAAAATCTTTTATCCATGTGATTTGCTTACATTTTGATAAAGAGGAATTTGCATGTGTGGAAAACAACTAAACTTTCTTTAACTTAAAGAAAAATAGATCTTATGAATATAGCAAAACAACACAATTCTGAATAAGACTATTAAGCACACTTATTTTAATTATTTTTGCATCTATAGGTTTGCAGAAAGAGCAGGCAAATGATGATATATAAACTGTTTAACTCAATTATTAATTTTATATTTGGAAGTAATTATATAAATATCAACTAGTATTTGTTTAACCAAAGGTGGCCTGAAAATTTGAACACAGTAAACTGAAATATTTTTTAAATTTTACTTTTTTTGAAGTTTTAAAGGAATGTAATTTGCTTAATTAAAGTAAGCACATTTCTGATGCCAAGTACCATCTATCATATGGGTTGTCTATCCTTTTTTTTTAAAGGATTCTGCGAGACCGCTCTTTTCCAAGAACTAGCGACTTAGATTGGGGTAAGCATTTTCATACCTATTTACTGGCTTATTTTCATGTTAAAAACTTAAATATAAGAGTAAACCTTATAAAATGAAAATGAATTATGTGATTAAATTTACATTTCAAGCTAATCTGAAGTTAATTGTAGGATTATGAATTGGCCATTTATCATTAACATTGACAGGTTTTAGAATAAATATACAGTTCATTAAAGATGAACAAGCTTTTACTACAATCAACTCTTGTCACACAGTCTCTTCTCTGTAAAGAGCCTGTTGTAAGTGAAATACAACACATTTGATTTGAATATGGATTTATTTCCTTGATACTGTTTTACTCCTATAACATATACATTGCACTTTTAGTGACTAAACAAAGAATAGTTTTGTAATTGTAGCTGTATCATTTAGCATCATTTATTTTGCTATTAGGCTATAGGCAATGGAATAAGCATTTTCAGTACATTTTTAATTTGTGTTAGTTTTATTTAAATCTGAATGCTTTTTTATTTTTTTAAGAATTATTTTTTTTCATATTGCAAATGGATCAGTGTATACAGTATAATACAGATTATATATAGTATATTTGTATATGTATATAGTAAAAGCATTAGAACTGCTAGATGTAAAAGCTTTTTTTCTTTCCTCACTGGCATTTTTTGAAAATATCAAAGTTATGAAGTAAATATAATTGGAACAATTTCAACTGAAGAAAATGAATGTAATTTCAGTATTTACCAGATGTTTTAAGAGCTTTAAATTATGTATACTTTTTAAAGATTTAATTCACAGAATTCATCTGAGGGCCTCCTTCATGGTTACACGAGCTGCATGGAATCATATGAAAAATCAGAAATTTGGAAGGTAAAATATTACATTTTGTGTCTGGTTGTGGATTATCTCATTGTACAGAGGTGATTCCTGGCTCTGACCCTCCGCAATCCTGAAATGGATTAATCAGGTTTGACCAATTAAGTGTCACTTACAGTATTACACAGGTGGCAAACATTTATACAACTGAGTCAAAATACAGACTGAAGTTTTCTCTTAAAGATTGCATCTAATAGAGTATTTGTTTTAAAATGTTTCTGAACTCAACTGAGAATGTAGAATAAGAACCAAAAGTTCTGTAAATTAATTATATAACTTTCACTTTTATGTCTAATGTTAACATTCTCAAACAATACAATATACTGCAGGCTTTTTGGTGACATTTGTTGAACTAGCTTTAAATTCACTTTCTCAACCGCTAATGTGTAATTTATATAGAGACAGGTAAAACCATCAGTAGGAGCCTAATCTAAAGGAAATGAAACAGTATATTTAATCCAAATTTCAGTAAAGAAACCAATATTAAACCTTAGCAGTGTCACTGACTATAAATGCTTTATATACTAATTAGAATCTTTCTATGAAGGAGATGTAAATTTACTTAATGTTCAGCATATGATATTTATTTTTTTTTTTGGAATTGATTTGGAATTTATAGCAGAAATTTAATTTTTGTTGTTATATTTAGATATACAAAAACAACTCCAGTTATGGTAGACACTATATTGCTTAAGCAAGTCCAGACCTTTTCCAAGAAAGACCCCAACTATTTGCTTAGAATGTGATTTTAGGTATAGTCTGGATCTTTAATAAAAAGTGGAAGGAAAGAGGATTACGATAACCTTAACCATTCATCTGTATAATTCTGGTTTGAGGCCCAGAAACAATTAAACTCTGATGATGTCTTTTAATGAGTAAATAAAAAGTGAACATATGAATCCATATACAGTAGCTTTGGTTTATATCTTGAAGTATTTATTAAGTATCAGTTACAATTATTTTTAGAAAATATTGTAAGACATGTAACCTAACCTTTCAGTTAAGAATATAACGAACATATAATCTTTTACTTTCATATTATTGCATCTTATTTTATGAAAGTAAATAAAAATTAGTTTTGATGTTGTTTTTCTACTGTATATGTATATAATCATCATAAAAGAATGCCAATCTAAACACATTTTTATAAACTATAAGCTGCATAAATATGCACATTTTTACTTCATTTGAATTTTGTGTTTCTGAGAAGTTTTATACTTATTTTTTTCAATCTTTCGTTAAGTTAAAAAAAAATAAACAGCCTTGGCAATGTTTGATCACTTATCATCACAGACTCTGAAAATTCTTGACTTTATGGCTTCTTTTTTATTATCTGAAATTAACAGCAGTAGCCCCTTGCTTTCTTTGTACTCTAAGCATGTGTGGTCCTACTTTCAGTTAACTTGTTTGGTATTTGAACTGCTTTCTATCTTATAGTAGAAGACTGACAGTGTAAAGTGGGACTCAGAAGAGGCTGATGAGAGAGAAGGTTTTATATATACATATGTGCTGCATAGCATGCAGACAGGCGATCAGTTTAAGGTTTAACAAATCTCTTATCTGTAGCTTATTTGTAAAGAGTTGAACTTTGGTTATGCAACTTGTATTCAGGCAGATTCCCTGGCTCCTAAAATAAGTGGGCAATGGGATTTGTGAACTCTTTCTTGCTGCAGGGCAGCATTGTGAAAAGCTTATTGGCATTATTATAAAAGTTGAATTTCAGTACTTCCTTACCAAGTGCCTAACCAGAGTTACCTGTGATGGTGTATCTGTAATGTTATGGCATAAAAGCAGACTGAAGGATATATTCCATAACATCAGACCTTGGCACTGCTGTGCAAATCCAACTAGAGCTTGCTACCAGTGATTTTGCAAATGAAATGGAAATGATTACACATTTTAAAACCCTGATGGAAAAACTGTGCTCACTCTAAAGCACTTCAGGAAAACAGTCATATTGAGATGAAAGATACAGCTCTGCAAAATTTGTCTCTTCCTAGATGTGACGTGGATAATCTCCAGCTTCTGAAAAGTAGATGCAGTATTGGGAATATTACTCTGTCCAGTAAAAGCATTTCACCTCTGCAAACAAAAATGACATATATGATATATGATATATCCTGCTAGAGCTTTTTGGGTCTGGCTAAGGTTTTTTGCTTTTGTGAGTAATCTTGGGGTCATGTGTGATGCATTGAAAGAACTTTCTGAATTATCTGTTTAGCTGCTATAGAGTATATTACTATTATTTCTGCACATCAAGTAATTCAGCTGCAGGTATGGTTGTTTAAAACAACGAGGCAGCTGAAGAAAGCAAATTCAAGAAAGTGGCACTGCATGCAGTAAAACCATTTGACAAGGCAACCAAACCACAGAGCAAATCTAGGAGCAGTCAGGGGTCTGTGGCTCTGCTGTGGCTTCTTCTGCGCAAAGCAAATAAAGATATCTTCTAATGTAATGGATTTGTAGAATTATTTATTTTATATGTATTTTTGTATAGATAAAATAGATCTTACTTGAAAATAGTATGTGATTATTTAACTAAAATTTCATTTATGTGAATATGCATATAAAGTATTTATTTTATATATTTATATATTTATTAGACATAAAACTTAATTCAGACTTAATAGTCCTGCTGCACTCAAGTGTAAAAACTTATCATTGTTGGCACACCACCATTCTGTTCCTCAGTCAGTCACTGTGAGCCATGGCACATTAATGATTTACAAGTTAAGGATTGCAGTCAGCTCACACTTGGCAGTGTTCTAATGTCCAGCCTTGGGTGTGAGAGGACTAAATTGATAGGAAATAACACACAAGGCTGTGTCTCAAAATTAGTTAAAAGCTTGTAAAAGCTGAACACAGTCATTAGCTTTTTACACAGTAACAATCAAACATAAGAAAGTAGTAGATCTTTAGTTTCCAGTTTGGTAGCTCCTACTGTATGAGTTTTAGTTTACCTTGGCAAAAATAAAAATGTTTATTATACTAAACTTGATTGGATTGGATGATGTCCAGTGCTGTGCGCACTGCCTTTAGCATGTGGTCCCTTGTGTGTGGTGTTGTCTTCCTCAGATTGATGTTATGTTCTTTCATGTGTCGTCTGCAGCTTGGAATCTTTCTGGCATGAGAGTTGCTTTTTTGTAGTGATCTCAGGCACAGAGCCTAAACTTGGAGAAGTGAATCTTAACAGCTTATTCAGAACATTCAGCTCTAAGGCTTTGCAGAGAATAACTTCCAGGTCCAAAGAGAGAACACTTTTGCACCCAAGAGAATTTGTGAGCTTCTTGTTCCAATGAGATTGTAGGGTTGCATTCACTTAGTATTTAAGGGAAGTTTTGGGCTTGTGTGATTGGATTGCGGTCCCTTTCAGTTACAGATTCAGTGTCCACTAATAGGTGTTGTATTTCATTTGTGTGAGAGAGAAGCATTAAGTTTGTGGTTACTAGCATTAAAAAGTAAATTATCTCTGCAGACATACAGTTAGGTCCATAAATATTTGGACAGAGACAACTTTTCTATTTTTGGTTCTCTACATTGCCACAATGAATTTTAAATGAAACAACTCAGATGCAGGGGTTGTGTTAAAAAAATGCTTTAGTTGCCTCACATTTTTATGCAATTTTTTTGTTCACCCCACTGAATAAAAGCTGAAAGTCTGCACTTCAACTGCATCTGAGTTATTTCATTTAAAATTCATTGTGGTAATGTAGAGAACCAAAATTAGAAAAAAGTTGTCTCTGTCCAGATATTTATGGACTTAACTGTATAAGCCTGTCCTTGATTAACATCTTTTGCTAGTAGGTCATACTCATTCAGCAAGCTGACCATGTCCTGGTAGAGCTGCAGATTAACCATTTTTTTTAGTGTTCACACTGTAATGTAAGGAAGGTACCCTTCTATATCCCTGTTAATTCCACTTGTGTGTTACTGAGAACCTTGCAAAAGGGGATAATGCCCAGTTTTTTTTTTACGCAATGATTTTACGAGGTGCTCAACAGTATGTAAAGACTTAGAAGTGGATTGTTTCCTTGTCCAGATCAATAGAAGCCAGGCATAGCCCATCAAGCGAAGGCCTAGGAAATACCAGACCACTTATACCACCTAACTGGCTTGGGAGTACAGTATGTGAAAAGTCCTGTCCGTATTACATATAATTATAGAATTGTATTGTTTGCATTCAGTTTCTGCATTGTTTGAGATTAGCTTAATGTCATTTATGAGAACACTGCAACTATAACTTTACTGTGGTTGCTCAGAAAAGGAAATGATGTTTATTATCAAATATTTACACATTCTTCTGAAAAACTTAGTAGGCATTAAAACAAGGGACATCTTTCTTTATCACCCTGTTATTTTGCAGTACGGTATACACAGTAGTTGGCAGTAGCCTAACCTGCCCTGCGAATCATTGTTGCAGTTCCCAGGGAAAGGCTATATGGACACAGTCATGACTGTTGGTCATGGCTTAATGTATATTTTTAATTATTAAATAATAAGTGAATATAGAGAGTTTCTTTATTGATGCAAGCCTGTAGAATGTATTTATATTCACCATTATGTTTTATTCCAGGAATATTGTATTTTATTTTTATAATACTATACTTGTAAATGGTTGTAGCTCTCTCTTCTGTTAATGGGTAATGACTATATAAGAATAAAGTGAATAAAAAGTAAAGTTACATTATAGTTTGCTTTAAAGTGTTGCAACTTGTTTAACAGTGAGATAGATAAAAATTTAATATACATATTTACATAATAAATATATCGATATAAAATATATTCAGTTTACATAATATCATATTGATATTTTTCAGAATAATCATGACATCATCAGCTGCTGGAATATATGGAAACTTTGGTCAAGCTAACTACAGTGCAGCAAAGCTTGGCGTTTTGGGCCTAGCTAACGTATTAGCGATTGAAGGAAGAAAGTACAACATACACTGCAATACTATTGCACCAACTGCTGGATCAAGATTGACTAAAGAAGTCTTGCCTCCAGGTCTGTACGAAATTATATTTTTATATAATTTGCACACAGGGAATAAAAAGCCACCGTATTTTGTGTGGAAAAAATAATATGATATAGTATGGCTAAACAATACAACGCATTACAGTTTGTACACACAATTCTGGCAGAAATATACACAGACCTTTTATTTGGACACCTGTCTTTGAGAATGCCTTTGTTGGTTCTGTGATTTTAAATGGTTGTATTCAGTGAATGTAGTGGAAGCTGTGTCTGAATACTTGCCATAAGTCATAGTCATTCACTGTGGATGTCAGACTCTGCCAAAGCTGTCTTGTCCCTACTCTTGTTTGTGGTCTTCATAGATAGTATATCAAAGTGCAGCCAAGCATGTTATTGTGTTCAACTGGGGAGGCTAATGGTAGCATTGTTGCTTTCTGGAGAAGATGTTGTCCTCTTTGCCTCATCTGACTGTGAACTTCAGCATGAACTTGAATGATTTGCTATTATGAAGTAGCAGGGACGAGGGTCAGCATCTCCAAGTCTGAGATTATGTTTCTCTCTGAAAAGAGTGTATTGGGCTGTCCAGATGAAGGGGCAGGTGGCTATTGCCCATAGTGGATAAGTTCAAGTATTAGGATCTTTTTCATGTGTGATGGAAGAAGGGATTGTGATATTGACAAGCGGATGTGGAAGCTGTACCAGTCTGTGGTAGTGAAGCAGAAACTGTCTATAGACAAAACTCTTGGTTTACTGGTCGTTTTATATCCCTGTCCTCCTCCATAGTCATGAGCTATGGGTAGTGATGGAATGAAGGAGATTGGGAGTGCAAGTGGCAGAAATTGGGCTTCTTTACATGGTTACTAGGCTGACACTCCTTGATGGGGTGAGAATTCAGAATAGAGTTGTTTTTCTTTTGGATTGACAGGAGCCAGTTGGAGTAGTTTGGGTAAAGTCCCTGCAGCAAACATGTTGGAGGGATTATATCTGTCTGCTGGCCCTGGGAATTCACCAGAAACAGCTTAAATCTCTGGCTGGGGTAAGGCAATTCTAGGGCCTGCTGCAGCTGTGGCCCTCACCAGAGAGAGTGGTCTGAGAGGATGACATTAGTCAATCCTTTATGTCTACTTTTTGTCTGCAGACACAGTATTATTATTAAGAAAAAATATTTCTTCATTTTCTACATTTCAGTAATTATTTGATTTATTTATGGTCACGATGAAGCAGATTTTGAGAATATGCATTTACCTTTTAATATTTTTTTCATGTTCAGTTTACACTGAATTATGTAGCTGTCTGATTTAGGGGCATACTATCAAGGACTGACCTCTGCCTTGTGCCTAATGTTGCTGGGATAAACCATGGTCCCCTGTGACTCTAAACTGTATTAAACAGATTTGAGAAGGTGATATTAATAAATTCTGTGCTCTTATTCTGTATATTAGCATCTGTTTAACTTGTAAAGAAGCTGCTTTAAATAGAAAGTAATAACATGTAATATGAATTTGAGCAGGATAGGTCTTTAGCTGTTATAATATCTTTGTTTTCAAAGCAGAACAAGAGAAAGTGTGTTTTAAGATTTAAAAGGGTCCCATACATTTTACCTAAATTAAATTGTTGGATTTACTAAAGCTGCATTCTGAGCTGCTTGCACTACCAAAAGCATATGCAGTCAAATCATTTCTATAAGCTAGAAAACTAGTTAAGGTGGCACAGTGGTAGCACTGCTGCCTCACAGCAAAGTAACTAGAGTTTGCATCTCAGGTCTTTCCAGTGAGAAGTTTGCATGTTTTCTTTGTGGGTTTCCACTGGGTGCTCTGGTTTCCTCCCATGGTCCAAAGACTGATTAGGTGAATCGGTAACACTAAATTGGCCCTAATGTGTGTTTGTGTCTGCCCTGCAATGGACTGGTGCCTTGTTCCTGCCTTGTGCCCAATGCTGGCTGGGATAGTCTCCAGTTCACCCAACACAATATCAAAACCCAGATCCCTTCAACGAAGGTGTGGATTAAGGTAATAAAATGAAAGAAGTTAATGACAGTACTAGACAACTTGCCAAGTAAGGCTAATGGGTCACCCACTTAGCCAGCATATAGAGAGAGAATTCAGTGATATCATTCATCTATACTAATAAAAGGCAAAGCACTCACTGACTGACTGACTCACTCACTCACTCATCACTAATTCTCCAACTTCCCGTGTAGGTAGAAGGCTGAAATTTGACAGGCTCATTCCTTACAGCTTACTTACAAAAGTTAAGCAGGTTTCATTTCGAAATTCTACGCGTAACGGTCATAACGGTCAACAACATCCACCATGTTAAACTTTCTTATTTATGGCCCCATCTTCACTAAATTTGGTAGGCGGCTTCCCTGCGCTAACCGAAACCGATGTACGTACTTATTTCAGTGGTATGACGCCACTGTTGGCCGCCATATTGAACTTTCCAATGGTCTTTGTTACCTGTGGGCCCATCTTCAAGAAATTTGGTACGCGGGTTCCTAACACTAACTGAATCCTACTTACATACATATATACATCCATAGCCTGCAGCTTGGTCGCCGTGTGAGGCGACGTTGGGTCCCCCATCCCCACGTCTCCCACGTTGTTAGCAGTGCCTATATAAGGCTGTCAGTCACTCCAGTCGCTTCATTCCCTTCCTTGCTTCGCCACGGTATTCACGTCTCCCTGCTGATAACCGCAGCCTTTTTTTTTATTTAATCCATGGCTTCTCCACTGTTTTATTGTTCATTTATTACGATTATGGTTATTGTATAGGTATTTTAGACTTAGTTTACATTGTTCAGGTACCCATTTCCTTTATCGTTCCAACTGTACCCCCATTAACATGTCTATCAAGGTGATCACCATCGATCAAAGAACTGTCACTTACCGAGTGGTTTCCATGCCCGGAGATGGCGCCTGCCTTTTCCATTCTCTGTGTTTCTTATTGCACGGCCATATCAGGCTCACTCTTGACATCCAGAGGAACATTGTGTCTTATTTATTGAATGACTGGGACAGGTTCAAGGTGTGGACTGATGATGGTACAGGAGATAATTATACTACACAGGAGCACTATAAGAGTGAAATGCTTAAGCCGTTCACCTATGGTTCTGCATGTGAGTTGATGGCTGCCGCTGAATTGTTTGGTTGTCGCTTTCAAGTGTACCGAAATGGCCAAATATTTTACACCTGGGACAACTGCCAATGCCTCTTAAACATCTTAGATTCACAGGTGACGATTTGAGTAGTGGGCACTTTGATGTTTATAAATGTTTAAACTCTCAAAAGCTGGATGCAAAGTTATCGATGAAACCGGTTGTATGCTTACAACGCTTGACAGATGCCGATTGTCACTTCAACACAACAAGTCCAGCAAATACTAACGTAATTGAAACAAACCATGAAACTCAAACCGATTATGACAGCAGCAATCCAAGCTGTGAGATCTGAGGCAAGATTACTTTTCACATGGCCAACTGTACGTTGCATGCTCAAGAGTAAGCTCAGCGCACAGCTTGGTCATATTACAACCGGAGGGCCGAGCTGACAACATGGCATACAAAGAGATCCTTAACAAATAATTATTGGTATATTTTCCCTCAGTTTAAAAAGGTTTACTTTTCTTCTTAATAAAAATTTTAAGGCAGTACTTTGCCGCTGTGAAGCACGGGTATTTTGCTAGTTTGTCATTTAATGAACAATACAGTATTTCCAAAAATTAAGAAATGTAAATTGGCAAGAGTATGTTTTCTTAAAGAAAGAGACAGAAAACCCATCAGTCCAGATTTTGGGTTGCTTTTTTTCATTTTCATATATAAATACTGTATATATATATTAAACACTAGGGGGCTCTTCCCCCGGTCGCTTCGTTCGCCAACTCCCGTGCGGGCGCTATGCGCTAGCTACCTCGCGACTCTGACGCTCACATAAGGGGAAGCTAGATGTACAATTTAAAGAGATTATTATTTTCATGAGAATTATTACATATGCATAATAGATCTAACTATTTTACATTACAGTGAGTAATTAACCATAGTAAAAAATAGTAAAAGTAATAAATTGAAAGAAAATTATGTTTCATGTTACGTTAGAGGTATTTGTTGTGTTATACATTTTTGTTCTGTTTGGCTTTGAAATTAACATACAAATACTTTTTAAACTTACACTTTTACTGTGAAACTTCAGTAAAAACAATAGTTGGAATTAAGTTTTCGTCAGTATTGATTTTAATTTTGATTCCGTGTTTGGAGTTACATTGTGACAATCCAACGTATAACTGCCCGTGAGTGAATATCGTTTCTTTCTCTCTAATAAATAAACTAACTTTCACAATCACCACCAACTGTTTCAGCATAGTCTATTAATATGCATTTAACCAATTTGCTGTTTAACCGATCAACAATTTTTGCGTTAATTCGTTTGACTTCATAGTTTCTCGGTGCTAGGATTGCCCATGTAGTCATTTCTTCTGTTGATAACCCTTTGGGATGAAATTCTTCAATAAGATTTGGACATAATAAGTCTTCTTTAATTGGGAACTTAAAGTGAGGAAAGCAAAAATTTATAAGAACTGAGAGTGCAGGAACTATGTCTAACAAAAGCATTCACATGAATGAGAGGTGGGCGTGGGCCGTTAACCATAAATGGTTGAGAGGAGGGCGGGACTTGGAAAAAAAATCTCATGGCAATAGTCTCATCTCGCGGGACTTGGAAAAAATCTGTTGGCAATAGACTCGTCTCAAGATTTTCTTTTATAATAGAGAGATATATCTTCTGTAACTTTTTTCTTGTCAATGGCTTGTATAATTTTTTTCCTTAAAATGAGTATGGTGGGCTTAGTCATTGGAAGAATCACCTGAAAGCCTGCTGTCCTCCAAGTTAGTGTACTAGTATCCAACTTGCAGTAGTGGCTGGCAATTATTAAATTCTACAGAAATGATGCATCAGAAAATCTCTCTGCAGGTTATCATGTTTGGCTGACATTACACATTTCATGAAACAACTTCTGCTAGGCATACAAACTGCAAAACGGCAGACTGATGACATTGTAGGCAATCTGAATAGAAAACATTTTAATGGATTATCATAAGTGTCATGGAATTAATAGCACCCAGAAGCCTGACACTTTAGCATTGTGTTTCAAAAAGTGTCATTGTTATGCAGTAAAGATAGATTTCCGCTGATGTCACTCCTTTTAAAAGTTATTTCATTACACAACTTTTCATCATTGTTCCATGTTTAAAAAAAGTCTCCTTTGTGAAGTGACCTGTCTGTTAGTTTCTGTTTCCAGTGATATACTACTACATGAATCCTCTAAGCCACAGTAGTGACATCGGCACTCACATTTTGTCAGCTGGTATTATTTCTCAGATTTGAGTCAGTGTATGCAGAGTAATTGCCTTATGGTAGCTTCCATTCCAGACAATAAACAATAGTTAAAAAACTTTACAACAGATGCTATCTGGGTCATAAGCATTATTTGGTTTTGCCTATTTAAGTTGTGATCTAACAACATTAACAGTTATTTCAACTAAATAGCTCTGACTTTGTTTATGCATTGCAAAAACTGCATATGCAAAAACTACAAAACAAAAAATTAAAGTAGAATTGTTTTGCTTTCATTTAGAAAATAAACAGTCAATGGAATGAGTAAAATGTACTTGACAATTCTTAAAATAAGCTAAATAATATTATATTAATTTTACAATAAGGAAAAACAGATTTAATGGCTTAATATTTATTAATTTATTTATTTATAAAGTACTTTAACAACATCAAGGCTGACCAAAGTGCTGTGCAATAAAAACCCAACATATCAGACACACAATAACCAAGGGTAAATGAAACATAAACACATAAGAGCTGAAGAGATTCATAGTAAAAAGTATACAGATAGCCAACATATCATACTAGGTTAAAAGCCAGAGTGTAAAAGTGTGTTTTTAAATAAGATTTAAAGACAGCTAGTGAAGAAGCCTGCCTAACGTGCAATGGCAAATCATTCCTGAGTTTGGGGCTGCAACTGAAAAAGTCCGATCACCTCAGAGTTTCCATTGTGCCTTGGGAACACATAAAAGCATCTGGTCTGCTGTACATAAGGGTGCAGCAGTTCTGACAAATAAAATAGGGCACAACCATTAAAGGATTTAAAAACAAATACAGTACAAGGATCTTAAAATAGATTCGAAAACAAACTGGAAGCCAGTGAAGGGAAGTCAAAATCAGGGTAACATGCTCATGCTTTCTTGTGCCAGTTAAAAATCAAGCAGCAGCATTTTGCACCAGCTGTAGGCAAGCAATGGAGGCCTGGCTAATTCCAAAAAGAAGCACATTGCAGTAATCTAGACGAGATGTTATAAAAGCAAGTATCACTGTTTCAAGGTTGCATTTAGACAAAACAGGCTTAGTTTTTGACAGCCGCCTCAACTGGAAAAAGCAAGATTTTACCATTGGCTATCAAATTTTAAAGTGGAATCCATTTTCACATCTAAATTTGTGATCATGGATTTCTCAAATTTAGCCACAGTGGAAAGGTAGATGCAGGGGGTCCCGCTGGTGCCATTGGGTCTAAATAGCATGACTTCTGTCTTGTTCTCATTAAAATTTAGAAAATTTAATGCCATCCAACTCCTTATGTCAATAAGGCAATCAAGCAGGGGCTGAACAGAACATGGACCTTGGCGCTTCAGAGGGAAATAAACCTGACAGTCGTCTGCATAAAGATGAAAGGAAATACCGTGTTTCCGGAAAATAGCGCTGAGTGGCAGCAGGCACAAGGAGAACAGAAGAGGTCCCAGGATGGAGCCCTGTGGTACCCCCCCCAAGGGGAGGGCAACAGAGGTGAAAGCAAAATCATCAATGCTGACACAAAAAATTCTATCTGAGAGATAGGACCTAAACCATTGGAGAGCTGAACCCATGATGCCCACCCACTGCGCGACTTCGCGGCCTCATTCATTCTCAGATTTTTCCTTAGAACCTAACTAATGATTGTTAGCAGAAACGCAAATATCCTCCACAATTTTTATGGCTTTTTTAATGGCAATACTGTACTGTAGAGAGAACAAGAAGCAGATGTTGAGAAAACCGCAACTTGGGATGGTGAAAGTAGCCAATAAAATTTGAAAATGCAACTCCTAGCAGTGCCTGTAGTGGCTCTGATTGGTCTTCTGCTGAGGGTGCTGGGGCTGTTGAGGTCAAAGGATGTCAGCACGGCTTTTAAAAAGGGGGCTGGTGACCAAAAGCAAAAAAAAAATATGTTTTTGTAATTTTTGTTTCAAGTTCCTGTCTGTCTGCCTTCTGTTGGGTTACCTATACTTATTCATTTTGTCCTGGCTCGTTTCGTGCGTCTGGATTGTCTGCCGTCTGCCTGTGTACATGAGGAATGTAAGTGGATTCATGGCCATCCTGCAAAGAAAGGAGCGCTCCTGAACCCGTCCACCCATCTTCATCATTTCAGGAACTACCGGTAGGACTATCTGTACATTCCCATTCAACGTGCGGATCTCTGGACTATCTATTTTCATCATTACATTTCATCCGTTGCCGTTTTTCATCAACTTTTTCATGATTTACTGTGTGTGTTTTGTTTGTGCTTGTGTTGTATTTAATGTGTAATCGCCGTAAGGGGAACAGGGGTGGTATCTTTGTTTTCTTATTTCATTTGTTTTCATTACATTCTTTATTTGCTGTTTGATTACCGGTTTGCTTTGTTTTTGTCTCTATTTGTGAGTGCGCACGGGTCGGGTGCATCCCTGGAATCTCCACCATAAAAATAAATAAATCACTGTCTTCTCTATTGCGGCTTCTCGTGCAACGCTATGCTTACTTAAAAGCCTAAACATCACCTGTGCTTTATGGCTGATTGCTTCGTTTTTCTCTCCTCCCCCGGACATTCTCTGCTCCTGTTGGGGGTTGTGCTCCCCTATGCCTATTGTTTAATTGATAACTAACTGCATACTGAGCTCCTTTTACTTCTGAAAGAGACAGACATGTTTGTTTGAAGTGTTTGAATAAAGTTCCTGTCTCTACAATCTCCTGTGTTTTTGTACAATTCTGTGACCCAAGCGAGACACCCTGCATTATTGCAGCCTCACCCTGAGATTGAGCCGCTGCACTAGACTAGCCTGCAAGCATCAGCACTTACCTCTGTGTGCTTGCTTGCAGCCAGTTCAATCACAGTTGGCTCAGTGATTAACTGAGTTTCGTGCATGGCAGTTCATTAGCAGTGTGTAATATGATCAGTGTTGCAGTAATTGTGATGCTCTTTCCATGAAAAAAACAGTGTTCCATTAAAACTTCACTTTTTCTTTGTTAATTGTGACGTTTACTTAAAGTGCAGCATAAAAGTATTTGGCGTCCAGGGATGCATTAACCCCCAAGTATGTGGCAGTTTAAGGGTTAAAGCCCCAAGATGCCGCCGAAATGAGCTGCACCATCTAAAGCTTCTGGCAATGAAAACACGCTTGCATGAATTTCAGTACATATAGCAGTAACATTGTTTTTTTACATTCTAGCACTGCGGGAGACATAGCAGTACAGTATACAGATTTACCTTTACATTCTATTTTTAGGTAATGTATTAAGCTGAGTTTGAAATTAAATTAAAGTGTTTTGGGGGCATATTTATGGTAAAATAGGCATTTTTTTAACCACATCCAAAATTCGTGGTTTTTCACAATTCGCGGGTGTTTTAGGAACGTAACCCCCGGGAATTTTTGGGGGTGTACTGTAATTATATATATATATTAATATAAAAAACTTTTCACTTGGTTAGGTTACATTTTTTGCAGCATTTGTCTGTTGTAAAATAAATTTATTGGTGTCCAACTTGTAATTGATGTACTCAGATCTTTTGCAAAAATAATTTTGTGTCTGTTACAGTTAAGAATTCACTGCAATTCTTTTCTTTACATAATTATGAAAATGAAGTTGCACCTTGTATCTATAGAATGTTCTGCCATGCATTTGTTAATCTTGCCCTTAATCTTCTTCATAGTTTTCATCTCTGCTGACCCCATATTTAGGTAGATTCTTGTTCTGACTTTGGAGTTATTTTGATTCTTGTATCACTTACATTTTATTTTTGGATACATTTTTACTTATATATTTTTTTGAATGTCTGAATACTGGTGAATATATATGACATCTGTTGATTTACTGAAATTATTTACTCTATCCTTGACAAACTCCTTGTTGTTTCATATATTAACAGTAGCCCAAACATGGCTAACTTGCTTCAGTAGTACAGTCGGTACGGAAAGTATTCAGACCCCCTTCAATTTTTCACTCTTTGTTATATTGCAGCCATTTGCTAAAATCATTTAAATTAATTTTTTCCCTCATTAATGTACACACAGCACCCCATATTGACAGACAAAAAAAA
>JANRMT010062836.1:10257839-10296153 GCA_026402145.1 Polypterus bichir lapradei
GGCTGCTCCTAGCTTCTCTTTACCAGCACATTTAGAAGACAAAGGACACTGGCGGAGAGGTGTGAAGGGATTTAAGAAGCGATTTAAGGTGGGACGGAATTACGAGTTTTTTCGTAGGCTCTGGTAATTCTAGTGTTAAACATGCCAAAAACCAAGATTATCATTAGCGAAAACTGAAACTAAAATAATGAAAAAAGTATTTTAACTAAAATGAAAATAAAACTAAGTTTTGAAAAAAACTATACTAAAATTAAAACAACAACATCTAAAAGTAGATCAAATTAGAATATACAGCAGAACCCTGATAATCTGAGATAATGTGGACTGATGCTATCTTCGATAGCTAAAAACTATGATAAAGTGGATAGCCTCTGCAGTGGCAATGTTGTGCAGAGATGGTGGGGGCTGACACAGAGGGAGAACAACTGACCTCACCAGGGAGGCACACCACTCACTGTGGTTAGAGACAGGCTCTGTGTGGCTGACAGATAGAGGTCTCCATTAGGCTCACTCTGCATAGTGCTTGCCTCTGAGCCAGAAAATGCCAGTTCACTGTTCACCACTGGCAATTCACCATAGTGCAAATCTTAAAATCGAGATGCTTTGTCCACAGAAATTCAGTTGGTGTTAGGCAGTGGTGCACAGAGAGGTGGGGGGGGGAGGGGGGGTGGGGGCTGACACAGAGACAAACTGATATCACCACAGAAGTGTTCAGCTCACAATGATCAGAGACAGGCTCTGTTTGGCTGACAGATGAACCTCTCCATGTAGATCATGTGGCAAAGTGCTCACCTCTGAGCCAGAAAACTTGGATTTGCAGTTCCCAGTGGCTGTTCACCACCGTGCAAGTGACAATAATAGAACCTTCTGATATTGCCAAACATGCTAAACATTAATCCATTATTTAATGAACAGACTGCCTGGTGGAGATAGTTGTCAAGGTTATTATCACTAAAAAATCTAAATAGAAATTTATATTGTAAAATAAAAATAAGTGTGTAATTTTAATTAAAAGTAAACAAACTAAAACTGAAAAGGAAGTTGAAAATAAAATAGAAATAACTTCTTTAACAAAGTGGAACTGAAATAACCTTGCAGCATAGAGTTGCCCATTGGTAAAACATTCCTGCTATAGATTAATTCATTATTTTTCTAGTGACTGGGATCTGTTGATGGTCATTACAAAGCACAATTTCACAGCAAGCTGTATTGTTTTAAATTGAAACAGGTTTTTAGCAGAAATAATGGAAATTGATGTTTTTTTCATAATTGAGGTGAGTTTTATTTGTTTGTTCTTTATAATGAATGGTTTATTGATTGTGGCGGAGTCCATTTTAGCATATGTTGGTGTAGGGCACACACATACCTACGTGCACTAGTGTTAATTAATAGTTACCGGCCAACAGCAGTGTTTCATTCAGGAGGCATAAGCTAAGCAATAGGATAGAACAAAAGGGAGTGGGGTTAATGCATAGGGGAGAAAGAAAAACACAAAAATGGAAGAGAAAGCAATTGTTGGTTTTGGAAGAAGAAAATGGAGGAGGGTGAGTTGGGTGGCATCCATCAGGCTGACTAGCTCGGAAGTGTGGTATAGCGGGTCCACAGCTCATGTCAAGAGGCCCGTTTTAAATAATCGCTGTGCTTGCAGCTTAGCAAGGGCGCGTGGTGGTTGTGTGGCTGAAGCGGTTCCTGAGATGATTTGTGATGTGGGCATTTCTTACCTAAGTGCACAGGTGAGAAACCGTCCGCATCTTTGATTGTACTTGGGGCTTCTGATTTGCCACAGCTGCCATGTCCTCTTCATAAACAGAAGCGCAAGGCGGCTAAGGGAGGGAGAAAAAAAAAGAAAGGAAAAAAGACAGAGGTTGCAGGAGAGCAGCAAGCAGCGTGGAGAGAGAGAGCCGGTGCGAGTGAGTAAGCGAGCGAGTGAAGCCTCGCAGGCAGGCAGCTGGACAGTGAGCCCAAGCAGGGGTGTTTGGCCAACACTCGGTGGGGCAGAAGGAAGCGGTCGCTCCAGCTGAGCGATCAAGGAGCTGGAGTGACCAGAAGAAGGATGGCTGGCCGCGTAAGGCCGAGAAGGCAGCGGGAGTCAGGAGGCTTGGGTGGTGAATTCCCTGACGTGAGCGTCCTGGTCGTCAAGGAAACCAAGTCTCAGTCTGGAGAGTGCGAACAGAAAAGTTCAGCTGCTGGTAGGGCCACTCTCCTGATGTGGGGCCCAGATGGGAGAAGCAGGGGAGCCGCAAGGTAAAGAAGTCACCGGGCTTTGTGTTGTTTTTTAAAGGACTGCTTCCAGGATTGTTTTAACCTCGTTTTAAAGGATTGTTTTTTTTCTAATGGATTTTAACCTCCACAATAACACCTGTTTTTATGGATTACGAGGTGTGGCAGAAAAGTAATGAGACTGGCAACACTGCAAGCGATCTGGCAACGCTGCGCTGTTGTCCTTGATAGAGCACGCGTATCAGTACCCTCCCATAGCTCAGTGCGAGTTTCAACTCCTTCCATTAACTACGTGATTTTTGTGACTGCTATTAGCGAAGTTGTGTTTTTGGTTGTGCGTCACGCAAAATGGAACAGCGGAATTTGGAGCAACGTTGTGCCATTAAATTTTGTGTTAAGCTTGGAGAATCGGCAAGTGTGACGTTTGAAAAGTTAACACTTTGGCACAAATCATTTTTGGAAGGCAGAAAACACGTTGAAGATGAACACCGTTCAGGGAGGCCTTCAACTTCGAAAACCAATGAAAACATCGAACGTGTGAACACTCTTGTGAGATCAGACCGTCGTTTAACATTAAGAATGTTGAGTGAACAATGAAAGGCTCAGAAAAAGGGTTATTCGCGTGAGACCAGACATTGCAGACAAATGGATACTCCATCATGACAGCACCCCATGTCACACTGCCCTCTCCATAACAGAATTTTTGACCTCAAAAGGCATTCCTGTGGTTCCCCAGCCCCCTTATTCACCTGACCTCAGTCCGTGTGACTTTTTCCTTTTTCCTAAACTGAAAAATGTCCTCAAAGGACGTCATTTCGGGACTTTAGAAAACATCCAAAAGAGTGTAACGGACATGCTGAAGACCATACCGGTTGAAGACTTCCAGCGCTGCTACCAACAGTGGGAACAACGTCTCCATCGGTGTGTAGCTGCCCAAGGGAACTACTTTGAAGGGGATAACATTGATGTTTGAAAAAAATAAAAATTTTGGTAAATAAAAAATCAGTCTCATTACTTTTCTGCCACACCTCGTATTTATTTAATGACTTTGCAGGCACTGCACTTTATTTAATTTGGACACAGTTTTTGTTGATGGTTTTAATAAAAGCACTTGGCACTTTTTTACACCATCCCCTTGTTCCATTTGTTGTGCCTCACTGCCAAGCTCATCGGTAACATTACAGACGGTGTCGGGTTCAGGGCTTCCGAAAGTGAGATGGGAGCATGGAGCAGAACCCGCATCGGCACAGGGAGAGCAGGACAGAGGGCTGGAAGAAGTCTGAGAGGCAGCTGAGTAGCTAAAATGCAGAGCTGCCAAGGGGGAGATAGGCCACTGGAGCTGGTGAAAGGATGAGGTCCCGATGTAACAGCATCTGGAAAAGTGCATGCTGCACTGGGATCTGACGGTACTGGCTGGGGCGGCAGATCGGTGGGGTGCAGCTGTCTGCTTGTAGGATACTCCCAAGAAGGAAGGAATCAGTCATCCAGTCAGTGTCCAACCCGCTATATCCTAACACAGGGTCACGGGGGGAGGTCTGCTAGAGCCAAACCCAGCCAGCACAGGGTGCAAAGCAGGAACAAACTCCGGGCAGGGCACCAGCCAACCGCAGGGCACACACACACACACACACCAAGCACACACTAAGGACAGTTTAGGACCGCTAATACACCTAACCTGCATGTCTTTGGACTGTGGGAGGAAACCGGAGCACCCGGAGGAAGCCCACGCAGACACGGGGAGAACATGCAAGCTCCACGCAGGGAGGACCTGGGAAGCGAACGCAGGTCTCCTTACTGTGATGCAGCAGCGCTACCACTTTGTTTTTATGGCACACTTTTATGGATTATTTATTTATGTATTGAACTATTTATTGATTATATTTACTGATTCCACTTTTTTGTTTTCTGGTTTGAATGAACACTGTTAGTGTTTGAACAATATGTCTTTTGCTTGGTTGCTTTCTCGCCACTATCACTATCAGTGACCCAGGTTCAGGAAGATTCTAATACCGCAGACAACCAGGGCATCACACATGTATTAGTGTAAAAATATTTGAAAAGATATGCATAATATTGCAGATATTTTTAGTAAACAAAATGGCATATGTAGTGCTGTAACCTCACTGGATCACTAGCGTAGCACAGGACAGCACGGTAGAGGAAGCAAGACTGTTCGTGAGTGTTAGTATAAGTAGCACATAGACAAATCAAGCAGCATTAAACGGGTCAACCATTAAATATTTTACAGTGTGGAAGATGGATTTGGACTTAATTGTCAGGGTTTATATTGAGTTCCTGTTTTTCTACTGTCAGCTTTAGGTGGGGGCCTCATGCATGTTATTGCAAGATATTGGCTGTTTATTTACAAATGGCGCTGAGTTTTAGCACAGCTACAGACTGTCTAGAGCACAAAAGTTCTGCTCATTTTTTTTTTGTTTGTATTGGAGTTATGTTTGATTTTGTTTTAAGGCTTTGGTTAGTGCAAGAGTTCCCAAACTTTTTTCGGCCGCCGACCCCTTTACCAAAAACTTTTAAAACCGTCGACCCCCTAGTCATTTACTTTACTTACTCAAATTAATACATTTGTACAGTACTCAATATTAAATATTTCACTAGATATCAGATTTTAATCACTTGTAATTATGATTTAAAAAGATAAAATGGCTACGGAATATGGCATTATCTTGTGCAACATTTAATATCGAAACCTGCACTAATGAAAATTTAAGCAAAAAAATACGAGCAGAGTTTTTTTTTTTTACATTTTTGACATTTATGAAATAAATATGTAAATTCAAAATAAGTACAAATAGTCCAAGCTGTACTGTCTGCATTTCTTTTTTGGTTCAGTCATATTATTATCTGAAGAAATACAAACTTTTATTAACAAACAATTTTGACAGCCCCTGTGATTAAAAAAAAAAAAAAAACAAAAAAACAAAACAATAAAGTATGCACTTACTTAAAACAGAAGATTTTTGTTCTTACTCGAATAAATAAACTGTGTCCTCCAATTTTCTTTTTCGTAGTACTGCTCCTCAATAAATAATTATATTCAAAGTTCAAATCACAAATAAGTACATGTCACATCAAACGAACCAATTTATAGTGTTTTGTGAAAGCATGACCGTACAAGACTGATAGATTCTGCTAATATAGAATATCCGTTGTCTCGTCCCACCGCAAGCAAGAGCGGACTTGCAACGGTTTTTCATGTCCGCACTTGCTTTGATACGTTCGATAAGACAATGCACAGATACTGTATGTTTGTGTTACATGTATTTTCATGCATTCTTACGTGTGACTCTTTTAATGACACATTTTACCTTTTTGTTCGCAAGTTTGGTATATAATGTGTTTTTATCAAAAAAGTGTTTTTTTGAATTATTTTACTTCTTAATTAGGTACCTATTGGAATCATAGATATTTTGAAGTAACAAACAAATAGCAGTAGTAAGGGGGTCTATTTTTGCTGTCGTTGACCCCCCAATTTTTTTATTGAAACTATCGACCCCTAGAAAGTTCAAATCGACCCCAGGGGGTCGATATCGACCACTTTGGGAACCCTTGGGTTAGTGTATCCAATTCACCCGCATACACGAGGAGGTGCCTCCTTTCACAAGTGAAGTATGTTTTGTTAGAAGATTGACACAAGAGGTAGTGACTGAAATTGACATATTGACAACTTCAAAATTATATTTCTGTATTTAGTCAAATTGTCAGTGTTTATTTTGTTTTCTATGAAGAACTGAAAGTCACATATTATAAATACAGTGGTACCTCGGTATACGTCCTTAATCCGTTCCAGGTCTTTGGACTTATACCAAACAGGACGTATACCAAACAAATTTTTCCCAGAAGAAATAATGGAAAAATGATTAATCCGTTCCCATGAAAAAAAGTCTTCTTAAAAACAACAAGGTTAAAATACAGCAGGAAGCATTCTTTAAAAAAAAAAAAAAAAAACACATTAAGAAGCCGGTGCCTTTTTACCCTGCTTCCCCCCTCTGGGCTTCTCAACAGGGGAGTCGCCCTACTTGCAGCTGACCTTCACTCTGCCTACTTTAGCTGTTCAGTTCACCTCAACGATCCCTGGCTCCGGTAGGCATCTCCTGACAGCGACTTGGGATCCACAGCGACCTCCTTCCAGTCAATCCCGCTCTATGATAACGGTAGTGACCACTACTACTATTCCCAGGGTGTCGGCCCTACACCCAGGCTCCCTGTTCAGCTGCAATGCGAGCCTGCCTCTGCGCTCGCGTTCTCTCTGTCTTCTGCTTCCTCCTTTCTCCTGCAACCTCCCGTCTGTCCGTCCGTTCTTTCTTTCTTTCTTTCTTTTTCCTCCCCTTCTAGCCGACTCGCGCTTCTGTTTATCAAGAGGGTATGGCAGCTGAAATCAGCAGCCCCAGGAACAATCACAAATGCGGATGGTATGTCACCTGTGCACTTAGGTGAGAAACGCCCACATCGCAAATTGCCCTGAGAACCGTTTCAGCCCAATACTATCCACTTGCAGACCCACCACGCCCCCTCACCAAGCCGCGAACGTGGTGATTATTTATTTTAAAACTGGCCTTTGACAGGAGCTGTGGACCCACTATACCACACACGTGAAAATTCACAGAGTTATAGCGCAGGTTGTTCACTGAATGCTAGCAACTGGCACACTGACACTCGTGGGCAGTCGTGGCTTTGTCTCGAGAGAGGTAAACAAGGGTAGTACACAAGTCGTATTCCAAACAAAGGTCGTATACCAAGCAAAATTTTTTGTGTCCAAACAGGACGTATACCAAGTTGGACTTATTTCAAAGCGGACGTATACCGAGGTACCACTGTATGCTTATTTTGCTTTAGGAGAAGCTAATTGAAACATAACTCATTATATTTTGAGGTTTAAGAACTTGCATGTTATTTTTGGTTTTATGTGCCTTGTCAATCTCCTATTCACATCATATGTCCACTTTATCTAGTGGATTTTCCCTAAATCATTTTTTTCTAATGTGTGGTTACATTTCTTTTTAATGTTTTATTCTAAAATTTTACATTAATATTTCACTTTCTGAAGTTAAAAGCTAATGGCTTTTTGTCATAATATTGAGCTCTAATGAAAAATGGGTTGTTTCAATCATATATTTCTTTTTTTGTAGGTGGGAGCTGGATGGATTGGTAAATGTAAGTATTTCAACATCTGCTTGCTAATGTTCAGAGAGTTTAGTTAAATATTATAATTTTCCATTGTGTAATGCATTAAATGTTGAAGATACTTTCAAAAACACTTTACTGAAACTAATGACCAAGTTCATTTAAACCTTGAGGGACTGGCTAATTTCATGTGCCATGCAGTGTACATCCACATGCCTTGTAAAAGAAGTATGCAAATTTTTGTTTATGGTTGAATGACAAGAGTGTCAGCATATCAACATAGAAGGTTTTTTTTTGAGTAATGTAAGATAGGTAATCAACTGATATCTTGAGAAACAGCTCTTCAACATTCTTGTTTATGCAGTCTCTTGACATAAATATGTGCAAAATTTAAATTTCTGAGCTGTGACATATATAGCCTATGTATTGTGGTGGGCGGCTGGGGGCTGTGCCCAACCGGGACGCCAAGAAGGACCGGGAGAGGGACTATGCCTTCCCCGGACCACGAGAGGGCAGCCACCTTGGTTTGTGTGGGGGCCATGGGAATTGAGCATGGAAGCTCAACCCTATAGGAGCTCGTGGCCACTGCCAGGGGTTGCCCTGAAGACTGTGAAGCCCTGGATGTCAGAACTTCCGCCACACCCGGAGGTGCTGGCGAAAGTATTACCAGGGACACCTGGAGTGCTTCCAGGTGCTCATGCAGCACATCCGGGTAGAGATAAAAGGGGCCGCCTCCCTCCAGTCATCAGCTGGAGTCAGGTGGAAGAGGATGAAGCTTGCAGGAGAGGAGTGAAGGCGGCGAAGAGAGGACTTAAGAGAAGCCTGGACTTGAGGGTGTGTGGTGCAGGCGCACTGGGTTGTGTGCGGGACTGATTATTTGTAAATTGTTTTAATAAACATGTGGTGTTTGGAACATTGGTGTCTGCCTGTCTGTGCCAAGGCTGATGTATTATATATATAGCCTGTGATATATTTTTAAGCTTACATAGCAATGCAGAACTATATTTCCACATTTAGCACATTCTGTTGTTTGCAAAATTGGTACTTATAATTCCTTCAAGATTGATAACTTCCTAGTTTAACAACATGTACATTTAGAAGCAATCTGTATTCTGATTTACTAAGAGCAGTGACATACCAGTTATGGTCCCCTTGTAATCTAGTGTTATGTTATTTTAATTGTATTCTTGTTCCCTCAACATTTCAGTATTTAGTGCAGTATACTGTATGATTTCTGGAGAAATATTTTAAACTGTATAGTTTAAATGTCAAATTGAGTTCTAATACTGTTAACTGGCAGAAGATACATGGCTGATAATACCTGTGTTTGATAAAGTTAGTAGTTTTGATTGAGAAAGTACTGTATATAATTTGGATTTAAAACTTTGTAAAAACATTTCTGATCTTTGGTAGAGTACAGCAGTTAAACATTATAAAGAAACAAACAAACATGATTTACTTAGCTGTCTAGTAGCTTTTAAAAGTTGTTGTTTACCATCTCAGGACATGTGCCTAAATATCCAGTTTAGGCTAGCTATCATTCCTGGTGCCTGTTAGTACTTGAGGTGGTGAGTACTGACTTCAGTGGAAGAGCTTTTTCATTTTCAGCACTGAGAAAATCTGAAATTCTTTTTCTTTGCATAAAAATGAATCAGTATTAAGCACTAGGTTTATTTAACTTTTTGTTTAGCATTTTATTATCATATTGTTCCTTGAGAAAATAACAAAAAAAACAACACTGATCTATTGGTCATGTGTTTAATTTGTTCTCCATTGACAGTCATTACAGAATATGACATGGGAAGTTCCAAAAAGCTCTCACTATTCAAAATGTATTAAGCAATGCAGTGATTTATTTATTACTGTTTTCAAAAGAATTTATTCCAGCCTTCCAAAATATTGAGCACATACTAGGTTCCTGAAGACAGCAAACCTGGCACTGAATATTACAGCATAATTACACCTTTATAAAGTAGAGTTCCCTATAACCACCACTGTGTACATGTGTCTATTGAAAAAACAACTCTCTGCATCTGATTTGCCTAAAATAGCCAAATGATTTATTTTCTATACCTTTTCAATATTTGGTATCAATGTTAGCTTTGAAAAAGTTTAACTGAAACTTAGACGTAGTTCATCAAATTGAACAGCAGAGGGTAGTCTGTCCTCTGAAATGTTAGGTGGAGTGTATCACATTGTATAGCAAAGAGTAGCCCTTTCTCTGAAATCTTGTAAAGATAGTAAAAACTGGTGATTATAATGGCCATGATATTGATAGATGCTTGGAAGCAGTCTGTATGTAAAGTACAGCTGTTTCTAAAAATTTACAATGTCATGCACATAATCGTTGGGCATATGTTACTATACTTTTGAAAAACATTATTCTGTGCTTTTTATTAATCTATAATAATATCTATAATCTATAATAATAATAATAATACCAAAAGAAACAACAAAAAATAAATTTAAAGGCAATTCGCCTTTAAAATGGGCACGGTATTAAAGTTTCCTGTCACCTTTGGAGCATTCAGAGATAAATGTGGAATTGTCAAAACACAATATAGTATGGTTTCTAGAACCAGAGTTGCATAACATTCCCTAGCCTTAGTCCAATTAAGGGTTGTGGGTAGCCGTAACCTGTTTCTGCAGCATTATACACCAGTCAGTAGCTTTGGACAGGGTACTTGTCCATCACATTGCCTACTCACTGGGAGCCCTTCCTAATAACCAATTTACCAAGCCTAAAATGTTTATCTTCGGTGATGGAACCTATTCTTAATGCTTATTTGTATTTTGAGTAAACCAGTATTACGTAAAGCACTGACTTTCACTGTCTTGCAATGTTAATACAGTACTAGTTTTGTTTCAGTACTTAGATTCACGTAGAATTCAGAGAATGATCTACTATAATCTGTTAATCAGGGTTCATAAAGAAACAATGGTGTACTTTTATGTAAACTGGCAAAGGCGTTTAGAATATCAGTTTTATGAATGTTTTTTTTTCCCTCATGATTATATTGAGATTATATATTTATTATTTTACTGCAATGTCACCATTTTGTTTCACTAGTTCAAGGTATTTTTTGACAATGACATAGTTGCTAACACTGTGAATGGTGTCACTTGGGTTTGATGTCATATTTCTGATTGTATCTAAGATGGTGACATGAATAATCCAATATCCAGTCTTTTGAAGAAAAAAAAAGTCTCCATGAAGAATTAAACGATTTAGGTAGTTAGCAAAAGGAAATGTAGTTATAGCTAGGACCTGCATATTCTCTGTTTCGACTGTTGCCTCACATATTAACTTTGATTTCTGGCCTTTTGTGGCTTGACCTTCACCTGTTTTCTTTTGGTTTACCCTTTTGAAGAACTTTATTGCCAGTTCCTTGTTATTTTGTTCACATTTCAACTAACCTATTTTTCAGAAAAAGTTAGGACATTATAATCCGATTTTACAGATGTTTGGGATTATCTATAGAGCTGTCAGACTAGTCAAAAATTAAGGTTTGAATATTCATATAAAATAAGTGTATATTCAAACATAGGTTACAAATTCTAGATGTTATAATGTACATTTGCACTTTTTAATGCTTTTTTTTATATTTATGATGTTATTAATACTTTTACTTTTTTCTTTGCATAAAATGCTGATAAATGTATGTACTGTTACTTACAAAACACATGAAAACTCAAACAAATATGACATCTAAAAACACAGTCTTTCACAAGGGCAGGATTCTATACGTTCACAAAGTGATGTGATTGAAGAGAAAATGGAGCTGAAAACTCTGCATTGCATGTACTGCACTAATAGTGATTGAATGGCAATGAATTTACTTCACCTTGAGTTCAGTGAAATCCAACATCAGCAGCTATACCTGTGTGATGTCATGCTGGTCTTGCAAAATTTACAGGAGAACTTTTGTCACCAATGAATGCAGCAGACTTGCTGAAAAAAAAACTTTGATGAAGTTTGCCAATCAATACAACAGTCTACTTCACATTAGAAACCCAAACACAGTTTATTTCTGCAGCTATGCTTTCTTTGCTCCTAGATGTGATAAGACGTACATGACTATATGCATCTATAAATTAAAGCACTACGAGTCTATACCTACTTCACAAAGGAAACATCTGAGTTTTATATTATAATAATCAGTAAGTATTTTATTCGAATGATACAGTGCATCCGGAAAGTATTCACAGCGCATCACTTTTTCCACATTTTGTTATGTTACAGTTGTTATGTTGTCAGTTTTTTTATTTTTAATAAATTTGCAAAAACCTCAAATAAACTTTTTTCACGTTGTCATTATGGGGTGTTGTGTGTAGCATTCTGAGGAAAAAAATTTATTTAATCCATTTTGGAATAAGGCTGTAACATAACAAAATGTGGAAAAAGTGATGCGCTGTGAATACTTTCCGGATGCACTGTATGTGTTTTTAAAAAGTCTTATTCAAATGCAAAAACTGAAATTCCAATTAATAAGAATGTTTGTTTATTGTTTGTTTTACCTAGTGCTAATTTTTGCATAATGTTACTCTCGAAATGTCATGAAATATTGCTATGTTTTACAGATTTGCTTTTGCACATTTGCATTGTTTCCTTAAGCACACCTTTAAAAGTACTTCTTCATTACCTTAAAACTGTTGTTCAACTCCTGAGCCCCTTAAAGTTCACTTTTGAATTCAGAGATCCCTGAGTTATTGCTATAGTTAAGCAACCATCTCAGAAGGCCAACGTAGATTTATTTTCTCATCAATGACAATAAAAAATAACTATTTCTGATTTTATTATTATAGTGGCTTTAAAATCACCATTATAAAAGGCATTTTCAGTGATAGCAATGCTAATTTAGATCTCTCGGCCAGCCTTAGCTTTAGTTTTATGTGTAGTCCACTTATCTGTTCTCTTCTACACACCCTATTAAACCACCTAAGCTTCTTGTACCTTGTATTACATTTTGTCTTATATTGTGTGTTAATATAGTATTTTTATATAACACTCAAGCTAATTTTACAGATTTTTTTTTTTTAATTTGAGAATAAAATAAATGATAAATAATGATAAAAGAGAGGAAATACTTAATGATAATACTTATGATAATTATAATGCAATATTGTTTCTCCTTTCTCTCAGATCGTGTCACATTATGTACACAGAGAATACATTTTTTTGTGAAGGGCTGATTGTTTTGAAGTGTTACATTTGTCTTAGTCTTTAAAGAGTAAAGAGTCATAGTAACTTCATGCTTTACAAATGTACTTTGAAAAAGCATAAAAATATTTGTATTATTTTATAAAAGCACACAAAGTTACATACCTAGAATTTTTAAACTGAATATATTTGAATATTCACATTTTTTTAAAAACATTTAAACCTTAATTTTTGGTTAATTTGAAAGAGCAAGAAGCTGTTTGTCACTAATGTAATGTAGACTGACACTTGAGAAACATAAAGTACTAATTTTTCTAAAAAAAAAAAAAAAAAAAAAGAAAGAAAATAATATGCCTTTTATGCAGCAGTGAGTAGACCGGGTGATTTGTAAGTGCCGGTAGGTAGTGATTTTTGTTTTTGAAGTCGTTAAAGGTGAGGCGGTTAAATAAACAAGTGAAATTTAGTGTATTTAGCATAAGAGAGATCTTGTTAAATTTAGCACTGCATTTTTTTATGGTTGATTGATTAGGAAAATAATGCTTTTTCATGTCAAAATTATAAAAATGTTTGTTTTGGATACTTTTACATCCGAATACTGCACATCCGAAATTAATTCATTACTCATTAATACAAATACAGTAGCCCTTAGAAACTGATAAAGAAAAAAAATATTGGATAGGTAACATTAAAAACATGCAAAAATTAATTTTAGAGCAAAGGATTAAAATGTTAATGAAACTAAATTAAAAGATGTGCGGGCAAAAGATCAAGAGATGGTTTAATGATAACAATTCAAAGCAGGTTTGGAAAGGCCTACAGACAATCACAGGACTGGGTTCTAAAGAGAGTGTGAACCAGTTGACAAAGGCCAGAAGCTTTTAACAGATGAACTTAATAACTTTTTTACCAGATGTGAAACAAGTGATTTCAGCACCCAAATTGCAGAAGTAAAGGAGATGCTTTATAAAAACACCAGGAATTTTGATGTGATAGGGTTCAGTTTATCTAAAGTGGAGAAAGGCTTGTGGGGGGTTAAAATAAAAAGGCAGTGGGGCCAGATGGCATATCAGGTCAGCTCTTAAAGTCCTGCTTTAAGCAGCTTTCCATGGTTTTTCGTTTGCTTTTTAACTGGTCTCTGACCTGTGTCATTGTACCTAAGGTGTGGAAACAGTCATTACCCCAGTTTCTAAGGTTTCCAGGCCAAGCTGTCTGAATGACTACAGACCAGTGGCACTCCACCTCTATTCCAATGAAATGCTTCAACCATTTGATGAAAAGCATTTTAATGACAGAGACAAAGTCTTTTCAAATACCCACCAATTTGCTTACTGTGCAACTAGAAATTTGAAGATGCTCTGCTTGTTATCTTACATCAAATCTATACTTTTCTTGATCAGCCTGGTACATATTTCAGAGCTGTATTTCTGAATTTTTCTCCAACATTCAATACCATACAGCCTAACATACTGATTGGAAAACTGAATAGCATGAATGTAAACCATTTATCACATTATAGATTCAGGACTTTGTTTTAAATTGTTCACAGATAGTCAAGGTACAGGGTGCTTTTTTAAAAGTCATTCATTCAAACACAGGAAGTCCACAGGGGTGTGTCTTATCACCATTACTATTTACTCTGTACAAAGTGACCTGAGACAGAACAATGACCACTGCTCCATTATCAAATATGCGGATGACACCATGCTTATAGGACACAAATCTGGGGAGGATGAAAGCCACTATCTAAATCAAGTGGACTGTATGGTAAACTGGTATAATAAAAACTTTCTCCCTCTGAAATTAGATAACAATCTTAACTGTAATGCAATTACAAAAAAAATATTTTCTAAATGCAATCACTGTTTATTTCTCCTCTGTAAGCTCAAACTATTTAAAGTAGACAAGGACCTCATGTTATCCTTTTATCACAGCATGATTCAGACTGTTATCACTTTCAGTTTCATTGCCAGGTTTAGTGGTCTAACGAACCAAAATTTAAAAAAGCTCCAGCAGATTACTAAACATGCAGCTAAAGTTATTGGGACTGACGTAGATGATCTGGCAAGTGTGTGTCAGAGGACAATGCTAAAGAACCTAGAAATATTCACTGACAACAAACATCCATTATATGTAGAACTTAACTTCAGTAAATCAGGAAGGATAGTTGCTTTGAAAACCCACGCAAATCGCTGCAGAAATTCCTTTCTTCCTAGTGCCATACATATTTTTAATAAGGAATATTGGAGAAAATGATTAAGGTTTGATATGCATCCTGTAACAATTTTTGTGCAAATATACATCATCAAAGTGCCTTACCTTAACCTGTCTTGTCTTTGTTTGTTTTGTTTCATTTCTTTCTGTCTTGTTATTAGATGCAACTGAGAAGGCAAATTTAACGTTTTCTTCTGTAAACATGACTAAATAAAGCAACCTTGAACCTTGTATTGCCAGATGGCCAGTATTTTAGTGTTATTACTGCAAAAAGAAAAAAGTGATAATGTACAATCTATAGCAAAAACATGGCATATTTGATATCTTATATACTGGATATATATACAGATATACTTCTGTCAGTTTTGCTATGTTTGTTGTTAATATCTAAAACACATTTACTGCTTCCTCCTCTAGTCTAGCTCATTATATTTTTTATTTTATGGTTAAGCGCAAATTTTTTAATGTACATGCATAATTTTAAGCAAGTTACAACTATTTATTGAGATTTAGTTTTGAATTGTATTATTGTCAAAATGATGTAGTTTTGACAATGTTTTTCATGTAAATTAATAAAAGTTACTGTCAATTGAATGGAAATGTATGTATTAAATTTTGTGAGCATTTTATAGGAAAAAATGTTATTTAAAAAACATTTTTTCTGTTTTGTTTTCTTTAGTACGTTGGGAGCGAACACAGGGACGTATTGTAAGGAAGAAAAATGAACCAATGACTCCAGAGGCTGTTCGAGAAAAATGGGAAGAAATTTGTGACTTTGAAAATGCAGTTAAACCCCAAAATATACAAGGTAAAAATGGAAAACTTTGCAATATCTTTTTTTTGGGGGGTTAGATGGTTTAACTGAAAAAGTAAACAAAATGGTTTATTTAGGTATTTCAGAAAGTTGAGAAAAGACTGTTTTTATGGGGTTTTTTTTCTTTTCTTTTAATGACCTTAGATCCTCAGTGAATGTTTTTAGATAGCTGTGCAGGTTAATTGTTCTTAAGTCAAGTTTAATTTTGGTAGATTTTTTTGTGTAATGAACATATGAAAAGCATTGCACACAGGGGATAAAATATTTAACTTGAACTATTCAAGAGATTAGGCAAGCACCTTCATAAGACAAAGTTCTGTTACTGAAGAGAGTAATATCCCCTCACTGTTTAAGAGTATATAGCTCTTTTTTATGCAAGACATAAGAATAAGAACCACTAATACTTCAATTACTTGCTAAACCTGAGAGTAATGGCCCTATAAACCATTCATAAAACATTAAGTAAAAATAAGTGACTCATGAAAATCTGTCACTTCAGGAATTTATTCTAGTTACACTATCTATTTAGATGCCCCCATCTCTACCAAATGATGTCACTACAGAAAACAGTGGCATTATGGTAAAGTATCTTGGAAAATAGACCTCACTATTCTTCTGCTTTGGTTTAAAGACTGCAGAAATTAAACAAAATGTGACTAACAAATAGTAAAGCAATAGGACCAGCACTTTCCTGTGCTTGGCCCCTATCTGTTATTTGTAAAATCATTTTGTTAATCTCTAAATATTGTTTTACCTTATTATGATAGGTAGATAGATAGATAGATAATCCCCAAGGGGAAATTCACATACACCAGCAGCAGCATACTGATAAAACAGTATTTAAAGTTACTTTTCAATCATCCTGTTTGGCCTATACAATTAATTAAAGCATTTAGAAGCAATTATTGTGATATGTGAAAAATTTCTTTCAAATCAGTATAATTCAATTTACAGTGAAATGCACAACTAATTGCACCCATTCTATAAAGGTCAAATGTGAATATATAATTTAAAAAATAAAAACCATTAAACTTCTGAATTACTGTAGATCCCAGAATATAAGCCGATATTTTCGTCCCAGATTTTTGGCTTGGAGTTTGGGGTTTGGTTTATACAACGAGCATCGTTTCAGATTCAAAAAGATTTCCAGCGCAATGCCGGTTTTGCCGATCAATACGGAAGTAAATAATGATGAAACCACAGAGCCATCTTTCAGATGAAGAAGTAACTTTGCATGCCGGTACTTTAAATTAAATAAAGAATTTATTCAAAAAAGTGTTTTAGTTGTTGATTTTATTAATAAAATTTATAATAAATTATCGGGAAGTTTAAAATAAAAATTTTTCTTTTTATTTACGACCAACATCTTGCGTTACGACCCGAATGCGGTCACGTGTATCCGCTTGCGCGATTGTAAACAAACAACCGAGAGCGTTAGTAGCGTCAGTTGGAGCCCAGATACATGTGTTTGTGGATTTAATTTTGGTCATTGCAGTGATTTACCTATATATAATTCACTAAGACCATGCAAGCAAGACACATAATTGCTAAGGAAGGAAGAGAAGGTAAAGAAAGCGATCAAAATTGAAACAAAGATGGAAATTGTGTGGAAATATGAGAGTGCTGTTCGTGTGACTGATCTCGCTGATATGTACAGCATGTCGAAATCCACCATCTCGACAATTTTACAAAGAAAAGATTTGCATTCTCCTCCTCCTCTCTTCCTGCAGCCCAAAGATGTCAAATTAAATGGTGAGTACAGCATGAAATTGTTGTTTCTAGAATAGAATAGAATGCCTTTTATTGTCACTATACACATCTACAATAAGATAAAAAGCAGCTCCTTCAGTGCAGAAAAAAAGTTCTGTATAGGGCTTGTATGGTTGTTTTTTTAGCCTTATCATAACGCCGGATCTGTGGCCCCGCTTCTGTTTTCTTTCCCTCCTCCGTCTCTGTCGTCTCCTAGACCCGACAACAATCCACGGAAAGCCCGCTGGTCTCGCTATGTTGTCTGGGATGTTGTGCGTGTGATGAAAAACACTCGAAACAGATGTCTGGCTCTGGACACCGATGTCTATAAGGTTCTGACTGGTGTAGCGGATGTTCGCCGAACCGATCGTGCACAAACAAGGAAAAAAAAAAAAAAAAGTACAAAAACAACAAAAAAGTGCATTGAAAAGGAGAGCCCTGAGCCGCTGCGCGCCGCCATGCTCCTAGCTTAATCTAGCCTACTTCTGGTAGGCTAGGCACTTTTTATAACTTTTTTTGTTAGTACATTAGAAAAATTATTGGTGTTTTGCTAAATTATGCACATTATACAACCCTTTTTATTATGAAAAGGTTAAGTAAGTGTTGCAGTGGGAGGTTCGGAACGAATTAAGTTCTTAAGTCAAGGGTCCACTGTATCGCGTATTTAAGTTAGTCAAATTTATAACGAGTCTCCGGAAATCCACCCGCCAATGTACCGTATTTGCGTATATAGTTTCAACACAAAGGCTTCATTTTACAAAACTTCTCCGCAATCACTTCCTGGTTTCCATCAAAAATGCCGGCAGTCTCAAATTCTCGCCGATAAACATGATAAATATAGCTGAAGAGAAACTTTTAAGGAAATTTAGAAAATTTTTCTTGGAGAAGGGGGTCGGCTTAAATACCGGTCATTGGCAAATACATGTAATTTAGTAGGTAGAGAAGGGGGTCGGCTAATATACCGAGTCGGCTTGTATTCCGGGATCTACAGTAACTATTTTGTTAACCATTTTATTTTGACTTTCAGAATTAATTTTGCCATCTAAATTTGTGCAATAAGTTGAGGAGTTCCTCTCTATCTGTTTTCACTAATAATGTGTAACTTGATGTGATATTATTTACATTAGTCTTAGAAGTGTGAGTTTACTTTATGAAAGCTGCAGTGGAGTGTTAGATGATGGTTTGGGGGCTGTATCCCTCAAAGATATTAGAAAGATGGATTGATAGATGAATTGAGAAAGAAAGAGAGAGAGAAAGAAAGGGAAACTTTTCTTGCTTTTTTTATATCTAACAACAACAGCCATCCCCAATACACACAAGAATTACCACAAAAAAAGCCAAAAAAAAACTTCTCACCTGGCCAAAGATGATACAGCTATACAATAGTGTATGCAGTATATGCATTAGAAGATCCATTGCATTTCTATGACACAATATTAAAAAGTACAATTCTGGGAAGAGTTATGGGAAAATAAAAATTAAAGAAATATATCATCACCAGTAGTTTGCATAGAGCACATCTTTACTCCAAACCAGGAAGTAAAGTAACTCACATGTACAGGTTGTGCTTCTCCAGCACATCACCACTAGCATGAACAGGACTCCTTCTTTTACCATTTAGACTTTGATTTACTCCTGGAGGCTTTATGAGGGGTTTCCTCCTGCTTTATGTTAACCTATTGGTTCCCTTTGTCTCGTTAATTTCTTGTTTGCTTCGCATCCCTTCAAATGATATACTCTATAACTAATACCGGGTGTCCCATGTTTTGGTTGAGTGAATGCCTTGTGCAGTTAATTGCTGCTTCTCACTGGTTTTGTTTACTTTTCCTGTGTTTAGTTACATCATATACATTAGTAATAATTTTTATTTTATTTATATGGACATTGCCTATTCCTACCATGCAAATTGTTTATGCTGGTTAGACATCTTTTATTTGTGAATGTACTTTTGGTTAGATTAATTGTTGAACAGGCTGTACTTTTTTACAGGCTATATTTACACAGTTGTATAAATACACGGCCAACAGAGGTGAGAACATTCATACTTGCAGCCGAAGGCCATAGGAAAACAATAGGGTAATAGTGTTTTACAAATTGACAAAACCAGCAACAGTAATACATCTTTCATTATTATTATTATTATTATTATTATTATTATTATTATTTCACAGGGTCTTGTATGTTTTCTGACTCTTGGAGGGCCACTTAAGGTTTGTTTTGATCAATATTCCACATAGCTAATTCTTATGTATTTGACCCATTTCCCCTTCCTTTACACTAGTATTTCTCAGCCTTTATGGTCACATGAGCCAATTCTGCCTTTTTTAATTAATTGACAGTACACTAACAGTAATTGCAAATTGCCCTTTTTTGGGAAACGAGCATGATCATGGGTGTCTCTTGGTGAAACAAGCTCATTTAGAAATGGGGAAACATACCATGCGTCACTGTTGATAATAGAGGCATCTCACCATGACCCACTTGTGAACCAGCGACAGCAACCTGTGACCCAAAAGTGGGTTCATAACCCAGAGGTTGAGAAACAGTGCCTTACACAGGCCACGCATGCAGACACCAAGACTCGAAGACAAGTTTGTCCTACTCTACACAAGCAGCTGAAATGTTCATACTGGTGACCAACATCAGACCAATAGAGCCTCAATTGTATTGACTTGTACACTTTGTTACCAACATATAGCCACATGGCTGGTCCCGAATGGAGCTGAAAGTCAGCACATGATTGTGTACATATATATTTTCTTCTTCTTCTTTTTCTATTGTCTGCACCCATTTGGGGTCCCCACAGCGGATCATCTTTTTTCATATCTTCCAGTACTCTGCATCTTGCTCTGTCACACCCACCAAGCTTTTCCCTTTTCCTCCTGCCTGGTAACTCTATCCTTAGCATCCTTCTCCCAATATACCCAGCATCTCTCCTCTGCACATGTCCAAACCAATGTAATCTTGCCTCTCTGGCTTTCTAACCAATCCGGACCCTATAGTGTACTTGTTCCTTATCCTGTCCATCCTCGTCACACCCAGTGCAATTGTTACCATGTTTAACTCTGCCACCTTCAGCTCTCTCTCCTGTTATTTGTCAGTGCTATTGTCTCCAACCCATATAACATAGCTGATCTCATTATTGTCTTGTAGACTATCCTTTTCACTCTTGCTGGTACCCATCTGTCACAAATCACTCCTGACACTCTTCTCCACCCACTCCACCCTGCATGCATTAATCTTGCCTATCAGTCTATCGAACACCATTGCAAATAAGGAAGGGCCCAGAGCCAGTCCTTGATGTAATCCCCCTTCACCTTAAACGCATCTGTCACTCCTACCGCAAATCTCACCACTGTCTCACTTCCCTTGTACATATCCTGCACCACCCTTGTACACTTCTCTACCACTCCTGAGTTGAGTTCCTTATAAAATACCACAACTCCTCACTAGGCATTTTATCCCTCTGTAGTTACTACAGTTTTGCACATCACCCTCATTCTTAAAAATTGGTACCATTACACTTCTTCTCCACTCCTTAGGCATTCTCCCACTTTCCAAAAATGCATTAAATAATCTTGTTAAAAACTCCACTGCCAACTGTCCTAAACACCTCTGTGCTTCCACTGTTATATCATGTGGACAAACAACCTTCCCATTCTTCATCCTCTTCATAGCTGTCTTGACTTCCTCCTTGCTAATCCATTGCGCTTCCTGGTTCACAACATCCACATCATCCAACCTTCTCTCTCTTTCTCCCTTTCTCTCCACTCATCGACCACTCAGAATACTCTTTCCTTTGCTCAAACACTCTCCTAGCTTCTGGGTACTCTTCCATCATTATCCTTTTTCACCCTAACTGGCTGCTTATCTTTCCCACCTCAGTCCTTCTGTCGAGCCAGTTGGTACAGGTCCTTTTCCCCCCTTTAAGGGGTACTCTCCATGGCATTTGTCCACATGTAACCCCGCAAAGTCTAGTTCATTTGACTAGTGTGATCGCTCTGTGCTGGACAACTGTACCATGCCCTCGCCTGCTTGGAGGAGGTGGGCCCGAGCATGGTTTATTACCAATCAGGAACAGTATGACCGCTAAACGTGTCTGAGTACGGAAAACAGACATGACGGCACTGATGCGACAAGTCAGGTAATGCAATTCTCATTTCATTCAATACCATTTGAGTTAAAAACAGGTTTTCATTCTCCTTTTTCAAATGAATGTGAATTATAGTTGGCAAGTAAAGCTGCAAATTCCTCTATTAGCATCATTTGTCACCGTAAAAATCTTCATGATTAACACCAAAACACTGCGCTGCACACTCAATAAATCTGTAAAAGGGTAGAGCATTATCCCACTCTACATGACTTCAAAACAACCACAAAATAAATAAAATGATTTTGACTTGCATGCTGTTACTCCGTGTTTGTTTTAGCTTTGCACAAAGACACATGGTCATAACAAAAGCTTACGCAGGCCTAGGGGAGCAGGGATGGGGGACAATTGCGCTTGGGCACAGTACAAAAAAAACGTGCTTACTGTGAGTAGTGTCCAGCCTCTCATGCAACTTATCATATGCCTTATCTTTAGCTTTCACCACCTCTCTCTTCACCTTATGCCTTTGTGCCTTGTACTCCTGTCTATATACTTTATCTCACTCATTATCCTACTTGTTCTTCGCAAACCTCTACCTGTGTATATAAACTCAGCAAAAAAAGAAACGTTCCTTTTTCAGGACTGTGTATTTCAACAATAATGTTTTAAAAATCCAAATAACTTTACAGATCTTCATTGTAAATTGTTTAAACAATGTTTTCCATGCATGTTCAATTAACCATAATCAATTAATTAACATGCACCTGTGGAATGGTCGTTAAGACCTTAACAGCTTACAGAAAGTAGGCATTTAAGGTCACAGTTCTAAAAACGCAGGACACTAAAGAGACTTGTCTACCGACTGTGAAAAACACCCAAAGAAAGATGCCCAGGGTCCCTGCTCATCTGCGTGAACGTGCATTAGGCATGCTGCAGGGAGGCATGAGGACTGCTGATGTGGCTAGGGCAATAAATTGCCATGTCCACACTGTGAGACGCCTAAGACAGCGCTACAGGGAGACAGGAAGGACAGCTGATCATCCTCGCAGTGGAAGACCACGTGTAACAACACCTGCACAGGATCAGTACATCCGAATATCAGACCTGCGTGACAGGTACAGGATGGCCACAACAACTGCCCGAGTCACACCAGGAACACACAATCCCTCCATCAGTGCTCAGACTGTCCGCAATAGGCTGAGAGAGGCTGGACTGAGGGCTTGTAGGCCTGTTGTAAGGCAGGTCCTTACCAGACATCACCAGCAACAACACCCACCTTCGCTGGACCAGACAGGAGTGGCAAAAAGTGCTCTTCACTGATGAGTCACGGTTTTGTCTCACCAGGGGTGATGGACGGATTCGTGTTTATCGTCGAAGGAATGAGCGTTACACCGAGGCCTGTACCCTGGAGCAGGATCGATTTGGAGGTGGGGGGTCCGTCATGGTCTGGGGCGGTACATCACATCACCATCGGACTGAGCTTGTTGTCATTGCAGGCAATCTCAATGCCTTGCGGTACAGGGAAGACATCCTCCTCCCTCATGTGGTACCTTTTATGCATGCTCATCCGGACATGATCCTCCAGCAGGACAATGCCACCAGCCATACTGCTCGTTCTGTGCGTGAGTTTCTGCATGACAGCAATGTCAGTGTTCTGCCATGGCCAGCGAAGAGCCCGGATCTCAATCCCATTGAGCACGTCTGGGACCTGTTGGATCGCAGGGTGAGGGCTAGGGCCATTCCCCCCAGAAATGTCCAGGAACTTGCAGGTGCCTTGGTGGAAGAGTGGGGTAACATCTCACAACAAGAACTGACAAATCTGGTCCAGTCCATGAGGAGGAGATGCACTGCAGTACTTCAAGCAGCTGGTGGCCACACCAGATACTGACTGGTACTTTTGATTTTGAGCCTGCCTTCATTCAGGGACACATTGTGAAACATTTTTAGTTTATGTCTTATGGTGTTGACTCTTTTAGTGTTTATACAAATATTTACACATTAAGTTTACTGAAAGTAAAAACAGTTGAAAGTCAGAGGACGTTTCTTTTTTTGCTGAGTTTATATATATTTTAGACAAACTTGGATCGTGCAAAGGCTGTTCAGTTGCAGAAGGACACTAGGGAAATTAAAATCCTGCTTGAAAGCAACATTGCTTTCATAGCTCTCGATCATTGCTTTTATACAGCATAGTACATTCTCAGTACACCACTGGTTGTAAGAATTAGATACTTTTTTTTAGTACTTTAGTACTGCATTTTAATTTAATTTTATTTCTGTTTAATAAGATATGTTTTTTTGGAATTTTGAAAATAAAATTATAATGTTATAATGTTTGAATAATTTATTTGTCATTTTTAAAACATCGTAACCATTTGTGTTTAACATTAAATAATGAAAGTTTTGATAATGGCATTGATAATTTGACTTAGTTTTTCATTTCTTTTTAAATCTCTTTTTACTTTTAGATTGATGAAATCTAGATACCTTGAATGGTAACTTACATATTTAATTACCAATTAAATTTCAGGTTGTCATTCTGGTATGAAAGAATATGTCTTTTGTAGAGTACATATTCCTGAAAATACGGCTGAGCTGTAGGCAGCAAGGTTTTTGAAAAGATGCTGATACTTTTGCCATTTTTAAGCATTTCAGTCTATAGTCTGTCTTTTAAACTATTTAGTCTTCTCAAAAGATTTTACTACAGCTGAGTGTTGGTAAAATGCAAAGCATATCTTGTTTTCCACAGATATTTAGTATAATTTCTTGAAATTGTACACTTATTGTTTGATATTTGTATTGTTTATGAACAATTAATGAATTATCAAAACTACTTACTTCAGCATTGTTTTTTCCCCTAAATGTCAAAACAAAGTACAGCATGGTTTGTAACTGATAGAAGTACTCATTGAAAATAGATCTGCTGTGCACAGTTCATTACAGTAGGTAGATCAGTGCAGTGACAGCTGTGATGGGCCTCTGGGTCTTTTGCAGTTCGTTGTATGAGAGGTGCTTTTGAGGCCTTGATTTAAGCAGATCATTTTTCATGTGCTTATGCATGCAAATAGGTCATAATGAAATGAAATGCTTGTGTGATTTGAACATTGCATACATAATTAGCTCTGTTTACATTCAGTAACACATTTCATCATATCAGACGTCAGGTCCTGATGTGCATGTGTATTTTAGTTTTAGTTTAGTTTATTGTTCATTGTTATTAGACTTTCGTACAACGAAATTCTGATGACAACTTTCCATGTGCAGCAAAGAAAAAAATGGTAACAATAAAACACTAAAATAAAATGTTATATTGGTTATAAGAAATGAAGAGTGGGTAATAAAGAAAAATAATGAAGAATGCAGCATGTATTCAATTACTGTATACAAAATGGCATTAACTATGTACAGCCTAACAAAAATTAAACAGTATTTAGAGTTTCAATATACATTGCCTAAGAATAAGTACCTTGGATATGTGATACATGTGAAGGTAAAATGTGTCTATATGTGTGTGTCTGTATTGTATATTTTATGTTTATATTACACTTCTTATAAACTGGAGTACTGGGCTTGGAGAGGTGTGATGAAAATCACAGCTCTAGGGAAAAACTGTTTCTCAGGTGGTTAGTGCATGATCTCATTGCCCTTGTTTATTGTTACCTGTTTTATATATAACTAGCTGTGTTACCCAGCTACACTCAGGAAATTTCTTATGCCAGTGGGCCTCAATTGTAGTGAGTCAGTTAATCAGATGTATCAGATGTATTGTGTAATTAATAAAGTACTTTCGTGTATGCTGTGTATATAGTATGCAGGAAATACTGTATGGAGAGCACTTGTGTGTGTGCATTTTTTTTTTTTTTTTTAAATCAAAAAAGACAGAGGCTAATATTATCAGTTCACTGGTGTTCCTTACTCTAGAATATTATCGATACAATTGGCCATAAGTAAAACAGTCTTGCCACAGAGCAATTCTTGCTTTTCCAATTGACTGGCCTTGATGGTTACTGGAGAAAACAATTTTACAGGAAACTGTGTTTTTTCAACTGAAACAAGTTATTAATAGGAATAATGGGAATTTTAAGTATAAGTATAATTTTGCCCTGTTGCACTGCACAGCTTGTAAAAATGGTACCTTCAATCTAGTGCTGGGAAGTATACCGGTTCATACCAAAAACCATTTTTTGTTTTTGTTATGATATGGATTTTCCTTATACCGCAACACCAGTTTAAATTGCCTAAACAACGTTTGGAACGTGGTGCAGTGGGAAACTGTTTAAGGGGGACCTTTTTCACTGCTTAACCGCTAAATACATGCCACAGAGGTGTTGCGCAGGGACTCTTTTTCACTGCTACACCGCTAAACAAGCATACAACTGAGTACATGCATTAGTGGAGGTATTGTGTGGTGAAAATGGACAGAGAACATTCCGAAACTGAAGCTGTAGCAGACGATAAAGTTGAACATGATGACACAGAAGAACTTTTGCTGGAAAAAGGAGTCACATCTGTTGTCTGGAGATACTTTGGATTTAAAATGTCAGATGTGGGCCATTATGTTCAAATGTGTGAATGCTGTTTCTATACTACTGGATAATACTGAAAGCCAAGTTGTATTTGTTTCAATACTGTGTAGTGTACCTGGGTACTGTGTAATAGTGTGACGACATGTTGACTTTATTCTCGACATTTCCACTTTATTCTTGACACTTATGACGAGAATAAAGTCGACATTTCTACTTAATTCTCACTGTCGAGATTAAAGTCGACATGTTGACTTTATTCTCGTAATTTGTTATTAAAGTAGAACATCGTAAATTAAACTTCATCTTAAAATGAATATTTAATTTACTAGATTTTCTCAAACCCCGTCATAAGTTATGTAGCACATTAAATGCTTTGTGTTGTGTTCCCGGAGCCATGTTAATCGCTATGTGCTTCTTAAACTGACTTCCTCTTGCACTAAGAGGAGGCGCAGACAGCATACACAATACATTAATTTCATGATATTCCTGCTCCCTGAACATTTAGAATGCTAAGATAAATACTTGATATAATTTTCATGATAAAATGCATTAAAGCATGTATTAATCATGTGGGGGCACGGTGGCGTGGAGCTTGCACTGTTGCCTCGCTGCAATGGGGTCCCAGGTGTTCCCTGCTTTGAATGTGCATGATTTTCTGGAGGGTTTACTCGGCGTGCTTCAGTTTCCTTTCAAAGTCATGTAGGCGGGTTTTGTTACGCTATATTAACCCCGCTAGTGTATGTATTGCTCGTATTCACCCTGCGATGTGCTGGAGCCACGTTCAGGATTTCCTCCTGCCTTGCACACAATGCTTGCTGGGATGGGCGCAACCCTGAATGGACGGCATAATTAAACATGTATAACAAAGATTTTTTTTTAAAGTTCTGAACACTCCATGGTCTAAGTTTATAACTAGTTTTAATTTCACAAAGATGTTTATCGTGTGGCGATTGGTTATGTGGAGAAAGAAAAAGGAAGGATAGGAACTGGGGGTTTAATATGTCAGAAAGAGATGGCACACATGCAATAAAGAAAGCCCGCTCAGAAGAACATCCATTGAATTCTGTGTTCGTGTCTTCGACCACCAGATCACAAACCCAACATTTACACGATATTTAAGTTAAACCTGTGCAATGCCCATTCATACATCCAGTTTTTTGGAACCTCGTCACACCTGCTATGAAGCTCTCTACATCGAACGTACACCTGGGGACCTCTTACTCCGAGGGAGCAGCACTACTGCCACACTACCCTGCATGTTTAATACCTGTTTTAATGCATTTCATCATGAAAAATTATCTTAGCATTCTACATTTTCAGAGAGCAGGAATATCATGAAGTGAATGTATTCTGTGCGGCGATTGCTGCCTCTTAGTGCAAGAGGAAGTCAGTTTATGAAGAGCGTAGCGATTAACAACTGGGTCAGGGAACACTTAACAAAGCATTTAATGTGCTACATAACTTATGACGGGGTTTGAGAAAATCTAGTGAATTAAACAATGATTTTAGGATGAAATTCTACTGAATATTCTACTTTACTGACAAAATAAACTACGAGAATAAAGTGGAAATGTCGACTTTAATCTCAACATAGTTTTTTTTTATTTCACTGTGTCCGTATTTTTTTTTTCTTCACAGTGGCCCTAATACGATTCCGCAGGGCTATAGCATTATAAATGCAAGTTGCAGTTTTATTATTTATGTATATAGCTTAGCTTGAAGCAAGGTCCATATTAATGCAGTTTGCCTTAATGATAGTTCAGTTTGTAAAAATGTCATCACCAAGTTGCACTTGTTTTATTTTATTTTATTTTTATTTGGTGAATACTGTGTAATGCACCTGGGCTTGAAGTCTTGGAAGTAATAGTATTATTACTGGAAGTTGCACTACTATTTATTTTATTGTAATTGTTTATTAGTTTAAATATTATGCAGTTTAATGATGGTAAAGTTGTTTAAAAAGTCACTTTAACATGTCAGTGGACAGAGATTGTTAACATTAACAAAGTGTAGTTGGTTTACAAAAAATATTTACTATTTATTCCTTTTCTAAGACATTGTTCAGTGTAATACAACTTTTGACAAGCACCTCTGGATATTTTACTAAGTCTAAAAGCCTCTTTGGATGGTTGAAAATATGTTGTCAAAATTTTAGTTTAAGTTGTTTGCAAATATTGTTCAATAAAAAGGCTCTATATTTTGACTGCATCTGTCATGCAATGTGATTCCTTCGCTTTATTAGTGCCACCCCCTTGAAAAGTATCACTTTATGGGGCCATGAAAACCTGTATTAATATTTGTGTGCACATTAAAATGTTCTTTTGTACAATTTACAATTCTCATGACAGTGGAATAGGTTATTCTTAGGCAGTAATTGCAGTGGAAATGTGGTTAACATCCACTCATGCATGGGGGGAAAAAATATCATCCAATACCGTGAAACCGGTATAATTTTGAAAAATACCGTGATATAGAATTTTGGTCATACCGCCCAGCATTACTTCCGTCACATTTTAATGTAATGCTTTGATCACTAGACTTGTACCGTTACAACATTTTGGAAGGTTTAGATCAGAAGCAGTACACACTGAATCATGGTTTACTTTAACTCATTACATATAGCATTAATATTTACAAAATGCACATTTACGTGGCACATTCAATAAACTGAACATTTTAATTATTGTTTTTACTGGTCAGGTCACAGGCACAATTACTAAAGATCCTTACACAGTGCTGCCAGTCAAGACCACTCTCAGTAACAAAGTAATCAATTGTTGCAAATAGTTGATCAGTTGGTATTCAATAAAACAGTACATCCTTGTGAAGTTGATCATCATGCTTATATTGAACATATGTGAACAGGTGAGCATCAGAGGCAACATCAGTCATCTCATCTCATCAAGCTGAACAACTTTGCTGAATTTTACCAGTTACCTGGTTCATGACATCCTCAACCATTCTATCAATTCATCTTGCAACTGTGCTGTTTGAGAGCAGTACTATGTGGAGCTGTCTTGCAGCAGATTCTACTAGTAGCATAGAGACTACCTCACTGACACACAGCAAGAAAAATTCCTTCCCAAATGTGTGGGATTTGCTGCTCTTCACAGTCTAGTGAGCAATGATAAATGAAGCATACAGATGTCTTTTGTTAACTGTCGTCACAATTTAAAGCAGTTTTCTGTCCTTGAAAACCTTTTTGTTTTCTCTAAAAGAAATCCATTGGTTTTGCATGCACTACTCTATGTTTGGTTTGCAACTGCTTTTGTAGTTAACTTGGCTTTAAGCTCTCATTAACTAGATCTTTACCACAAATGACATGTTGTGGTGTTGGGTCATCTTCAAGTGTCAGCTTGACTGCAGAAAAGTGGAAGGTCATGTAGACTGCACTGTACCTCTAGAATATCTGTTAGTATGACAGAAAGACGCTGCTAATTATTCCATATTTTATGTTTATGTAGCTGGTTGATATCTAAATATTAGATGGTGGGGTTTTGAGTATGCAACATTCTGTTTGCTGTTAGGATGTATTTCTCTTTTTCTCATTCTTGCCCTTTCTCTGTGCACTCACTATCTCACAAAGTAAGAGGGATATGGAACAGTTTGTCACTTGCAGCTGATTCTGCCTACTTCTGTTGGTTTTTAGCCCTTTGGTCTCATTTTAACGTGTTGAAAAGGAACTTGAAGAGTACATGGAGTGAACTTCATTTAACTACAAGTGACCTGCTTATTCAGCACAGAGTATGACAATTCCTAGTTTAAACTTCCTATTACGGCAAATGACAAGAACTAAATGAACCATGCAATCAAAGGCTACACTTAAAAATATTTATCATTACAACACTACATACAGAGAATTAAAATATACAATCCCTAGATGTAACACTTATTGGGAACAAAAACACACAATCTCATAAAAAGTAAATAAACAAAAGTTGTTGAATCAGAAGTAAAGAGAAAGTATTAGCCATAACATGAGATATTAAACCATTCTCCTCTCCTTAGGGACTCTAGATACTCAGAAATGGAAGGACACTCCTGTGCATCACTAAAATGCATTTAAAATAGAACTGACATCAGAAGCCATAAATGAATACAAAAGATTTTACTGCAATCACATTAGGTAAATAGAATATTAAAGTTTAGATTTAGATTACTCTATAAAAGAAAATGATCAAGAGGCTGTACATTATAATGAACAATAACATTAACTCAGCATTTAATTATAAATGTATGTCTCTCTAAACTAGAAATTACAATTCTGTGTTAATCATATTCTTTCAATAAGTCATCTTTCAAAGTAAAACTCAAAGTCTTTATGTCTTGTTAAATACAAAATCAACCTCAATCATATGAAGTTGTAAAATAATGCGTATCTCCAGTACAGATCTAACATAAAAGTCAATGAACTCAATGCCTGTGTAAAAATTTTGCTCAGATGGATTAGGAAACAGTTGCAGGTCAGGTATGCACACCCATCTTCTCAAACATTATGTGAGACGGCACATCTGACCCATTAAAAGAATTGCAGTACATATTGTCTGCTTAGAATTATATATGTTAAAACATTCTAGTTAAAGTCTTGTAACACATCATAGTTACTGGCTTAATGCTTGTTAGCCATCACACCTGAGGGGGTAAAGCCAAAAGGTATATATTAAAAAGTGAGGAGTATGTACATGCCCTTTTTCAAGTCTGTGGCTTGAAAAAAGAAATGCTCGACCCACTATTTATTACATTGGTTGTTTCTTATATTATAGACAGCAATATTTTAATTAGAATATTGGTTTAGACTGTGAATAGGTGAGCATGGAAATATGCTAGAATAAAATGTACGGTTAGTTATACTGTTAGTTTAGCATCATTAGGCACAATGTCTGTATTAAATTCATTACAATTAAACTTTTACATTTTTTTTTGATATTCCCCTAATTCAGACCTCCAATTTTATTTCTATCATAGTTTTTAATTTTTATGTCATAAGCTACAGATCTAGAATGAGTCTGACTTGTGATTTTACTTTGAAGTTCATTTTATGATAAGCTGCTTTATTGTGTGTTCACATTATTTGAATGTTATGCAGGTTTATTCTGAGCTTGTCTTTGTCTATTCATACAGTACCTCAGTTTTTTCTTTTGCTTTGTAATTTTAATGGAAATAACTTAAGTGATGACTTTGAAGTTGAAGCTGTGAAAAATAGCATAGGTTATATATGATTATTTGTTTGACATGAAAGAAAGCCTAACCAAACCTCGAAGGTAAAATGTGAATCAGAAATAGAAACACTACTCAAAGGGCCCTTTATATTTGCTGTGTTGTCTGCTGCCCCTGTTCAAAATATTTTAAACTTTAAGTAACCTTGTAAAAAGGGAAAGTAACAAATAAATAAAGAGGATAGATGCTAAAGATTGTGTTACTTTTATTTACCATATAATATAAAAATGCTGGAACTTAATTTGATCTTACATTTGAAAGGATTAGTTTGCTTTCAAATTATAATTTAGACTTTAAGAATTAAAATGCAATGCCTTGCATTAGTATTTAGTCCAATGCTATATTTTTAATGCATAACAATCATTATTATGAATTAGGAAATTTTGCTTTTTTTTTAATTATTTTATTAAATTTGTTGTTGAACAATAGGATAAGGGTTACCTAGTATTGAAGAAAAATCAACTAAACTGCATTAAACTTTTTTAAAGCTATTGCCTGTTATACTCTGCTGGAAAAAGTGGGATTTTATCTCCAAATATTAGGCCTGAAATCTCTGCTAAGGCATAGAAACCCAAAATAAAGTTTGCCTAAAAATTAAGAAGCAGACTTTCTGCCTGCAAAGTGCATGAAGGGATAAAGTTTAAAAAGGATCGCACAATGATCTTAAGAGGGAGAGGGGAATAATTTAAAACCCCATGCTTAAAATGATATACACATTATTAATGTGTTATGATTTTACAACAAATATTAAAAAAAGTAAAAAAAAAAAAAAATAGTATGCAAAAAAGTTGTGTAAAAAGCAGCTCCAAGCAAAGCAAACCAGTCTGTGATCCACTAAGTAGCAAAAGCAGAAAATCAAAAAACAAAACAGTCAATGTAAAATTAACAAAGTACTTAACATGAAGAAGAAATAAATAAATCATCAACATGCACAAATCTACTATATAATAAAACACTAACATCTGTATATGTGTGTTTGTGTGTGTGCCTGGTCCATGTGAGCAATCTGATCGGTCAGTGTGGCCTTGGTGATGTGATCGACAGAGGATGTATGAATGTGACACACACCGAATCGCCTTCAAAGACAGAAAGTATAAAAGAGAAACAGGAGGCAACAATGGAGCCTTGAAAATAATGACAGAGCCTGAGAAGCAGGCTTTACAGAACCATGCACAACAGAGGGAGTGACCGTCAAGACTTTCAGGCACATGAGGATACTGAGTAAAGGAGTGGAAGGTACATGCAGGGCAAGAGATATCAGATACATTTAAAATTATTTTAATGTGGCTAGTATAAAATAATCAATAAACAAAACAATATTAAATAACTTAAAAATAAAACACATGTACAATTAAATTAAAAAGAAGGCAAAATTAATAAATGAAAACAAAACACAGATGAGCCAGGGTTGCCAATGCTCTATTTTTCTACTGCCGTGTTACATTTCTGCCTTTGGAATTATAAAAGTTACCACTACCCTTTCACTTTCAATGCACATCAGAAGTTCATTATATATATATGCACAAATAGTAGAAATGTTCTTGGGCAACAGAACAGATGTTGTATACATATATCAGCATTCATAAGTTTGGAATCATCAATATATTTTCACATTTTTGATAGAGGTGATGTTAGAGGTCATGTGGAAAGTCAAAATAACTAAAGTTAAACTGCTGGGTGCTTTCAAAAAAGGATGCCATTCTGCAAAAATAAGTCACTTGGATGAAGATCCTCCTACAGAAACAGAATTGGTGGTGCAGTGCTTAAAAAACAGGCTAAGGGTTTAGGTGTTGATGTAGGGAGTTCTGAAACCTTAGAATGAGGATGACTAGTATGTTGGACTTGTACGGACTTGTGAGGGTGATAAAGCGAAGGTTCATAATGGATTGAGAAATTGCAAGATTGAATAGTACCTACAGCATTTAGTATACTGGCGGGTATTGAAGTAACATCAGGGCATTGATCAAAATTAGGTGTCAATACCCACCAAGGGATTGCATAATGGGTAAAGAGTCCAGACATAATAAAAGGTGGCTTCAGAAGGGATCCATTTAGACATTGGTTGGTCAAAAATCCATAAACTGACAGAATTACACCTCGAAGTGGTAGAGGAAAATTAAATGCAATGTTTCCCTTTAAGCGTATGTATGCATTGCATGCCTTAAAGAGTGGAAGGTGGTAAGGGAACTGGAAGCAGAGATAGGCTACTCCTGTGAAAAGTAGTACAAACCCAAGAATCATGTTTAAAGAATGAACCCAATATTAAGAGAGAGTTAAAGATATGTTGTGTACATAAGGATCATATAAATGTTCATGATGATTGGGCAGCCTAATGTATATTGACAAATCTAAGGTATTCAGAGTTTTAGTAAAGAACCAATCAGGATATGTTTAAGAATATGTTTAGTGAGACATGGACGCTATCCAGTGACCTGAGATGAAGACTGGATTCCTTCGGTACTGAGTCTCTTTGGAGAATCCTTGGGTACTGCTGGTTTGACTTTGTGTCGAATGAGAGGTTGCTCATGGAGTCCTGAATGAGGCACATTACCTGCATTGTGAGGGAGCGTCAGTTACGGCTATGTAGCGCGATTCCCTGAGGGTGATAAGGCTCACAGTATCCTCATTGTTGAGGACCCGAGTGGCTGGACCAGTCCAAGGGGATTTCCACTCAACACCTGGCTGTGGCAGATTGAGAGTCATTGCTAGCAGGTGCGACTGGACCACGTGTGTGCCTTTGGGTTGCCAACCAGGATCACAAGCTGTTTCATCGTGTGGTTGGTGCAGCAACACGCTGTACCAGTGCATGCTCCCCAACCTGACCTGACCTGACCTGACCTGACCTGTTTGCCTTAGGAATCTTTTCTTTATTGTACTGCTGACAAACATACATACTTGTGCCAAAATTGGTGTGATTCCTGGTTCATACCATTTTAGTGCCAGCTCTTGCATACGCACCCCCCCCCCCCCCCCCCCCCCCCAATTTGACAGATGGGTTGGGCCATGCAGAACCTGAGCTAACCAGGGGTTTAAGGCAGAGGGAATAGCTGGGCACCCTGGAACATCGACCCTGAACCCTTGTTCTGTCCTCAAACATCCAATACATTTTCTGTGGGGAGGCATTTTCTTGCATTTTCAAAAATGACGGCGGCAGTAAAAGAAGTGGTACTAAAACTTTAAGCACATCTTGAAAATAGCCTTTTTAGCAATACAATCAGCAAGCAAATTTTCTTTTGAAGCAGGATCAGGTAGATTAGTATGTACTTTGTATTTCAAAACAGGTATAAATGCAGGAAGAATTGCTGAAAAAAGATTGGAAATAAGGAATCTATGTTTAATGGATGTGCCAGCAGAAGTAAAGAAACCTCACAGAGGGTACCATAATCATACTATACCTAACACATATCTGGAATCTGTGAAATATGTTGACAGTTTTAGAAGTAGCTAATATACAAGCGTTAGTGAGCGCGAGAAGTTCCACTGCTTGAGCAAAACAGGAGGGAGAAAGAAAGCCATTTTCAGTTAATTTTGAATCTGAGCATATGGCATAACCTGAAACATGAGATGCGAGATGATCTGATGAACCATCAACATAGAAGACACAATTAGGATTTGGAAGAGGTTGATCTTGAAGAACTAATGGAACTGTTGCAATTGCTAGATGCACAGGTTTTAAAACTGGAAACTCCTCAAAAATAAATTGTGATTCAGATTTGGATCGGGGGCCAAAACAAGATTCAGTATATCCCTGAGAAATTTTGTCACTTGGTGTCCTCTGAATATGAAAAACTCAACCTTTGGCAGATAACCTCTTGCAAGCAACCCACTTGCACACCCAACATGAGTTGAAACCTTGCCACAGAGTGATTAAATGAATTTTCAACAGATGAGAAAAATGCCTTTAATATGCTAATTTACCAGTAGTCATAAAATCTATGAAATTTCAGTTGTATAGGCCAAATTTTAGGACAGATTTGCACAATATTTTCCTAGTTTTCACTGGCTATTGAAATTTTTGCACATTCTACATATGTTGAGCTCTTACTTGGAATGCACAGCTTTTTTCTATTTTGCACTATTTTATATTGTATTTACAGGATCATACACTGGAAGTGTTAGACTTCAATTATAATTAGCTTCTTCTGCTACTTACATTTATTATTTGTAGTCCTGCTGAGCTGCCCGGATTCAGACTTGAAGTGAAGATATGTGATGTGAAATATTAAATGGCATATATGTCTTGTGCTGTGGAAACAAGATGTACTTTTTATGTAGATTTATTCACATAAAGTTCTTGCTAGACTACTTAGCATATTATCAGTAAGATTTTATCATTTTTGAATTTTTAGTTATTTTTTTTAATTGTGTTTTTCTTTTGCAGACTCAGTTGGTATTCTGGTAGATGTTCTGGCAAAAATAGATAAGGAGCAAGATGTTTCTGCTAATAAAACAAGTGCCTTCGCATATAAGCATTCAGACATCAATCCAGTAAGTGGCCACTGGAACTTATAATGTCCTGTATTTACTTGTATGGTTAGCAGAGGAATATTCTTGATTTTTACATTAGCAGTCAGAATCATATTCCACATATTCACACTGGTACTTCATTGCCAGTTAGAAGATGGGCATCCTAAAAATTGGAGAAAACCTGGGTTTGTAACAACAGAAAGAAGTTTGGGAGACTACATGGCATGCGATATTGGCAAAAATTATAACTTGATATTTTCAAGGACTTTGATGGTAACGCTAATTAGATGATATTTTACATCCTTTAAAAATGTGTTTGTAAAAGTCTAATAGGATATTAGCTTACTAATGAGATTAATGGAAACAGCAGTTAAAGAAAGCAGGTCTTATTTATTTACTTAAAACTGAAGTAAAATAACACAAAAACTTTAAAATCACCAGTCAAAGAGCAGTGCAAGTATGAGTAAACTATTTCAAAGTGGCCTATAGGAGTTACAGAAAAACTGCACTAAGACCAACAAAACTATTATATAATGAAGGTATTTTAAACAGACACCAGTAATGTAAACAAGATATGAATCCAAAGGAACTAAAATACTAATTATAATTGAACTACAGGACATGAACATTACAGTCTAGATAAACATAAATATATATGTTTTTATATATATTAGAACATTAGAACACTCTAGATGAGAACAGGCCATTCTGCCCAACAAAGCTTGGCAGTCCTATCCACTTATTTCTTCCAAAAAAACATCAAGTCGAGTTTTGAAAGTTCTTAAAATTTTACTGTCTACCACACTACTTGGTAGCATATTCCAAGTGTCTATCATTCTTTGTGTAAAAAAAAATGTTTGTGCGAAATTTACCCTTAACATGTTTCCAACTGTGTCCACGTATTCTTGATGAACTCATTTTAAAATAACAGTCTCGATCCACTGTACTAATTCCCTTCATAATTTTAAACACTCTAATCATGTCCCCTCTTAATCTTCTTTTGCTTAAACTGTATAGATTCAGCTCTTTTAATCTTTCCTCATAATTCAACCCCTGTAGCCCTGGAATCAGCCTAGTCGCTCTTTTTTGGACCTTTTCTAGTGCTACTATGTCCGTTTTGTAGCCTGGAGACCAAAACTGCATACAGTACTCCAGATAAGGCCTTACCAATGCATTATAAAGGTTAAGCATAACCTCCTTGGACTTGTACTCCACACATCATGCTATATAACCTACCATTCTGTTTGCCTTCTTAATGGCTTCTGAACACTGTCTGGAAGTCAATAGCTTAGAGTCCACTATGACTCCTAAATCTTTCTCGTAAGGTGTACTCTTGATTTTCCAACCGCCCATTGTGTATTCAGACCTAAAATTTTTACTTCCTATGTGTAATACTTTACATTTACTGACATTAAATTTCATCTGCCCAAGCCTGTATGCTATCCAAGTCCTACTGTAATGATATAACGGATTCCAAATTATCTGCTAGTCCACCTATCTTGGTATCATCTGCAAACTTAACCAGCTTGTTACTTGTATTCCTATCTAAATCATTTATATATATTAAAAATAGCAGCGGCCCTAGCACTAACCCCTATGGAACATCGGCCAATTCTGATCAGGTTCCTCGCACCATCACCCTCTGCTTCCTGTGCCTGAGCCAATTCTGCACGCATCTAAAAACATCACCCTGAACTCCCACTCCTTTTAGTTTGATGCCCAACCTCTCATGTGGCACCTTATCAAATGCTTTCTGAAAGTCAAGATAAATAATATCATATACTCTACTTTGATCATATCCTTTTGTTGCTCATATGCTCCACTTTGATCATATCCTTTTGTTGCCTCCTCATAGAATTCCAGTATGTTAGTAAAACACAACTTCCCTCTTCTGAACCCATGCTGACTGTTCAGAATAACTCCTGTCTTTGCCAGGTGTTGCTCAATATTATCCTTAATAATTCCTTCAATTAATTTTCCTGTGATGCATGTTAAGCTTACTGGTCTATAGTTGCTTGGATCTGCCCTGTCACCCTTTTTATGTAATGGGATTATATTTGCCATTTTCCAGTCCTTCGGAATCTCTTCAGTGTGCAGCGACTTCTTAAAAATATGTGTGAAAGGTTTATATATGTACTCATTAGCCACCTTAAGAACTCGAGGGTAAATATTATCTGGTCCTGATGATTTGTTTAATTTCAGTTTATTTAATCTGAGCAGTACTTCTACCTCTACAATTTCCAAATCCCTCAGTACCTCCTTAGTTGTCGCGTTTACCACTGGGAGGTTATCCACTTGCTCACTTGTGAATACCTCAGAAAATGTAAGTTTAGGGCATCCACTATTTCATTGTTTGTATCTTTTAATTCCCCTTTACTATTTCTGATGCACTTGACCTCCTCTTTGACTGTTCTTTTACTACTAAAATGCTGAAAGGATCTCTTAGGGTCTTCTTTTGCCTTATCTGCTATATTCCTCTCTCAACTGTCTTTTAGTCTCCCTAATATCCTTCTTAATGGTTGCTCTCATGTTCTCATATGCTCTACGATTCACTTTGCAGTTATTAGTCTTATGTGCCTTTTGAAGCAGTTTTTTTCCTTTGCAAGTTTAATCCACTGTGGAGTTTTTTTTTAATTTCCTATTAATTCCAAATTTAGGTATGTATTTTAAATTTCCCAATTAATTCCAAATTTAGGTATTTAGACATATATATATACTAG
>JANRMT010062836.1:10296553-10334653 GCA_026402145.1 Polypterus bichir lapradei
AAGTCAGTACATCGAGCCCGCGTGCTATTGTGGTTTTGCTTGTGTGCTTCAGTAAGTTACCGTCCCCTCGCTCTTACTTTTTTACCGTTCATCTAATGAACACACTGAGTATGGCTTTACCAAAACAATCATTGATCGCGAATAAAGTATCCATTATTCATGAAGCTTCAATAGGTGAATAGGTGATCTGTCTTTCTGCGTTAACCGCATGCGTTTTCATACGTCTCAAACTAAGGGGATGCGAGGTTAAAATAAATCGAGAAGCGCGCGTACATACTTAGTGCATCCCCTCTCGGGGATCGAACCTCGGACGTGGGTGCTACAGGCGAATGCTTTATTATCGCGCCACGGCGTGTGGTTTATCTATTTGAGCGTAGCAGTGTAATTCGGTTTTTGTTCAGCACTCTTTGGAACTGTTACTTTTTGTCTGCGCACTGCGTCAGTTCACGTGAGCTGCTGAATATGGTTGTATATGTCACTCGCTCGCTTCTAATTGTTTCGCTGCCTTCTTAATTATATAATGCATGTTTTCTTCAGTGCTTTTTGGGCCTCTTCCTGGTTTTCTATGTACTGCGTGATTACGTGAGAGGCGTGATGATGTCACACGAAACTCCGCCCCCACGGCTTTCAAGCTCATCTCCATTACAGTAAATGGAGAAAAACAGCTTCCAGTTATGACCATTACGCGTAGAATTTCGAAATGAAACCTGCCCAACTTTTGTAAGGAAGCTGTAAGGAATGAGCCTGCCAAATTTCAGCCTTCTACCTACACGGGAAGTTGGAGAATTAGTGATGAGTCAGTCAGTCAGTCAGTGAGTCAGTGAGTGAGGGCTTTGCCGTTTATTAGTATAGATATCTATCTGAACGGATGCATTGAACCGATGTATATATCTAACCCAATTTATTTAAACCAATATTAGGGGGCTCTGCCTCCTGCTCACTTCGTGTCTCTCCTGCTTGCATATATGGATTTCACTTTCACCAAGCAACAAATCTTTTAATTCTCATGGATATGTCTCTTCATTGGGAAAAAAACACTACTTTTCCCTGATGGCAATACAAATTAGACGATCTGCAAGTCTTTGACTTAAAGTTTAAAGCTGAACAATGTCTACATATTTCTGTCATATCACCCATGTCCATATATTCAATCTTTTACTGTTCCTTTATTTCACAGAGTAATAATTTCTGTTTGTTAGCACTAATGGAATCTTTACTATCAGTTTTTTGAGACTTTCGAATTTTAACCTGCTCTGCATGTGTATTGCAGCAACATTTTTGAACCTCTTTACGATGTTCTACTTTGTCTTCTACTGTATTTTTTTTCCCAACGATGCTTGGAGCTGAGAGCGCAGGAACTGTGTCTGGTTGTAAATGTTTGAGAGGAGGGTGGGACTTGTCAAAATCTCTTGGCAAAAAGTCTTGCCTTGTGGGACCTGAAATGATCTCTCGCAGGAGTTGACATTATCTCTGAGAGAGTCTCGTCTCAGGATTTCCTTTTGTAATAGAGAGATACATTTAGGTCTATAAATATTTGGACAGAGACAACTTTTTTCTAATTTTGGTTCTGTACATTACCACAATGAATTTTAAGTGAAACAACTCAGATGCAGTTGAAGTGCAGACTTTCAGCTTTAATTCAGTGGGTTGAACAAAAAGATTGCATAAAAATGTGAGGCAACTAAAGCATTTGTTTAACACAATCCCTTCATTTCATGGGCTCAAAAGTAATTGGATAATTGACTCAAAGGCTATTTCATGGGCAGGTGTGGGCAAGTCCGTCGTTATGTTACTATCAATTAAGCAGATAAAAGGCCTGGAGTTTTTTTGAGGTGTGGTGCTTGCATGTGGAAGATTTTGCTGTGAACAGACAACATGCGGTCAAAGGAGCTCTCCATGCAGGTGAAAGAAGACATCCTTAAGCTGCGAAAACAGAAAAAACCCATCCGAGAAATTGCGACAATATTACGAGTGGCAAAATCTACAGTTTGGTACATCCTGAGAAAGAAAGCAAGCACTGGTGAACTCAGCAACGCAAAAAGACCTGGACGTCCATCGAGGACAACAGTGGTGGATGATAGCAGAATCATTTCCAGGGTGAAGAGAAACCCCTTCACAACAGCCAACCAAGTGAACAGCATTCTCCAGGGGGTAGGCATATTGATATCCAAGTCTACTATAAAGAGAAGACTGCATGAAAGTAAATACAGAGGGTGCACTGCAAGGTGCAAGCCACTCATAAGCCTCAAGAATAGAAAGGCTAGATTGGACTTTGCTAAACAACATCTAAAAAAGCCAGCACAGTTCTGAAAAAATATTCTTTGGACAGATGAAACCAAGATCAACCTCTACCAGAATGATGGCAAGAAAAAAGTATGGAGAAGGCGTGGAACAGCTCATTATCCAAAGCATACCACATCATCTGTAAAACACGGTGGAGGCAGTGTGATGGCTTGGGCGTGCATGGCTGCCAGTGGCACTGGGACACTAGTGTTTATTGATGATGTGACACAGGACAGAAGCAGCCGAATGAATTCTGAGGTGTTCAGAGACATACTGTGTGCTGAAATACAGCTAAATGCAGTCAAATTGATTGGGCGGCGTTTCATGATACAGATGGACAATAACCCAAAACATACAGCCAAAGTAACCCAGGAGTTTATTAAAGCAAAGAAGTGGAAAATTCTTGGATGGCCACGTCAGTCACCTGATCTTAACCCAATTGAGCATGCATTTCACTTGCTGAAGACTAAACTTCAGACAGAAAGGCCCACAAGCAAACAGCACCTGGAAGCCGCTGCAGTAAAGGCCTGGCAGAGCATTACAAAGGAGGAAACCCAGCATCTGGTAGTGTTCATGAGTTCAAGACTTCAGGCTGTCATTGCCAGCAAAAGGTTTTCAACCAAGTATTCGAAATGAACATTTTATTTCCAGTTATTTAATTTGTCCAATTACTTTTGAGCCCCTGAAATAAAGAGATTGTGTTAAAAAAATGCTCCCACACATTTTTATGTGATCCTTTTGTTCACCCCACTGAATTAAAGATGAAAGTCTGCACTTCAACTGCATCTGAGTTGTTTCATTTAAAATTCATTGTGGTAATGTACAGAACCAAAATTAGAAAAAGTTGTCTCTGTCCAAATATTTATGGACATAACTGTATATATCTAAACTAGTTATATGCTATGTATCTAAGTCTGTATATCTAAATCAAGGATACAAAATGATCAGAATATTCCCACTTCACAGATAAATGATGTTTTGCTCTGGTTATAGTTAAACTGGCCCACTCATACCTTGCAAGTAAAGGAGGACAGTAACCACTCTGGGTATTTACTCGTCCCTTCTCACTTTAACGTCTGACATTACTTGCTTTAAAAAAAATGAAAAATAAAAAAAATAACAATTATTCATTTTCTTTATACAGTGCCTCTTCCCATGCTCAAGTTGCTTATTGATATGTGCATCCAATGGTGCTTGCGTTTTTGGGAGTAGTAGTTTATACTGTAATATACAGAGATAAACATCAGTTATTTGTGCAATATTCTGATCATGTTGTATTTTTAAACACTGACCGGCACTCAGAAACAACCACACAGCTCCAAATGTACCTACCCCTCCTGGTCCAGATTTCTCTTAGTTGAAACCCTGCCAATAAGGTTTCCATTTAAGAGTAATCCAGATCAGGAAGGGAGTAAAGGATGGACCGTCTTTGTGTGGAGAAAACTGGTGCTGCATGGCTTCTTTAGCATGCTGATCAGTATTCAGGGATACTGAATGATCAGAATATTCCTGCTTCTCAAATTACTGATGTTCTCTGCTTGGGGTGGGCATTTTAACTATAAACTGAAGTTAATAAAAATCGACTCATAAATCCATTGTATGCTATGCTCAAAAAGTATTCTGACAAGCAATACCTTTCATAATTTTTTAATCAATTTTTCGCTTAAGGTATGGCATTTCCATGTATGTGAAATCCACGCCCTAAAGCTGACTTTCTCTGGTGACTGAATTCTTGTAATTCTTGTAATCTCATTCCTAACAAGTAAACAACAGTAAATTCCCTAGGTATTTATTAGTCCTTTCTCACACTAACACAGGACATCCCACACTTACTTACTAGTATGTTTGTCCAATGGTGTGTATGTTTGTATGTTAGTGTGCATTTTAGGGGCTGTTTAGCTATAAAAAGAGTTAAACATCGGTTATTTGTGAAGCAGAATTTTCTGATCATTCTGCATCCCTGGTCTCTGATTGGCATCCATGAGAAACCACATAATTCCAGAGTTTCTCTCCATAAAGAGGATTGTCCTTTCAGCAAACGGGTCTCTTATCCTCCGTGACGTAGTTTGTCCTTCATTGAAATGCTCAACATTCTGTCAGTGTTGAACTCATGGGGTGTAAAAGGAACATACAGTGGCTGGGATAAATGCTTTCTATTAACTTGTTTTTGAAAAGAATCTGTCATGGGGGTGACAAAAGGAGCTGCAAAGGCAGGTAGCACAGAATGGGGTGAGGAGGTGGGGATCCGTGTGAGTGTTTTAAATATTGAAACACAAAAAAGTGCTTTGGAATTGAGGACCCCCTACCAAGAAAAGCTTATGAAATAAAATGCGCCTAAAATGATTCTTACGGAAATAAAAATAATCAATTCAAATGAATTACGTAATTCGTCCAAATGGATTGTCGCCTTTGGAGCAACATCAGTCTTTTCAAAGCCAAACTCCACGTGAGTAAGGATGGTCCACGTCTTACAATTAAATCTGATGATGTAGATTACGAGGCTGTTTTATCCGGGTGCATGCCTAGGTGCTCACTTTGTGTGGTAGTCAATACTGTTAGGTTACATAAGATAGTATACTCCTATGCAGCACTGTGCCACCATGGTTAGTACTTTTGCCTCTCAGGTCCATTATCTTGAACTCAACTCTCTGTCTGGACACTGACTTATAGAACTGACATATTTTCCCACAGGGAAAGTGTAGTTTGTCCCAAATACATACATCTAAAATTGACTGGTGATTAATCTGTAATTAGTGATGATGGATCGGGGAGAGAGTGAGTAAGGATGTTCCATAATGAGCTGGCATCTCGTCCATGATTGTATCTGTGTACTGGAATTAGCAGTCGGCCTGAAAGGTTTCTTTATTTCATCACTGCCATTTTGCCTCTAGTATGATATAATAATGTTGAAGCCTTACAGTCATATGAAAAAGTTTGGGAACCCCTCTCAGCCTGCATAATAATTTACTCTACTTTCAACAAAAAAGATAACAGTGGTATGTCTATCATTTCCCAGGAACATCTGAGTACTGGGGTGTTTTCTGAACAAAGATTTTTAGTGAAGCAGTATTCAGTTGTATGAAATTAAACAAATTTGAAAAACTGGCTGTGCAAAAATTTGGGTACCCTTGCAACACCAAATTGGTTGGATTAGCTTGTTAAGCCTTGAACTTCATAGGCAGGTGTGTCCAATCATGAGAAAGGGTATTTAAGGTGGTCAATTGCAAGTTGTGCTTCCCTTTGACTCTCCTCTGAAGAGTGAAAGCATGGGATCCTCAAAGCAACTCTCAAAAGATCTGAAAACAAAGATTGTTGTTCAGTATCATGGTTTAGGAGAAGGCTACAAAAAGCTATCTCAGAGGTTTAAACTTTTAGTTTCAACTGTAAGGAATTTAATCAGGAAATGAAAGGCCACAGGCACAGTTGCTGTTAAACCCAGGTCTGGCAGGCCAAGAAAAATACAGGAGCGGCATATGCACAGAATCGTGAGAATGGTTACAGACAACCCACAGATCGCCTCCAAAGACCAGCAAGAACATCTTGCTGCAGATGGTGTATCTGTACATCGTTGTACAATTCAGTGCAATTTGCACAAAGAACATCTGTATGGCAGGGTGATGAGAAAGAAGCCCTTTCTGCATTCACGCTACAAACAGAGTCGCTTGTTGTATGCAAATGCTCAGTTAGACAAGGCAGATTCATTTTAGAACAAAGTGCTTTGGACTGATGAGACAAAAATGGAGTTATTTGGTCATAACAAAAAGCGCTTTGTATGGCGGAAGAAGAACACTACATTCCAAGAAAAACACCTGCTACCTCCTGTCAAATTTGGTGGAGGTTCCATCATGCTGTGGGGCTGTGTGGCTAGTTCAGGGACTGGAACCCTTGTTAAAGTCGAGGGTTGGATGAATTCAACCCAATATCAACAAATTCTTTAGGATAATGTTCAAGCATCAGTCACAAAGTTGAAGTTATGCAGGGGTTGGATATTCCAACAAGACAATGACCCAAAACACAGTTCGAAATCTACAAAGGCATTCATGAAGAGGGAGAAGTACAATGTTCTGGAATGGCTGTCACAGTCCCCTGACTTAAATATCATCGAAAATCAATGGGATAATGTGACGCAGGCTGTCCATGCTCAGCAGCCATCAAATTTAACTGAACTGGAGAGATTTTGTATGGAAGAATGGTCAAAAATACCTTCCATCCAGAATCCAGACACTCATTAAAGGCTATAGGAGGTGTCTAGAGGCTGTTATATTTGCCAAAGGAGGCTCAATTAAGTATTGATGTAATATCTCTGTTGGGGTGCCCAAATTTGTGTACCTGTCTAATTTTGTTATGATGCATATTGAATATTTTCTGTTAATCCAATACACTTAATGTCACTGCTGAAATACTACTGTTTCCATAAGGCATGTCATATATTAAAAGGAAGTTGCTACTTTGAAAGCTCAGCCAATGATAAACAAAAATCCAAAGAATTAAGAGGGGTTCCCAAACTTTTTCATATGACTGTATGTAGTATTAACAGATACCTCAGCCTGGTTGAGTTCAAGAAGTCTTTAGGCATAAAAGAAGAAATGTTTTTTATTTTTATTTTTTTAATTTATTTACACATATTAATCTATTTACACATATTAACCACTATCTATATGTTGTTATGTTCACAGGACCAAGCAATTGGTAAAGTTTTGCCAAAGATGAATTTCACATATTCCTCAATTCAGAGTATTTTATATGCCCTTGGAGTAGGTATGTCAACTAAGGAACCAGATCATCTGAAATTTCTTTATGAAAGGCATGAGGAGTTCAGTTGTTTTCCCACTTTTGGAGTTATACCCTCCCAGGCTTCTATGATGAATGGAGGGCTTTCGGATATTCCTGGGTTGCAGATTGATATGTCGAGGGTAAGTAATGTATATTTGGTTCTTATTCTTTGAGGGGTTCATTTTTATATTTAGCCACTCTTTTGATTATGTAAGACTTTATTGTAACCAGCAAATTCTCTTAAGGAAAAACTGTCATCTGTAATAGCAGGAGAAAACGGAGAATATAGCTTGAATATGATCACGTGTCAATGTAAACATTGTTGCAGTTGGTTTTTCGTTAACCTATATTAACAGTTTTTCTTTGAATCACTTGCCCTTTATCTTTAAATATTACGGCTGTGATTCCGTAGTTCTCTGTGTATCTTGCACTTCATTGGTTATTAGGTACTCACTTTCCACTCCTGGACTCAATAACTGCACCTTTGGCATCTTAACTGCAGCCAGATATATCCAGTTGTTAATGATATGACTCTCTCTCTCTTTCTCTTATATACATTATTATATACGTTGTAATAAAAGAGACAACAAAGCATAAAGGTTTAGGGTTTTCTGGCCCTGTATACTGTACAGTTTGCAAAAAAAAATTTTCCAGGTCAGTGATATCGCTTTTAGCATTACAACAGACAGAGTGCATATGATGAAGGGGACCATTTATAGGGTGGGACGGGAAACTGATGGGTGGAATGCTGGGCAGGAACCGAGGTGCTGTATGGGAGCCATGACATCATCAGAGGTGGCCCAGAGGAAGGAAAGGAATGCGGAAGTAGTGGTGCGTGGTTAGGGAATCCATGTAAAACTATGGTGGTGGTGTTTCTCCTTTTCTGTGAAAATAAAAGAGAAGAGCCAAGCAATTTTAGTTAGCCAATAAAAGGTGTCATTTTGCTTGGCTCTTCTCTACATTCATAATGGCTAACACGGTACAACACCCTAGTACTTTGAAAATAAAAGAAAGATAGGTTAGTACCCCGCCTTTGTTCCCTGGCACGAACTTGTTACTTGTTAATGGGCATGAAGTAGCTGTTAGGTGTATTAAAAAAACCTGTTTAGTGATATTTAAATTTGTCTAGTTAAACTACCTTTCTAACATACTTTTCTGTTTTTGTACAGTTTTTATACAAAAGAAAGCTTGTAATATTTTTACAATATTGTTAGTTTTCAATAATTATTTGTACCTGTTGATCCGGGAGCATCTATTCAATTACTCATGGAATTCATTTTGAGCATTTACTGTAGTTCCTTAGGAATACATAGTACACTTTCGTACATGCATGTAGTAAAAGTAATTCTGGTAGAACTTCAGATGTACTTTAAATCAATATGTATTGTATTCTGTTTTTATTTTAGTTACTTCATGGTGAGCAATATCTGGAACTCTGTAGACCTTTGCCAACATCAGGTATATTAATAGGAGGAGGAGGTTGGAAGCATGCACTGATACTGACTCTTTTTCATTTTTTCTGTTATTATTTAAGCAATTTAGCAGTATATTTATCCTTCTTTAATTTATTTAGCCGTATGAAGGACAGCTTCATTTTATTGTAGCAATTTCTTTTATGTTTTATTGTGTTTTCACACTCTGAATGTATTCATCTCTAGTTGTGATTCATTTTTTTGCAGTTTTATTTAAAATTGTCAAATGAAATAAATTTTGCACTAAACCGTTATTTATCCCACTGTTGATGGCATTTATTTAAAAACATATTACTGATTTCTACATATTTATTTATTATTGCACTAACATTGCACTTAACATGAAACTTTTCATGATTGCTAATGTCTGTCCTAAATTAAATATTACATCCAAACTATATGTTTTCAATTAGTTCTTAAGAAGTTTATTGTATTGGAGTTATCCTTTAGTTGTTTTTAAGTTTTATAGGAGTTTGTAAACTCCAGCCTTTGTGATGAGAATTTGTATTTTATTTTGAAATAGATATTTTAAAGAACAGATTGCTGCTAAATGGATTAAATTTAACTGGTTTCAGAAATATTTAGAAGTACCTGTTCAATACTGATGAATATATGAGCAATATCTGGATCATATTTCTTCTGTACTTTTTAATTAGGCTCTACTATCTCAAACAGCACTCATGTTTAACATGTATTGTTTTACTGTTATTAAACCAAAATCTTTCAATTTAGAATTTTTACATTTTAAAATATTTCATTTTTTTTATTGATGTTTTCAACGCTTATGGCACATTTATGAAAAATCTAATCTTTTTCATTATAAAATATTATGGATTATTCCTGACTAAATTATAGACAGTTCCATACATTTTGTTTTTTCAGGCATATAATTTATAAAATATTGGATATTTTCTTGTTGAAGAAAATGTATGACCTGGTCTTTGCCACATAGTCTCTGAAGTTCTGAAAATACATTTATGGTACACAGTGATCTATATATTACATAAATAATTATGTCAAAATCAGTAGTACATAAAGGTTGGTTAGATTGGTTGATCACTCTGAAATTGTCTGGTGTCAAAGCATAATAAGTCAGTATATCCTGATGCTGCACAGATAGGCTCCATCTCACTATCACGCAGCATTAAATGGATACCGTCCAGAATTTAGACAGATGCATTATTTTAGAGGGAATCTTTGATTATGATAGGAATTGTGAGATGACCATGGTATTATAGCCTATTTGAATGATTGATTAAACATGCTTTGCATTCAGAATAGCCAGCTCAACTATCAGATTAGATTAGATTAAACTTTATTAATCCCATAGGGAAATTCAAATGCATACAGCAGCAGGAAGATTTAAAAACAAGAATACAGTCTTAAAAGATAGAAAATACATCCAGTCAATTAATCGATTGATTGATTGATTGATAAATAAATAAATTACTTAATGGATGCAGTGGGTGGAAGCATTAAATTGCCTGATAGCAGTGGGAAGCAAAGACCACGAGAGGGGCTTCTTAGAACATTGTGGTGGAATGAGCCTGTGGAGATGAAAGGGATTTGTCATAGTGGCATCCAATTTTACCATCATTGTCTTTTCCATAACAGGTTCCAGTGTGTCCAGGGTTTGCACTGTGATGAAGCAGGCTTTCTCAATAAGTTTATTCAGGCATTGTGCTTCTTTTGTGCTTAGGTTAGGTTGTTTCCTCAGGAGACTGCAGTGTAGAGCACCACACTGTCCTGTATGGACTGGTAGAATATTTCCAGCAGCTTGCTGTACACATCAAAAGACATGAGTGTGTGTATATATATATATTTTATATATATATATATATATAAAATATTGTATCTATAAATATGTAAATATATAGAAAATATAGGTATAAATATGTTGTAAACCGAATGCAATGTAACTGAGCAAAAGAAAAAAGCTCTTTTATTTACTCTCATTTTTATGAATATGCCCTGTCCTTAGTAATGAACTCTGTGTCCTAGTAATTTTTTGCACTTTTGAGACAGACTTAAAGTGGGAAACCAACTTTTTACTCAAAGTATACCATTACGAGGTAGTCATCATGCATTCAATCTTTAGCATAGGCTGGGGTGCTTTAGACAATTCCTGCAGTATGTAGATTTCAGTTGTTGGAGCAAAAGTCCTTTTTGTTCCAATGAACATTTAATATTCTGAGACTGCACAGTTTAACTTCAGATAAAGCAAATATGAAAAACTGACAAATATTCTAAAAATGTTTTGTTATTTCCCTTTAGCACAAGGGCATCCATATAATTTACAACTGTTTTATATATTTGTGCATAAGTTTTGCAAGAATTTAGAATAGTTGTGCCATTTATTCTACCATTTCACTGCTGTTCTCTGTGTCATCTACTTTAAAATACTTGTAACTGAAGGTCTATAAGATTAGTAAAAAAAAATGGTGCATACATTAATTGAAATTTTATTTGATTTTTTTCTCATAAAGCATACTGTAGATCTTTAATATCAATTTTATGCTACATTTAACTATACTGAAGAAACTGTTTATATTACTGCAAAAGCACAAAAAAGGTATTGAGCCCCCTAGCTTTTTTCAGGGTATACTGTATGTCTACAGAGACAGATGGGAAATTAATTTTAAGCAGTTGTTTTTTTTAAGAAGCCGATTTGGTGCCTGTTAATGACAGATAAATGCTTGCATCGTGCTTTTTATTGCTACGATGCTGCCTAGAAATAGCCTAAAGTGATTATTTCCTTTTCATCAACACTTTTGAGGTCAAGCAGAGTAACAACAATGTAATGAGTGTCATGTTTCATCAGCAAAATAGCTTTACCTCACTGTGCCACCATTTAGCCACTGGCCAGAACTACTATCCCATTAAATTAAATGCTTTTGCCTTGATGACTATCTTCTGCTTAATTTGTATTTTCCCACTGTCCACATAAACATGTGTGGTTGTACAATATTATTATTTGAAAAGTTTGTGTAAAAAAAAAAAAAAAAGAGAGAAATGCTTGTCAATTTGTATTTTTTTTTCTAAACTAAAAACATAGGTCATAAGGTATTCTTGACTTACTACTTTTTTCCATGTACTAACAATCTCATACTTCTTCATCTACAGGCACACTAACCTCTCAAACTACAGTTGTAGATATTCTTGACAAAGGTTCTGGTGCTGTTATCCTCTTAGATGGTAAGTTCTGTTATTTTAAGAAATGTTCCTTATTATAAATTGTTAAGATGTATTATTTTTAAGTTTATTTTTGTTTTACCTTATTTTTTCAGTATGTGGCACAAAGAAATATGCAAAAAAAGAGTACCACTTTCCAGAGTAAGAACACCTTGAGACTAATAAATTCTTATCAAAGAGTTAAATGAAGGATACAATTTCTCACTAGACACAGTGTCCTCCATGTGAATTAGTGCATATCCATCACAGTAAAGTCAGATTTGCTACTTTTTCTTTATGCAAAGTAAACTGGTTTTGAGATGAAAAGAAGAATATAGAGCAAAATTACTACATTTTAAGTTTATTTTGAAGCATTAAGACACCAGAGTAATGTTTTTGGTAGGAATGTGTTTCTTGTTATATGCATTTTTCATGCTGTATTTAGCCTTCATCTTTATTTCTTTCTTTGGAGTTAATTGATCTCAACCATCAGGAAGATTAAAGTCCTTAAAAGGAAAGCTGGAAATTAGGATGCAGAAAATAATTTTAAAAGAGTTGAAACACAGGATGTGAGGATAGAAAAAATTAAGAATCTGGAATATCTTGAAATAGAGAAACATCTCATGTACTCAACAGTTGGCAGTAAGCAGATAAGTTGATTAAAACAACTAGACTACCCAATCCCGGTAAACATGAATTTCATTAGGTGGGTTTGAGAATGTTGTGTTATGTTGCTTAGTATTACCTGAAATAGGGGTGATATATAGGTTGTGTTATTCTAAAATATTTATTTGTTTATTTAAAGATGTGACTGAATTACTGAAGGTCCTTAGTACTAGTAGTAGTAGTAGTAGTAGCAGCAATAGTCTACCTTCCATGAGGGCTGCATGCGTTTCTTCTTGGGAACTTAGGCTCATTATACTGAAGGAAAGAGTAAAATCACCCAAGAGAGAGCTAAGCCTTGTATAGGGAGTGGAAGGCCAAAATTGACAATGCTGATAAAATAAAGCAAAGATGTATAATGTAGAAAGGTACATTTACTGTACAGTACTTTTATTTTATGTGTGCTACATAGCCTTTACCAATGGTTAAAAGGAAGGAGGAAGACCCCTTCCTTCCTTCACAAATTTCAAATAACAGTATTAATGATGATACATTTTGCTTATATTGTATATTTCCTTTTCCATGCTCAAAGCGCTTCACAAAAAGTCAAAATGAGCAACAAAGCATTTACAACATTGAATATAAATAATATCCACATAAACACTAAATATAGGTACAGGAAGCACAAAGCAGTGAATTAGTAAGAGGCATTAGACCTGAATAAAAATACAAAATATACAGTACAGGCCAAAAGTTTGGACACACCTCCTCATTCAATGTGTTTTCTTTATTTTCATGACTGAAGGCATCAAAACTATGAATGAACACATGTGGAGTTATGTACTTAACAAAAAAAGGTGAAATAACTGAAAACATGTTTTATATTCTAGTTTCTTCAAAATAGCCACCCTTTGCTCTGATTACTGCTTTGCACACTCTTGGCATTCTCTCGATGAGCTTCAACAGGTAGTCACCTGAAATGGTTTTCACTTCACAGGTGTGCCTTATCAGGGTTATTTAGTGGAATTTCTTGCTTTATCAATGGGGTTGGGACCAGCAGTTGTGTTGTGCAGAAGTCAGGCTAGTTGGACGATCATTTATTTTTCAACAGGACCATGACCCCAAACACACCTCCAGGCTGTGTAAGGGCTATTTGACCAAGAATGAGAGTGATGGAGTGCTGTAAATGGTCATGAAAATAAAGAAAACACATTGAATGAGGAGGTGTGTCCAAACTTTTGGCCTGTACTGTACAAGAAAACTCTGAACAAACAACATAACATAATTTGTGTTACAAATAATTGTTACTGCCCCATCCCGATCTCGTTCAAAGTATGCTGTCTTTCTTTGTCCTGTGTTTTTCCTGAGTAGAATAATGAAATTTAGTGCATCACATTAACTTAGAAAAGCCTCTCATTCATAAACAGACTAATCACACAGTAACAATGAACAATTGCCAATTTATAGTAATTAGTTGGCAATTTAGCATTTGAAGTGTAAGTAATTTTTGTTACTATGGGAAAGGCTATCATAGATGTACTGTGTAAATTAAGGGGCATGATTATTGTGATGTTCTTATAGCCTGAAGTTTTCAAGAAGATTGAAATGGTTTAAATATCATGCAAATTCGATGTTGGTGGGGTAGCTTTATTGGAACGGTGTTGAGGTGGTTTACAATTCTCTACATACCTCTAGGAGACTGGATTCACATCCATACTCTTTATGAGAAGTTTTTATGTGTTACCTATGTCTGTCTGCATTTTTTTTATTTTATTTTTATATGCTTCAGTTTTCTGCAACATTCCAAAAATAGTCTGTTTATTAATTTTAATGGTGACTTGAAATTGGTATAAAGAAAGCTAGTGTGGGAGCATGCATAGTTGTTTGAGTGTCCCCTAAGATAGATTCCTACTATTTATAAGAAAACAAATGTGTAAGAATCTACTTAAATAAACATAATCTCATCTTTAAACATGAGAGTGAATTTCTAGCATGAGACATTACATTGGAATCCTGATCAGAAGAGTTGGTGCAGAAGCTTCAGATTAAATAGTAGCTATCTAAATACCTAGCTTCAACTGCATATTATTCTGAAAAGTACATTTACCACATTAAATTACTTAATATATGTCATAGTTATTTTTGTACTGGTTGCTAATATGTATTTATTTTTTAGGTCCTAAGGCATATACTATTCTTCTTTATTGTTTGCTTCCTTTGTAAAGCACATCACAAATTGTGTATCTCACTAAGGTAGAATGTACTATGTAAACATACATGGAGCAAGCAAATAAAGTTTTAAAATTAGCAAAGATTGTGTATTAATTTCTATGATTTTCAAATGAAAACTTCAAAGTGCTTGTTAATTCTGCATTAAATGTTCTAATTATTTCAAATTATACCCTGCAATGAAATCATTTGATAGTATTAAGCTTGTCAACTTCTAACGATGAAATACAAATTAAATACCACAGATGTCATTTGAGAAAAAAATGTACTCTCTTGACCTTCAGTCATCAATTGCATATCTTTAATCTTTAAAGACATATCAAAAGGCACTTTTAAACAGAATTTTAACTCAAGCCAGAAACTGAATTGGCATTAAAGAACCTTGAAGTAGTAAAGCTACCTTCGGTTTTACTGGGTTGTTGTATAGCAAATATTAATTGGTTAAAGAAAAAAAATTAACAGGGTTGAATGCCACTTTAAAAACACACATTTCTAGGACAATAGCAGCAACTGTATAGACAGGAAAGCTCTATTGATTGTAAATATGCCTTAATGTACGTAAAGTTAAAATGACCATTGATTATGCATAAGGTTTAATTTACATTTCCAACAACAACTCAAGAAATCAAAAGAATGTTGTTTAATGTGAGTAAAATATTAAAAATGCTGTCAAATCAAAAATCACGTAAAGTACTGCAAATTCATCAAACCTAAGTTAGGTAATTTGATAAATTTGTGCCTAAAATATAGGAAAGTTTTATCAAAAAAAAGTCATAAAAGCACATTTTGAAGTACTGTATGTTATTCATTCAGTGTGATGTAGACACATTGTTATTAATGTTTCAGTCATTTATCATTAATTTAAAATACCAGTAGTACTTTCTTCTAAACCCAGTGCATATGTAAGCATGGTCTAGGTAAAAAGAGTTAACACTGAAGGTTTTTGCTCCGAAGACAATGGCTGTTTCAGAGAAACTATTTCTAACCATCTGGAATGCTTCTGAAATGTCAAAGTGACTCTACAAATGTAATAGCGCAATTAGTTAACCTCATAAATAAACCATCTGCAGGATGTTGTGTTGTTACAGTTTATCTTGTATAAAGAGACAAGTTGTTAGGATTTGAAAATATTTTCAAATGCTGAAAGCAGTAAAAACCTAATTAGATTTAGAATACATTCATCCTCTTCCTGTTTACTTTATATATAAAATAATGTATATCTATTCAAAAGCATTTGAACTTCCTGTGTCCTTGTGGATTTCCTCCAAGTGATATGGTTTCTTTTCACTCTCCGAAGACATGCAGGTTAGGAAAATTAGTGTTGCTAAATTAACCTCTGTGTGTGTGTAATGGGGAGGGAGGGTGTGTGTATGTATGTTTGCCTGGAAACTGGTGTCCTGTCCAGGGATTGTCCCTTCCTTGAGCCCTGTGACTGCCTTGCAACCCTGCCTTGGATAAGCTAGTTAGAAAGAGAAAGATGGATGGATGACTTTTAAGACTACTGGTGAAAAAAAAACTAAGAACATACTGGGCAGCCTAACTAAACAAATGTTTTATGTTGTTGCCTTGATACATTCAGTAGTTTAAAGTCTTAATTATTTTTGGAGACTGAAATGATACAAAAATTACATTTACTGTAGTTTACGTGTACAATAAAATGACTGATTTATTTTTTATTTAAATGATTAACCAGCAAGTATAGGTTTAAAGAGCAATGCATCAGTTTTTGATGCAGCAATCTCCACTCCATCTGTGTTTTGCCATAAACTGAATGAGAATTCCACTATAGACTAAATATACTAGCTATGTCCAGATGTAGCTTGTGGCATTTTTGTGCAAGTGATTTTTTTATTAAAGAAACCAAAAAAATACATAAATGAGGTTTCATTTTAATATGTTAATTTTTGTCCCAGCTTATTTTTGAAGTTGTGTTCTTTAAAGTAGGTTTACCTTAGTGGAAGATCACATGAGACACACTGATAATGGCTGTTTAGCTCGGCTTCTGCTTGTGTCCTTTCCATTTTTTGCTCACCACTGATTGTCCTTGCCATATAAACTTTGTCAAAACAGCATATAAGATTCAGTTTACCTTCACAAGGAAGATCCAGTTCTTTCATTAACAGTCCAAATAAAAAGTTACTCCAACCTGAAGGCAGCAAAGAGTAATACATCATCTCTCCCTTCATGGCTTCTTTTGTTGAGAAGATGAAAGTATGTGTTGAGGTGTAGGTCTTCTCTTTACATGGCATCATCCAGCAGAATCACATTGAGCTCTGTGCTGATACAAACAACTTAAGGGTTGATTTCAAGATAATGCAGAAAAACATTAAAGACAAGAATGACCACCATACTACGGAAATTGTTGGCATCAGTAAGGAGGTGGAGTTGTCAACAAAGCTCACCAAAATGGAAAATGATCAGAACTATAACATCCTTAGACTAGTCAACATAAGGATTAACAGATAAGGAAAGTATATGCTTATTTTCCTTCCTCAGTTCTGGCCAAATATTTTCCTGCTCTTCCTTCTTTTAAGCCTATTATATAGAGGACGCACAGGATATGTAGCACAAGGGATAAAATGTCTCAACCTCCTGCTATTGTAATGCAGTTTATCAATTATCAAGATAAATTTTTTTTCTTAAGCCTTCAGTGCTCAAATGATCACTGCTAGATGGGAAATGAATGTGCCAATCGGAACAGCAGAGTAATTGGAGTCAATCCTGTTTTGGTCCTTCCTACTTAACTCATGCTCTCTTTTGGTGGTCAGCATATATTCTACAATAGTCCATCGGAGGCAAACAAAGCTTAAATGATTTTGAATCACTAGGCACCTTTCCTCTGTGACACATTGCTGAGTGTCTTCATCCTTGAGCTTTGCGCTGAGCCATTTGAAATTACTTTTCCCAAACGGCACTGTTACGAAGATCCCCTGGCTATCATTCTTCTGATCATTTTTTTTGTCAAAAGAATTTTATAAAGACTGGTTATCCTTTATTGTTTTGGTGACTTAATTTTAAATTCTTCAACTTATTCTTCTTCTTTCACTTCTTCTCATAATGTAACCTGTGAGGGTAGTACTGTTTAGTGCTCATCAGTGTTTGGTGTTTAGTTTTGGTTCTGCATAATTGTTGATGCTTGGTGTGAGTAAACAGGATTTTCATTTCTGTTTTGTCTTTCCTCTGTCTTATATTCTTGCTTCTCAATACATAGCTTCTGCTTTTACTGATGCTAGTTTCCTCGCCTCCTGCCTTATTGATCATAAATGTACTAAACTACAGGTGATTTTGCCCTCTATAGTTGTGCAGAGTCCATGCTTTAGAACCCCAAATTCATTATTTTGATTGTAGTTTGAAGAATTTATTGTTATCAATCCTCGGTCAACACAAGATCCTGCCTTTTGCTGGGATGGCTGTTAAAAGTTTCCTTTGCTATGTTACTATTACAATTGCCAGTGACCTAGCACGGGAATCTGGTCAACAGATCTATGATCTTGAAAATCATCTCTTGCTTTTGTAGAGCTCACACTCCCATGTGGTAGACCAATGACACAAAATCCAGTTGGCTAGCATTAGGGCTAAATTAAATAATCTGCTGTTGTGTCATTCTGGGTATCTGGCTCACTGCAACAGAGCATGCAACTGTTTCCAGATATAGTTCCAGTATACTTCTGGCTCTCAGGTTTGGGGAATATGGTTCATTTGCTATACTTTTGGCCCTATAAAACCAAGGTGAGGTCTTTTACTACTAACCCAGACAAAATTAATATTTTTTTTTTTTTAGTTGTACTCTTCCTGATCACTCTGATGTGGACTACTTTCTAAAGTCCCTACCTCTCCTGAAACTTTCAGGAGTCAGATGCCTCTGGACTGGATGTTTCCCTTTCACTTACTTAACTAAAAGAAGCTGTGGACTCTATGGGTTCTAGGAAATCTATCCCTCCTGAGAGCTTCTCTTCTTTTTGGAAGCAGCTCTCAACTGTTAACGTTTACCCTCCTGGGTGGAACTGAAGAGTCGCATAGTGTGGGGGAGGAACGATCTCCTCAGTCTGTCGGTGGAGCAGGACAGTGACAGCAGTCTGTCGCTGAAGCTGCTCCTCTGTCTGGAGATGATACTGTTCAGTGGATGCAGTGGATTCTCCATGATTGATAGGAGCCTGCTCAGCGCTCATCGCTCTGCCATGAATGTCAAACTGTCCAGCTCCATGCCTACAATAGAGCCTGCCTTCCTCACCAGTTTGTCCAGGCGTGAGGTGTCCTTCTTCTTTATGCTGCCTCCCAAGCACACCACCGCGTAGTAGAGGGCACTCACCACAACCATCTGATAGAACATCTGCAGCATCTTATTGCAGATGTTGAAGGACACCAGTCTTCTAAGGAAGTATAGTCGGCTCTGTCCTCTCTTGCACAGAGCATCAGTATTGGCAGTCCAGTCAAATTTATCATCCAGTTGCACTCCCAGGTATTTATAGGTCTGTACCCTCTACACACAGTCGCCTCTGATAGTCACGGGGTCCAGTTTCCCGCTTTTTGTAATTTTCAAGGAGCCAGACATGGCTGTTTTATTTTCCAACATCACTGTATTCTCTCATTAGAACCTCTGCAACTCGGACAATATCAGTCCCATATTAATTAAAGTTATACCCCAAAAAGTTCCATTGTATGCAGATGATGATGTACTTTACCTTGGTAATGCCCCTGCTAATTTTCTCCATGTCCTTGACCTGTTAAACATCTACAAAGCCCTGTCTGTCTGAAAGATTAACTGGTCTAAAGATTTTCTTTTCCCGCTGAATTCTTTCTGTCATCTCTTTACATTTTCCTAATTTATTCCTCAGATCTATGCCACAGTCCAGGAGCTTGCAGCTGCCACCACATTCTTAACGGTGTCAGAAACTCTATTTCCTCTTGTTCCCTCCTTCATCTCTCTCATTCCAGTCCAGACTAGCAGTTATTATAATGAATTTAAAGTCTGTGGTGTCTTCATTCCCTTGGAATCACAATGACCATCCACAACAGGTAGGATGTAGGTGTCTTCCACACAATACTAAAACTATACCACTTTGCCTTTTACTCTTAAGATCAGTCTGGAGCTGGGTCTTCCCGCCACAGTATCCTTCTTCCTGGTTTCCCACAGAAACAAAATACATTTTACCCCATTGTTCAAGTTCATTTTTTGTTTTTTCTAATAAAATGAAGTTCCTTTCTCCTGTCACTACCCCTGATTGTATTTTATATACTTCAGTCATAGAGATGTGTAAAAAAAATGATAGGTCCACTGCCAAGATGGCTCCTCCACACTCCTTTATTCCACAGCTCGTCCCTAAATATCAGAGGCCATCTAATTTCTTTCTCCCCATGGTGTCAGTCTGGTATATCTGTACTGGGATGTATATTTAACGAGTCAGGGTTGGAAATATTCCTTTCTGTTCAATTTAGACATCCTATCCCTTCCACCCTACTTTTTCTATATACAGCTGAAGTCTATGGTCAGGTCATGTGGAGTCTCTCTCTGTTCCCCTCTTCCAATTCATCCCCATTTTTCAATTGCATCAACCCTTTGTCCCAAGTCCAAACTAATGTTTGGTCTCTGCTCCCTCCTACACAAACCTTCCCTCAAACCTTTCCCAGTTATGTCTTATTGGCTAACAAATCCATCACCCATCATCTTGCTTTGTTCTGGAAAGCCATCTTTCTAATTTAAAAAAAAAAAATCTCCATAAACCCTAATTGCCAGCCCACATATAAATTAAATTTGTCCATAGATTGTACCCTACATCTTGGAAACATCATTTAATAGGAGTAGAACTAGATTCCCAATGTCATCTTTGCCTTCTTAATGTCTCTGGCACCTTCCTTCACATGTTTTGGGAATGTCCTCTGGCAGTGGCTTTCTGACGCTATGTGGCTGAATCCTTCTCTACGATTTCTTTCTCTCTCAATTCCTTTGTCCTCTGAAGTTCTTCTTACCTTAGTCCTTTCCTCTCTTTCCTCGCTTTTCATTTCTGTCTCCCAGAAGTGGCTTTTAGTGACTGTAACCATTGTAGCTAAGTTGCTTTTAGCCTCTCACTGAAAATCACCTGCCTTTGTCTTCCCTGCAATTTAGAAGTCTTTCATTTTACAGTATTTATCTTCTTGAACTTTTTATGTCTGAGGTCAACAATTGTTGTAGCTATGCTATCCATAACTGGTTCAATTCTGTTCAGTTAGTAAAGAGCTGAATGGGTTTACTTTGTGAGGCAAGTTTCTCCTGTCTACCATTTGTTTTTTTTCAAGATTCTGAATATTTGATTTTTTTTTTTTCTTTTTATCATTATTGTTCTGAAATTTCTAAAATTAATTATTTGTTTTGGACCCTGTAGTTAGGATATAGCGGGTTGGATGATGGATGGATGGAATTACCACTAAGCCAGTTTGGGTTTTTTTTGGGTAGTGCTATTTTTAACATAATTAATTAAGGAATTAATACCAAGTAATGTCATTGATGCAATATATAAGCCAGCAGCATGAAGCACTCCTAACCCTTGTACACAGATTTATGTATAGATTCTGATGAAAGATGGGATTGGTTTACGGATATTGACTAAATAATACCTTGACTAAAGATTCATCTTCTGATCTGTGTTTTGTCTGCCTTTGCAGCCTGGCATTTTCCACCTTTTGGCAGTACAAATAGGCTTTTGGTTTCTAGCACAAAGTCTGGCAGATCAAAATCAGGTGGTGAGAAAACTTCACTGGCAAGAAACCATCACTGGCAGTCTAACACATACATATTTTTAAAGGATTATTTTAGAATGTAATTGTTGTTATTTGTTATTGTTGAATGGAAGTTTTGCTGTTTATTCCAATGTACTGATTGACACACTTGAAAATAAATAGTTATGTTTTCATAGGATAATACATAGTAAATAGCACAAATACAGCATACTTGAAGCTAATATATATACTGTATTCTGTTTTTCAGTTCATACATATGATGGGGAAAATTTGCTTTGCTACAACCAGTATTCTTTGTTTATAGTGGGTGCTGGTGGATTTGGAGGGAAAAGAACATCAGAAAAAGCAAAGGTAACAATCACTGAGTAAACTCCCAGTTGCAATTTTAAAGAGTAAGGTATTAATAAAGAATTATATGTTTTTACTGAAACTTTTTAGAAATTTTCTGAATTTTATTATACTGTACTTCGCTAGTTTAAGTCTGTTTTTACTGATGACACAATCTTTATCTTACATGTAATATTAGTTAAGCCAGAGGTAATCCAAATGTTTATTAATTAAAGAAACAAAACTAAGACTAAATTAGTTTGTACATCATTAATTGAAGAATAATATTGTAGTGTCAAAAGTCTTCATTGTTTTATCTTTCACTATGTGGGTATCATAAGCATTGTACCATATGTAGAACAGATTAATTACCATTGTAAGTGCCCAAAGGATGGATTGGCACCCAGACAGGAATGAGTGGTGATGCCTGGCCCAGACAGGAGGCCATAATGGATCAAACTATATATGGGAGCATATCCTGGCCGGAATGGTGCTTGATCATTTTCCTAGTCAGGGTGGAAGATTAATGGATGGACTGAGGGAAGTTGTCTGTCAAGAGCAGTTTCTTCCCTAGTACAGTAGTTCCTTGGGCATGGCCCCAGTACGGACATCTACAGGGATCCAAGGTATTCATAGTCCTGAATAACAACACTTTTGGAGACCTTGGTGCTGCCCAAGGGTGTTCCAGGAAAAGAACAACTCCCTGTTTAATGGGTCTTCCAAGTGACCCAGAAGTGCTTCCACCAAGTGCTACAGGGTCCAGCATAAAAAAGCCGATCATACTCATCCAGGTGAGTAGGAGTCGTGTGTGTGGAAGAAGGACAAAGCTTGCCTTTAGAAGTGGAAGGAGAGAGAAATAGAAAACGAGAAGAATGTCCTTGTATTTGTGGGTTTAAAAAGCCTTTTGTAAGGTATTTGTGAAAAAAACGTGTTTATTGAAATTGAACTTGTGTCGTGGTGGTTGTGTCTGGGGTTTGGAGTGCTGTATCATCCTGTGCTGGTTACACTGTAAAATATATTTTGCATTTATTTTATATTTATATATTGTCATGAACAGACTGGCGGGATGGACCCCCCCCCCCATTCCCTTACCTGGCTGGGAGGCCAGTATAATGGATAGTCAGGAAGGGAGGTTGTAGTTTTCCCTTTCCTGGAAAGGAGGTGGGCAATGAGGGGCACTGTGACAGCTGTGGTTCACCGGAACTGGCATCCCAGCAGGAATGGATGGGAATCCCTTACCCAGCTGGGAGGCCAGCATAGTGGATGGATGACCTAGATGGAGAAGCTTCCAAACTGTAATGGTTAGTAGCCCCTTTCTGGAAGGAGTGGAAAGGAAAGAAGGGTTTCTGCTTAGATTGTGGCTTGTGGGGTCAAAATAAGCTTGGGACCTCTTCCAGGCAAGTTGGTAACGGTTCTAGTTGATTTTAACTTTTTAATTATTGCCCTAACTATAGAACTAATTGTGTTTATAATACTGCTAGAGTAGAAGAAGAGGAATTGATTAATGACTGTTTAACATATTTGAGCAGTCACAAGTAATTTTGCCTGGGTTTTCTATGTGCTTTACAAGTATAAAGAAGCAGTTTAGAACTTTGCCCTATTCTGATTTCTCTTTGATTACATCATTTTGTGAGTGTAAATATTCAATTTCTGTGAAGGGCTTTGTTTTCAACTGTTCACAAATTATATGCATTTTATGCTTTTCAGATGCACAATAGCAAAAAAAAAGTACATTTATTTATAATTATTATTTAAAACACATATATAGAACAAACATACACATATCAATGCACAATTTGTAATATATGTTTTAATGAATTTGAATATATATATTTTTAATATGGATATTCAAATCTTTGTTTTTTTCGCAAATTTGACAATTCTATTGCAGAAGTTTATTTTAACTTATTTATGTTGCATCAGATATTGTTACTGTGCTTTAAAATGCCTCAGAAATGGCTGCTAGATGACACTGAGCTTTAGTGAGTAAAATTACAATGAACTGTTCCTTGTCTTGACTGGCAAGGGCCTATAAATATTAATCACAATTACAATTCCGACTGCCACAATATACTAATTGTGAAAAATGGCAATTTCTGCGTTCCGTTTAGTAATCTCAGTCTGTCAGGAATCAAAGTTTTTCATTTAAAGACTACTCTAAACAACAAATGAGTGTTGTAATCAAGCACAAACACATTCACTAAGTGCAAGTGGGTTTGCGAATAGCAGGCATTGACATCATATGAATAATTGATGGTGACTGTGCTGAACATATTTTTAAAACTGTGATCCCTAACAATATCTTTTAAAAACTGTACATTTCCTCCTTTTCTTTGCAACAGCCTCCAGAAAATTTGAGAAGTAATGTTGACCTGACGCTTATTAGTTAGAACGCCAAAATGAAGAGAATTGTTCGTAATTTTGGATTTTGTTTTCAAAATCAAAAATGTTTTTCTAAAAGGCATACTAAGCAAATTTTTGCAGCACTACAGCCAAACATTTGTGCCACGCTCTAAAATTCAAGCACATAGCTTATTTTTCATGCCCTCTCCATAAAGAACTATCAGTAGCAGAACCAAGTCCTAGTAACGTTAGGTCAGTGACACTGATAACCGTCTTTGTAATACATTTCTGTATTCAGCAAGCTGTCAAAAGCAAATTTAGATAAAAAAAAGCCATCACATTTTATTTATCAAAAGACAAGGCTCTTTTTACAACTGAGCCCAGCAAAGGATTTAAAAAAATCATCAACAGCCAAGGCAACAGATATGTCATCCTCTCTCACAATTATTTTTCTGAAGTTGCATTACCTTTACGTTATTCCAGATTGAAATGGATCTTAAACAACTGTCCGTTGACTTGTAGTTAAGTAGAAATATGGAAGCATGCGTGAGCTTAACATTTTATTATATTGAGGAATTTACTCTGAAAACCGGATGCTTGTAATGCTGCTCCCTTAAATGAATGAGTGTGCCTTTCCTTACTCTACTTGAGGCACAGTTGCTCAAGGACTGATTCTAGACCAGAGCTTTGGCAGGGGCAGGTAACAATGTGTCATTGTTCAAATACTTTCTGAGTTTTCTATATATTAATTCTAGATTAATGCAAGTTTAACCTTCCAGTGTTTCATATTTTTCCACATTTTAAAGTTTTGAGTGGTGAATGGTAGTGTGACTGTTTTTTTGAGACAGCATTTGTTTTTTTTTAAAAAGGAATGTTTGTGTTACACTTATTTAATCATTATTTGTATATGATTTAATGTATTTAAAATCATTGACACGCTTTTTTAATAAGTGTGCTTTATCTTTATTGTAAAACTAAAAACAAACAATATTAAACACTTTTTTTTCAACTAATCCATTTTTGTTTAACAGTTTCAAGTTAACAACTTTTTAATTTGTTTACTGCAAAATGGACATTGTACTTTACTGAATGTATACACATTACAGAATATGCAGTAGGGCAAAGTACAAATTTCACTGTAGTGGTGTTAATTGAAATGAATATTTGCATTTATACAGTGTTTTTCAGAGAAATGCATATTTATTATTGAGATCCTCACTTTTTGGTAGCATTAAAAAACAAAGATGTTTAAATATACAGAGTCAGTTAAATTTAATATTAATTTGAGTAGAGTAAAGTTACAGATTGTTGTATGGGTTTGGTTTCTGTCTTTTTATCAACTGCTGCTAGGATGGGATCCAGTTTCTTATAAACATAAAATTTGAATAAACAGATTCCTTTGATTAATGATGTGATTTAGGAAGTTGAATTGGCTCAGGACTGATGTCCTTCACACATTTGCATTTTCAACATCTTATTTTGTATACGTAAGTCTCTATAGCATGTACGTTACGAATGTTACATTGCCCATTTGGAAAATATATGCGACTGATTAATTTACATAACACACTCATTTATTTATTTATTTATTGATGTTTTGATCTGTTATGATTTATGTTTGGCATTAGGAATGGTTACTATCAAATTTGAGTACAGAGAGTATTTAAGAAAATAAACTGCAATGTGACAATATGATGCATCTTTATATATTTGCTTTTTATTGGTGTATATTGTTTGTCTGTTTTTTTAAATCTGTGATAAGTAAGCTGATATAGTATTAGAATAACATATTAGAATAACATACACTATTTAATTCACATTATAACTAAAAACTGTGATATATGATCACCCTGATATTGTGTATATCTTATTTGTTTCACTTCTGATGCTTGGTTTTAACTTAATTAACTTTGTTTAGGGTACAGTAAAGCCACCTAACAGAGCCCCAGATGCTGTTGTAACTGATGTAACAAGCCAGGATCAGGTATGTCTTGCCATTTAAATAATTTAATATTTTTTAAATTTGTGACTAAAAAGTAGAAACTGACTATTTTTTGTGTAGTAGTATATTTATAAACAATTAAAGGTGTATTTTTACATGAGGGAAAAGAAGGCAAAGTATGCAGTCTGAAAATTACGCTTGCACATAAATCTCCAGCTTACCAACTTTTAGGGCTCTTTGGACACTTTCATACTTTCATCCACGTTGACTCATACAGGGACAGATTATAGTTACCACTCAAACCTATTTTATTTTTTTCATGAAGAATGCTTGATTTTAGCGGATGATCACTGTTTTCTACTTCAAAGTTTTATTTCATACAACACCCATTATAGAACACACAATTGCAAATTTACTTCACAAACTTAGAAGGTAGTTATTCAAGGCACCAAATGAAAAGTGCAGTGGTATTGTATATTATGGTCTTCAAATCTTTGCATGTAGCCTCCTTAGTGTTAGACCTGAGCATTACTCAGGCTGCTAAAGCTGTACAGGGCAACTGTACAGGTGCATCTTGCGTAAATGTTAGAACAGAGAATCACTCTGGCTGTAAAAGAGTTGTCAGTGCTGCCGTTCTTTAGAGAAATTATGTCTGAATGCAGGTTTTTACTAATTATGAAATATCTGCACTTTACCAACAATGAATGTTGTTGATGAGAATACCCATCCAGCACCCACACTGAAGAAAATTTGGGAGATATACCAGGCCACTGTTGTAAAATTTCAGAGCATTTACATTCCAGACCGCGATGTCAGCATCGATGAAAGTGTCATGGCTTATAAAGGCAGACTGTCATGGATACAGTACATCGCATCAAAAAGAGGAAGATTTGGCGTAAAATTTTACAAGCTTTGTGAATCTAAAACGGGATACATTTGGAGTTTGGTTTTGTACACAGGGAAAGGGACAATGTTTGATCCAAAATGCAATCAGTATGGAGTTGCTACATCATCGTGCCAACTGATAGATGCTTTGCTGGATCAACGTTACTGTGTAACCATGGACAATTTTTACAGTTCGCCAGAGCTATTTGATATCTTGCTAAAAAAAAAAAAAAAAAGACCATCTCATATGGAACTTAACCGTCATGGCATGCCTGAAGACTTCGGCAGAGCTAAATTACAGTAAGGTGTGCTAGTAGGTTGGCAAAAAGCTAAAGTGCTTGCGCTGAAATGGAAGGACAAGAAAGATGTTTGTCTTCTTAGCATTGTACATAATACATCTACAGTCATTATACCGGCAAAAGACAACAAGCACTTTATGAAGCGTTGTGCTGTAGTCAACTACAATAGCACAAAGGGCGGTCTAAATCTCATGGATCAAGAATTGACTTTCTATTACGTTGTGCGGAGGAAACAAAAGAAATCTACAAAAAGATAATGCTTTGAGATCAGGGTATATTTTGCCCCTCTGTGTGACAGATGGCTCAGACAGTGTAGCAGTCACAGGCCACTTTTACACCAGTAGTTGGCTTATTATAGAGAAAGTGCTGTTCACACATTTGCTCACATCTTGAACAAGCTTGTGGCCAGGTGTCCCCATTTTTTGTCGGCTCTCTTGGAGTTTTTTGTAGGCAAGGTCACTTCTTTTGAAGATTCCAACAACACATCTCGTAGCCCCAAATAATGGCTCCATCGGCGCTTGAGTGCTTCAATGCAGAATTAACCGCCAGATGCAAAAGTGTAGCCTTTGCATTGGACACTGGACCGCCCATTCTTCTCTTCCAGTATTCTTGCCGCAGCCACAATATTGGCACCATTTTTATGCACAAGGGCAATCATTTTGTTAGGAGAAATTTTAAATCTGGTGGTCATTTTCTCTACCCACTCCATAGAGTTGGATCCTATATGCTATGCCTCCAGTGGTATTGTGGTAAGTCAGAACAACATGCTCCCATCATCTGAAGTGTAATGGCATGTAATGTCTAGGTAGGCTATAGTGGCCACACTTGCCCATACGTACTGTGAGATACATTTTGCTTTTAGCAGATTTTATGCCACTCTTTCACTTTTCTCCATCAGTTCAGTGAAATATGTCCTTGATGCAAGAGTGTAACCAGGATTGAGCTTCTAAACCAGGGGTATTCAACTAAAATCTAAAGAGGTCCAATCAGAGAAAATTTCTTGAAGCAATGGTCCGGAAGATAATGTTGTCTAACTATTTAGTATCATATATATTTATGTAGCCTAATAGTTGTATCAACATCTGCATGTAATCAATACCAGACTTTCAAATCAAATGAGTTCAGTACAATTCAAAAATGTTTTGACAATATTTATTGTCACGTAACACAGAACTGACTATGACTGCAGATATTTATAATGTTCTGTCACAGTATATAATGTTCTTAAATTTACTATATAAAAGTAGGGCTGCATTTTTAAATAAGACAAAATAGATAAAATGTGAAAATTGTGCATGTTTAAGTAAAGTGCTTAACTTCAGAAAAATAAAATAAATGGAGAAAAAGCTTGAATTTCCCCTTTTCTGTTTCACATCTTGACTCAACAGTCTCAATCAATTTTACAGATAATAAATCTCAACACATCTTAATAATTAAACAGTTTTAAATGATCACTTTCTTCCCCTCTTATATTCATCACCACAGTTTTTTGCTCAGTGAGAGAACTGAGCTCTAGTTTGTCCTGCCAGAATTTTAATATTGGGCTCTGAGACTCGGATTTGAGTGGGTATGTTTGTTTGAAACCTTTATGTTTCGTCTCATAATGCCACGGTTTCTGAACATATGAGACACACTGGTTTAGTGCTCCCAGTGGGAAGTATGAACAGAAATGAGTTTGTCCATTCCAGATTAAATTCCTTATTTTCACTGTCCACTTTCCTTTTTTTGGAGAGCGCCATTTGTTCTTTATTTTTCTGTCCCTTTCTCCGTCTCACCCATCATTTATTTTTCCAGCGCAGTCGTCTATATCTCTCACTTTCTTCGGCTTATTTTTCCCTTTGTTTTTTCTACATGTATCGCTATCTTTCTTTTTCTTTCTACCGTCTCTCTTCTTTGCCTCTATCTCTCTCATCTGTCTGCGCTGTAAAGTAAAGTAAAGTAAAGCAATGTTCACCACCTAGAATCCACAGACTTGATTGGCTGAGTGGTATCACGTGAAATAGCTTAACGCGCATACAATTAGTCTGTGCATTTCCTCGTCCACTAAAACATTACCGTAAAGACTACAAAAGCTGCACCACGTAAAATAGAAGCACCTTTTAAATCCTAACCTTCTGTTTTGGCTGTAAGTCTGGGTCCATATGAGACAGCTTCTGGGTCCGGACCCGGACCGCGGTCTGCCTGTTAGTGACCTCTGTTCTAAACCATGGCTTTGAATCAGACATCTTCCACCATCAAAAGTGGCCTCATATCGGTGTGGAGCATTTTGAGAATATCAGTAAAAAGAGATGCTTGCTATGGGCTGAATGGAGCATTCCTCCTCAGAACAAAGTAATTTATTTTGAGTTGTTTCTTCTTGTACTCTATAAGCACAATTCATAAGCATGAACATTTTCAATGTTATTGTTATAATACTGAGATTAACGGTACTATATGTGGAGACCTTACACTAAGACGAAAGTACACTGCTCAAAAAATTAAAGGAACACTTAATGCTCACAGTCTTACACTAAGTCAGTTAAGCTTCAGGGATGTCAATCTGTCCAGTTAGGAAGCATAAGCGATTGTGAATCTAACTGCTTTGGAGCAAGTGAAAGGGATAACCAGTGCACTGGAGAGACAACAGCAAGACAACCCCCCAAAAAGGAATGGTTTTGCAGGTGGTGATCACAGACAATTGCTCTCTCATTATCATTCATGACTAATTCTTCTCGCGTTTTGCATTTTGCTAGTGTGTTTGTCACTACTGGTAGAATGACATGAAACCTGCAGCTGATTCAGGTTGTTTCAGGCTGCCGATTCAGAGGTTTAAAATTAAAGTTTAGATTAGCAAAAGCTGAAAAAAGGAAACTTCAGAATGATAACAGAAGTTGGGACAGCAAACAAATTGTTACTTTAATTGCTGCAGATTCAGCTTTGTAGGGCTGAACTTAACTTTTTTTAACTTAAGTTAAAACTTAAGAGGGTCACTATGGAGAACTCTTGCTAGCCTTTTCTGATCATTGTACTGATAGCAATGCTACAGGTTGTAAATGAAGAATTTAAAAGTTCTTTCTTAACTGGAGGTTCTAGACCACCTTGCCTTTTTCACAAGATTGTATTTTTACTTGAAATGATCTTTAGTGAGATATTGAAAGGTTAAAGCAATCTGTCTTACCAGTGAGTGTATTCTTTTAGGTGTCTAATTTACAATCATAGGACATCTCAATAGTTAGATATTGTCTGTTTGTAATAGAACTAGTGTGCAGTAATTTAATGGAAAAAAATGAATTTAATCCATTTTGGAATAAGGCTGTAAAGGCTGTAATTGCTGCCAAAGGTGCATCGACAAAGTATTGAGCAAAGGCTGTGAATACTTATGTACATGTGATTTCTCAGTTTTTTTATTCTTAATAAATTTGCAAAAATCTCAAGTAAACTTTTTTCACATTGTCATTATGGGGTGTTGTGTGTAGAATTCTGAGGAAAAAAATGAATTTAATCCATTTTGGAATTATGGCTGTAACATAACAAAATGTGGAAAAAGTGATGCGCTGTGAATACTTTCTGGATGCACTGTATTAACAAATCAGGATAATTTTGTATTCTATTCCTCCCTTGTATAGTATTTAATTTTTAGAAGGTATAAAGTTTGTTGACCTTTGTTAATCATTATATTAAATAACATGTAACGAAGACACATTGCACATTAATCACTAAACTGGAAACTGTTTGGGACTACTGTTAAAAAATAAATTTATTAAATCACAGGGTGAAAAGAGTGCTGATCAGAGAAGAATGATCAGTGAAATCTGTGTAAGATTTATCTCGGGGAAGTTACTCATCATAATGTATATTAACAATTACAATTATAATTTAGTTTTTGCATAGCATTCTTAACTGAGTACAGGTGCTCAAAATAAAAACCAACATAAAACCAAATAAAAAGTAAAACTTGTGAAATTTGCAGATGACACAAAAGCTGTGGAGACAGCACATATGAAAAACAAATAAAGAGATTAGAAAATGTACACATGGCATAACATTCTTTTTTTACAGAAAGAGTAACGCAACTTCCTTAACAGTTTCCTGCCCCCCAACATCCCAGTGGCTGCTTTATTTAAGAGTGGCAGATATGGCTCTGCTGCCTGACCCTCTCCACAGCACTCTGAGTAACCCCATTTGCATGGCTTTTTAGGACACATTGCCTTGGTGGTAATTTGTTTTCCAAACTGTTACAATATTATGAATTACTTTATCATCTAACTTAGATTGTATAAATGATGCTTTTTCTCATTTCTATCCACGTATTGTTCAGGGTATTTTCTCTTTTTCGTTTATTGGACGATTCTCTTTATTTCTTGATTTTTATTATATACAGCTCTTTTTTGTTTGTTTTCTTTTTACAATGTTCATTATCAACGCTTGACACTCTTGTTCTGTTGGGATCTAAAAATTTGACATTCTTGAACAGATAATTTGCTTTTCTGCCTTGCCATTATAACCGACTACATTGAATGGGAAGTTACCACTGACAGTGTCACAGGATACTATGGAAAGGATGTGAGCAGTAGGAGTAACGATTAGGCGAGCATTGTGAAACAAAGTGGTCAAGGCTGAATAACACCGACACAACAAAAAACTTTTTTAATATAATAGAAAGGTGCAAAATAATGTAGTTAAAGCTAAGGCCGAATAGGCTAGTTGTGTCTGAGACAGCTTTTGTAGATACGAGATTCCAAATCAAATGATGTGAAAATTATATTTTTTTGTTATCTTTCCATTTTTGTTGTAGGGGGTTTTCGGCTAAATGTAGTTTATATTTTGCAAGCATAACATTTTTTAAAGAATTACCCAGTGGATAGTTAAAGTCTGTGTTGTAGTCTCAAGCAAAATTGTTGCCTGCAGCCATTTTGACCTTGACATACAGCAGAACATTGTGGCACTTGCCAGTGATGGAAGATGTGTTTATAATAATTAGAGTGCTAGAGAAATCACTGAAATATTGAATTATTGCAATTTACATATAATGCAGCGACTGTTAGTATTCATTTGGTAAAGCATTTTGGTTTGAGTGAGAAGTAATAACTTTTCTCACAAAGTTGTAAACACTTGGACACTTCAAAAAAGTACTTAATTTAAACTAATACCTAGAGTTGGAGAGGTGTAAAATTATTAGGTTTATTAATTGTCTCCTTAAACATCATTGATAGATTTGGGGAATTGCCATTTTAACTGGTTAAACCAATATTGCTTTTCTGCAATTTCTATAACTTTCATGCACTGTGACAAAGTATGAAAACACCTTGTTTAGTATAGAAAAGCACAGATGGGTGAATGGGTGGCTAAAAAGAAATCAGCATCACCTATTTTGCTAAACTTAAGCTTAAAGTTGGACTCTTCCTGCATTTGATGTTTAAAGCCGAAAATGAAAAGAACTGAATTTAATGAATAATATCCCATAAACATCAAGCACCTGATTTGTTCAGAAAAAGACTAACCTCTAAATAGCTGTTAACACTAGTTTTATGGAAATATAATGTGTAAAATACAAAAGTGAATAATACAGGTGCTGGTCATAAAATTAGAATATCATGGCAAAGTTGATTTATTTCAGTAATTCCATTCAAAAAGTGAAACTTGTTTATTAGATTCATTCATTACACACAGACTGATGTATTTCAAATGTTTATTTCTTTTAATTTTGATGATTATAACTGACAACTAATGAAAGTCCCAAATTCAGTATCTCGGAAAATTAGAAAATCAATTAAGACCAATGCAAAAAAAGGATTTTTAGAAATGTTGTCCAATTGAAAGGTATGAAAATGAAACGTATGAGCATGTACAGCACTCAATATTTAGTTGGGGCTCCTTTGGCCTGGATTACTGCAGCAATGCAGCGTGGCATGGAGTCGATCAGTCTGTGGCACTGCTCAGGTGTTATGAGAGCCCATGTTGCTCTGATAGTGGCCTTCAGCTCTTCTGAATTTTTGGGTCTGGCATATTGCATCTTCCTCTTCACAATACCCCATAGATTTTCTATGGGGTTAAGGTCAGGCGGGTTTGCTGGCCAATCAAGAACAGGGATACCATGGTCCTTAAACCAGGTACTGGTAGCTTTGGCACTTCGTGCAGGTGCCAGGTCCTGTTGGAAAATGAAATCTGCATCTCCATAAAGTTCGTCAGCAGCAGGAAGCATGAAGTGCTCTAAAACTTCCTGGTAGACGGCTGCGTTGACCTTGGACCTCAGAAAACACAATGGACCAACACCAGCAGATGACATGGCACCCCAAACCATCACTGACTGTGGAAACTTTACACTGGACCTCAAGCAATGTGGATTCTGTGCCTCTCCTCTCTTCCTCCAGACTCTGGGACCTTGATTTCCAAAGGAAATGCAAAATTTATTTTCATCAGAGAACATAACTTTGGACCACTCAGCAGCAGTCCAGTCCTTTTTGTCTTTAGCCCAGGCGAGATGCTTCTGATGCTGTCTCATGTTCAAGAGTGGCTTGACAGAAGGAATGTGACAGCTGAAACCCATGTCTTGCATACGTCTGTGCGTGGTGGTTCTTGAAGCACTGACTCCAGCTACAGTCCACTCTTTGTAAATCTCCCCCACAGTTTTGAATGGGTTTTGTTTTACAATCCTCTCCAGGGTGCGGTTATCCCTATTGCTTGTACACTTTTTTCTACCACATCTTGTCCTTCCCTTCGCCTCTCTATTAATGTGCTTGGACACAGAGCTCTGTGAACAGCCAGCCTCTTTAGCAATGACCTTTTGTGTCTTGCCCTCCTTGTGCAAGGTGTCAGTGGTCGTCTTTTGATCAACTGTCAAGTCAGCAGTCTTCCCCATTATTGTGTAGCCTACAGAACTAGACTGAGAGACCATTTAAAGGCTTTTGCAGGTGTTTTGAGTTAATTTGCTGATTAGAGTGTGGCACCAGGTGTCTTCAATATTGAACCTTTTCACAATATTCTAATTTTCCAAGATACTGAATTTGGGACTTTCATTAGTTGTCAGTTATAATCATCAAAATTAAAAGAAATAAACATTTGAAATACATCAGTCTGTGTGTAATGAATGAATCTAATATACAAGTTTCACTTTTTGAATGGAATTACTGAAATAAATCAACTTTGTCATGATATTCTAATTTTATGACCAGCACCTGTATACCATGTTGAGTGAATCTCTATGAGTTATAAAAGCAACATGGCGATTCAGTATCTGAAAATTTTCAAACATTCCTGAAAATTCTTTGTATTGAAGCCATTTAAAAAATAGTGAATATCATTCATACAACACTAAATGCTAACTAAATGTAATACAATAAAATAGAGATAGAGTTCATACTTAAATAAAAATGTGCTAAACGACAAAAATTGTCATTCCTTTCATGTTCATTAAGCAAGCCATCATTTCATTCTTTTATTCCTGGCTCTGCAAAATTTTCCAAGCTCCATCACTACAAAAGTCATTTACTCAGCAATACATAAAATGTATTATTTATTCTTTTCTTCTGTTATTTCTCTCTGTATTTTGCTCTCAGCTTTCCAGCTATCTTGGTCCTTTGCCTTGTCCTCAAAGCATGTTATATTTTAATTTGTTTCATCTGTGAAGTTTTTACTTTTGATAGTTTATAAAAGCTTAAAAGTTTAAGGTCAGCATCTTATTCATTGTCAAGTTATGGTTTTATTGATTTTTCTCTGTGTAGGTTACAGGCTGAGAATAGGTTATTCTTAACTCTAAAGGAGTCACTGAATCACTAACAAATTAAACTGAAAAACAGTAAATAAAGGCTTTGAATCAAGAACTCTATGCTGTTGCCTCACTATCATTGGGGCACAACTGATTAGCATCATCAGTGTTTACCGAAAGCAAACACTGATGAATAGAAATTAGTTGATGATACAGACTACTGATACACAGGAAAACAGAGTTCTTTTTCCTGTTGGGAAGATCCTTATGTTCAAGAAAAATCAAATAAATGTTACAGAAATAAAACTAGATTTGAAGAAATATTGTCTGATATGGATAGAAAAGGATAAATCTATCAAAATCTGCATTTCTAATTAATTGTTGAGTGAAAAAAAAAACATTTTTGCTTCTCTGTCACCATTCTCTCTTAAATTGGTCATGGAAATACTTTATGCTGTTGGTTTAAACATTTTATAGGTCATTTGAGCATGCCACTCATTTTGGAGCTCTGCCTGGGTATACTTGTAGCAGTAGAGTGTTGTACCGTGTTAGCCATAGATTGATACAGGAGAAAGTAGGGTGAAATGACACCTTTTATTGGCTAACTAAATAGATTACAAATGCAAGCTTTCAAGGCAGCTAAACTTGTGGATTAGATGAAGATTGCATATTTACAGAATTATAAATATTCAGATGACAGCATAGTTTTTGCCATAACAGCATCAGCAGAATGATACTTGATTTGGAGAAGGTCATTTAAATAAAACAGCAATACAAACATACAATACAAGGACAGTGGATGGCATTTAAACAGAAAACTCTTTTATTAATACAGTTTACATTATATTAAAATCATGTTTATATTCAGGGACTATCTGAAAGACGAGCTTCATTTCAAATGCACAAAGCTGATGCAATGAGTTTTGGAAAATAATAAGATACAGTAATAAAGAAATCAAACTTGATCATGACAAGATTACATTTTGAATTCCAGATACAGCATTATGGTTGTTCTGGACAGTATTACTTGTGCACTGTTACTAATTTGGAATGTATCTTTGTAAAGCTTTAGATTTTTTGTCTACTTTTTTCAATTAGTTAAACCATATATTTGGCAACCATACATGAAGGACCTTTCACAAAAGATCAGTTTCTGGTTTAGATGCCATGTAACAGGGGATCAAGTGGTGTCTCCAGTCCTGATCAACTGTTTGAGCAATTTTTTTAAATCCAACTTCATTATTGAGGAAGGCAAGGAGAACACAAAGTGTCAGATAAGCAAAATCAAGATTTTATTCTTTTTCTCTACTAGGTAGAGTGGCTTTCCCACTGTCACACACAAAACATTCTTCTACTCCCTTCCATCTCCTCCACTCTCATTCTGGGCCTCACTTTCTCCCTGTCAGTGAACTTTAAAACAGCTTCCTTTTCAGCTCTAGATGCACTGATGCATTGTCAGGGGGCAACATTTATAAGCCACAATTGTGGTTTACAGTAACTCATACCTATCTTCAGAGTCATGTTGGTAGTCTTGAAGAAGATCTATAAAATATTGTAATAGAATATGCAATAGCAGAGACTGAGATCTATAAAATATTGTAATAGAATATGCAATAGCAGAGACTGAAGGGAGGAGGGGGGAGAATGCCATTTCTAATGAAATAGCATTTTATTTTCTTCTAGTATAGTTCAGCTTCTGTTTCAGAAGTTCTGAAAGTTCTTGTGCTGTATTCCAAAGAATATTACAAAGGAATTAAATTCCTGATTTTACTTTGCTACTGCAAGTTGATACCCAGGCTAATATACAGAAAAAAAAAATAAAAGTGAAAATAACTCCACGCATATATTAGTGATAATACTAACTTCTGCTATTACATCAAGATAGCTTTCTAGAATGCACAAATAAAAGACATGTTCTTCTATTATTATAAAGTAGTACATATTTGTCAATGGGAAATAACAATATATATTAATAATATTACAAAACTTAACAACGTTTAGTGAATTCAAGCATTATTTTAAGAAACTTTCCAAGATTAGTGTGCTAGGCCTGTTTATGAGAAAATACGCTTTTTTGTTATAAGCTTTATAACTCCTGTTACTATTCAAATGATCATGGTTAGTAAAAACAAGTCAAGAATATAGTTCATAGTACTTTTATCTGTTACGAATAAAACAGAAGGTTACACTGTTGTGGAATGCATAAATCACATGGAGTCAAAGCATGGGAATCCATCATTAGGTTTTTTCCCCCCAGAAAATATGTAACTAAATATTTTTGCACATGCGTGTGAAAATGTGGCCATGTTTTAAAGAAATGTGAGGTCATTATTTGTTTTAAATTGCTTATTTCTAGACCATATTATTTTTGAAAGCAAATTATGCTTCTGCTCATTAGGTACCTATTTTTGGAAGATACTGTCGTTAACTTATGTGATTGACTGTTTTCTCTTAGTCTGGGTTGGCTCCATGCCACCTAGTAGTTTCCTGGAGCCAGTAAAGCCCCTAACCGTTGATAGACATGAAGATGGGCCAGGCAAATAAGAACACACACATTCAGCAAGGGGTTGGTACTAAAGTGGTCTGTGTTTTTATTTAAAATCCAAACAAAAGTGCAAATAGCGCAGTGTAAAATCTTCACAATAAATAAATACTCCAATAAAATCAGTGACACTCTTTGAGTTAAAACCAAATAAATAATTTAAGAATAGAACCAGAGTAAAACACAATCATCGTGTCTTTAATTTCCTTCCTCTGTTCAGTACCAAGATTAGCGCCAATCCCTCTCTGTCTCACTGGCTCACCCATAGCTTGCTCAGCCATAGAGACTCCAGGAGATGCAGTCCTCTACACCCTATCTAGGCTGCCTTTGTCAGCATCTGCCAGACCACCGATCCTTCACTCCTCTGTAGGTCTAACAATCACGCTGCTTCTCAGTCGCCATCTGGCTGGCTCACAGGCACATTCTGCTTCAAATCTCCCAATAGTGCTGTCATGGTTTTCTCCATGGATTTGCTCGCCATTGATTCTTTTTTCCTGTCTGCCATGTAGGCTCCCTTATATCCTGGCTGATTTAATTCTGGAGTGACCCTCCTTCTACTTCAAGGTGCGAATGAGGCACCTGACTGATCTGCTTCCATTTGCACTTAAGTGAATGATCAGCCAGGTATCCTCAATCAACCCATGGTAGCACATGCTCGCACACTCCAGAACTACAGTGGTGTGAAAAACTATTTGCCCCCTTCCTGATTTCTTATTCTTTTGCATGTTTGTCACACAAAATATTTCTGATCATCAAACACATGTAACCATTAGTCAAATATAGCACAAGTAAACACAAAATGCAGTTTTTAAATGATGGTTTTTATTATTTAG
>JANRMT010062836.1:10334663-10361663 GCA_026402145.1 Polypterus bichir lapradei
CTAAATAATAAAAACCATCATTTAAAAACTGCATTTTGTGTTTACTTGTGTTATATTTGACTAATGGTTAAATGTGTTTGATGATCAGAAACATTTTGTGTGACAAACATGCAAAAGAATAAGAAATCAGGAAGGGGGCAAATAGTTTTTCACACCACTGTAGATTACTTTTTTAAAACTTCATTTTGCCACAGATGTCTTCTCATAGGTTTGTTCTTGCTTTTTACTCAAATGCTGCTATGACCTTTTTATAAATGAGTGCATACATGACTTAAAAAATTGGTAGTGTTAAATACTTAATGGCTGTGTGTGTTAAGTGATTCTTAATTAAAGGGTACCTAGTGTATAAGAACAAATGAGCACTGTATTCAGACCTCTGTACATGCTGATGTTTGAAGTTAGCCACCAGAGAACTGTGCCTGACTGTCCAGTTAGTAGTATAAAAATAACATTAAGTAATGAGTTAAGGCTGCTTCTGTGTTGTAAACACAGAAAAAATTTATCATTGATTTTTATAAACTTAATACAATCATATGAAAAAGTTTGGGAACCCATCTTAATTCTTTGGATTTTTGTTTATCATTGGCTGAGCTTTCAAAGTAGCAACTTCCTTTTAATAAATGGCATGCCTTATGGAAACAGTAGTATTTCAGTTGTGAAATTAAGTTTATTGGATTATCAGAAAATATGCAATATGTATCATAACAAAATTAGACAGGTGCATAAATTTCTACACCTCAACAGAGATATTACATTAATACTTAGGTCAGCCTCCTTTTGCAAATATAACAGCCTCTAGATGCCTCCTATAGCCTTTGATGAGTGTCTGGATTCTGGATGGAGGTATTTTCGACCATTTGTCCATACTATATCTCTCTAGTTCAATTAAATTTGATGGTTGCCGAGCATGGACAGCCTGCTTCAAATCATTCCATAGATTTTCGATGATATTTGAGTCAGGGGACTGTGATGGCCATTCCAGAACATTGTACTTCTCCCTCTGCATGAATGCCTTTGTAGATTTCAAATTGTGTTTTGGGTCATTGTCTTGATGGAATATCCAACCCCTGCGTAACTTCAACTTTCTGACTGATGCTTGAACATTATCCTGAAGAATTTGTTGATATTGGGTTGAATTCATCGCGCTTTTTGTTATGACCAAATAACTCCATTTTTGTCTCATCAGTCCAAAGTACTTTATTCCAAAATCTGCCTTGTCTAAATGAACATTTGCATACAACAAGCGACTCTGTTTGTGGTGTGTGTGCAGAAAGGGCTTCTTTCTCATCACCCTGCCATACAGATATTCTTTGTGCAAATTGCGCTGAATTGTAGAACGATGTACAGATACACCATTTGCAGCAAGATGTTCTTGCAGGTCTTTGGAGGTAATCTGTGGGTTGTCTGTAACCATTCTCACAATCCTGCGCATATGCCGCTCCTTTATTTTTCTTGGCCTGCCAGACCTGGGTTTAACAGCAATTGTGCCTGTGGCCTTCCATTTCCTGATTACATTCCTTACAGTTGAAACTGACAATTTAAACCTCTGAGATAGTTGTTTGTAGCCTTCCCCTAAACCATGTTACTGAGCAGCCTTTGTTTTCAGAACTTTTGAGAGTTCCTTTGAGGATCCTATGCTGTCACTCTTCAGAGGAGAGTCAAAGGGAAGCACAACTTGCAATTGACCACCTTAAATACATTTTCTCATGATTGGACACACCTGTTTGGCTTAACGAGCTAATCCGACCAATTTGGTGTTGCAAGTGATCAGTATTGAGCAGTTACATGCATTCAAATCAGCAAAATTACAAGGGCAGCACCCAAATTTTTGCACAGCCAGTTTTTCACATTTGATTTAATTTCATAACACCTAAATACTGCTTCACTAAAAATCTTTTTTCGGAAAACACCCCAGTACTCAAATGTTCCTAGAAAATGAGACATACCACTGTTATCTTTTTTGTTGCAAGTAGAGTAAATTATTATGCAGGCTGAGAAGGGGGTTCCCAAACTTTTTCATATGACTGTATATGCCCAAAGGAATGTGACCACAGCAGTGTTGTAAGAAAATATTATACTGCAATAAGTAAAGTTTAACAGATCATACCACATCATAAACTGATTGTGAGACTGCACACATATTCCTCAAATAGATATCACTGTGTCACCCATATTTAATGAAAGCATGTCTTGTTTATAGAAATGTCTTGGGCGGCCAAGGCTGTAATTAGAAAGAGTTCATTAATTATGTTTAATTAAGTAGTTATTAATGGCATTCTTTGTGCTAGTCAGTTTGAACAGATTGAGTTTGGTTTGTTTCCCACAGCTAATGACAGGGCAAATTCATAGAGCTGTGATTGTTCAGTCCCAAGTCACCCTTATCATGTTTATTGGACTTTAAGCTACTTCTCCTTCTGTTGCTAATTATCTGTAACAATGTGTCTAGAACAAATTCACAGTGCACAAAGTAACAATCACCTAGTCTTTACAGCTTACTTTATTTGATTGTGTTCTTTTTCTTTGTAGTGGCAACTTTTGGTATCTCCCACACTTACATTAACAGCAAATGTATTATTAATTGTACAAATATAACCATGTAGCTATGAGCCACTCAGACCAATTTCTATGGCATACACATATTTTATATGAAGTCTGTCAGGTGTCATGCTCTTTTTATTCCTCAGTTTTTCAAAGACACATTTAGTCATATAACTTCCTATTTACTTGCTAGAGTTGCTATTTAAGAAAGAACTTGTTCGCAAGACATTGCCTATAGCTGAAGATGACCTGAATTTGAGGTGTTGCAATATTTTAGCAAAGGGCACAGAAACTTCTGAATGTATTCTTTTCTTTGTTTTTTTAGGATTTAAAATTATTTTCATAATAATTTCAGTACCACTTTAGTGGTTCTGCCTTGCTTGTCCTCATAATCTTTTTTTTCTCCTGTTTATAAAATCCATTGTCTATATTCAGCTATAATTCAGTAATGTGAAAGGCTTTAGTTTTTCTGTGAAGATAAGACTTGGCAGTAACCATGGCATTTTTATTATAATATGTGTAAGAACTACTACTTATAGTTTGACCCTACAAAAACTATGCCTGCCATTAGCTATCAAACCTTAAAAGACCTCGAGTAGTTTAGCATGTTGCAGCTAATGTCTTAACTTAAATATGTTGATACTACCAAGGATTGAGAATTTATAATATGTGGTGACTTCAACCATGTGACTTTGGAATAAATTATGACAAACTTTCATTCGTTTGCCTCATGTTCCACATGAGGAAACAAGGCTGGACCAGCTATATTCAAACATTAAAGATAGTTTTAAGTGTAAACCTGTGGCACCTTTGGACAGATCTAACCACAGTCAAATCCGTTTTACTCCTAACTACAAACCAGTTATTAAATTGCAATTTGTTTCCACCAAGTTAGTGAGGAAGTGGAGCCTGGAGGCTCAAATGGCTCTGAATGACTGCTTCCAAAGGACTGACTATGAAATGATGTGTGAGACATAATAATGTTGAGGGAATCAGACACTGCACCATAGACTTCTTTGTAGACACTAATGTACCCTCAAAAACCTTGCACCGTTTTCCAAACACCAAGTTCTGGATTGCGATAGAGGTAAAAAGGTCTTCTGAATAAGAAAAGAGCTTTCAAATGTGATGATAAAGAAGCTCTAAAGGGCATACAGAGAGTGTGGGAGAAAAATCTTAGTGAAGGAAAGGAAGCTTACAGAGCTAAAATAGAAAATAAACTGACTCAGAATAACATAAAGGATATTTAGAAGGAACTGAGCATGATTACTCGACTCAAGCAATCCAGGGCTCAGGGTTGCTAAAAGGGAATGTGGACAAAGCTAACACCCTGACACAATTTTTTAATATATTTTCCCTTCTTCCATAACCACCACCTTCCAGTGGTCAGTACGCCCGACACCATCCCTACTACATTATCAACTAATATCACCTCAGCTGGAATGGCCAGTGTTGAGTTCCCCTCCAGTCAGTGTCGGCTGTCCTTAACTGGTGACCCAGTGAGAAGAAAACTGAGGAGGCTACAAGTCATTCCTTAAGTTCTTATACCTTGTGCTGACCAACTTTGTGATATACTTTGCTACTTTTTTCAGTCTGTTGCTCAGGCTGCAAAAAGTGCCACTGATGTGGAAAGCATCTTGCATTCACCTGGACAAAGCTCGAAGTACTGTGAGGATTATCTTGTTTTTTTATTTCTCGAGTGCCTTCAACAACATGCATCATTCTTGATAAAGGGGTAAGCTAATAGATACACTGGTAGATGAGCCCATGGTGTCCTGGTTAATGGACATGCATCAGTTAAAAAAAAAAAAAAAATTGTGACATAATTTTTGCATACATCATCAGATCAGGAAAACCATTAACAAAACAGACAAAAATGAATAACTACAAAATAGCACAAAATCTACAGAACCTGACATTCATTTTAGTTCAGCATGCTGTGCGTAAGCCAATATATAAACTGAAGATTAGTGATCAAATATAAAAAAAAAAACTTTTACAGTTAGTTTTACACAAATTAGGGTGGCTTCTATGTATATCATTGCACTGCAGGTTTTTTTTTTTTTGTCCGAAGAGAAAAATATATTGCCTTTGAGTATTCATCCGCAGCAGCCCCCCTAAATTCAGTAGTTTCTGAGAAACAGCTTCTTACTTAAATCTGACTGTAGTGGGATTGTCCTCTCCAGACATCATTAGGCTAAATTGCCCAAGGATAAATGTCTAATCTGCACACTTCAAGTTTAAATTTTCATGAGTTTTATGCATCATCACATACGTCTTCTGGGTTCTTGACATTAATCCATGCACTCTAGGGAATGTCTGTTCAATGCTAATTCCCACAAGCTTATTTCACCTACAGTACTATTACATTATATAAAATTCTTCTTTAAAGATGATAAAAGTACATTTAAAAGTATTTAGCGTAAATGATGTTCTTTGTTTCTTATTTAGTACAAAAATAATTCATTGGTTTATGACAAGTTCTAAGAAACTACAGCGGTTCACTTTTCTAGTAATTAAAAGTGATTTGTTCATTATTATATCATTTTATTTCTCCCTCCACAGGCTGCTTTATACCGGCTCAGTGGGGATTGGAATCCGTTACACATTGATCCCAATTTTGCAGCTATGGCAGGTAAATAACACAAAACTGGATGACTTAGAAATTAGTAGTGGCATTTTATATTATATTGCAAATTCTGCCTTGATAACCATGAATATAAAAATATTTATTAAGTTAACCTTAAAATCATTTCTCTGAGGCATTAAATTTGTGACTATAAAATATAAGTTGATAAGCTACATATTTTAAAAAGAGATATGCAATATGATGGGTTTTTTCTAAAGATTAAACCAGTGTTGAAATATTACACCAACTGTATTTGTTCCATTAATTAATTAAAATTGTTTTAAATAAACACTAATTTAAAAACAATAAAAAGAACTTGTGAGTGCTTTGTATAAGTAGTCTGAGAGATATATTCCTAAGAAAAGTCCTGTATTGTTTTACCTCTAATTTGTTTCTCTCTGCTGCTGTAGCTTAACATTTATTTTTTACTGGACTCAGCAGTTGCTCTCAATTCTGGTATTTCTTCTCAGAATCTGGTTTACCTCAAACATCTAATCTTTATTTTATATAGTTCCTTTCTTTAACAAATACAATCCCAAGGCAGTTGATGAGTACACATTCACAGTATAACTTTTTGTGTATATTTTAACTTGCTGTGGGCAACCTATTGATTCAAACTTTTTTATCCATTACAACACACACTAGCTGGCAATTAAATGCCAGTACTACTGTCTGTGCTAGCATTGCGTCACTTGAAACACGGCTGTGTTTAAGGGACCTTCAAGTAGGGAATTGCCTCCTGTTGTCATTGTCTTCACTTTACAGAACCTCAGTATTCTGCTTTTAAATGCTGTTTTAGCATCCCTAGAGAGAAAGTTACAATAAGCATATATACAGGAGAGAGCGAAAGATGTCTTAAATCATAAACACCACTTGACATCGGTTACATGTACTATTGTTTGTCCAATCTAAGCATTCAATTATTAGGTTAAGTAAGAAGTTAACTGAACATTTCTCATTCAAGCAAGAAAATAAAACACAGTTTTCGATTCTTCTTTCCAGGTCTAAGGTTTAATGCTGTGCTTTCATCAGGGTGCTTGAACACTACCCAGAGGGTCCAGCAGATTATAAGATGCCTTAGGCTAAAGTGTTCAAGTTAAAAGAAAATATTAACTATAATTACCACAGTCAAGAATTATCTATAAATATATGTAAAATCAAAGGTCTCTTTATCTATCAATACCCTTTACTTTCCAATGATGTTTGATATTTGCACTTTGCAAAGTTATTCCCTATAACCCTACAATCAACGGAGAGTATCTTGAAACCCCCATTACCACCACACAGACAAACAGTTGGACATACAGCAGATATTTTATTTTGCCAAAAGTTGACAGACGTCTCTTTGCTTTATGACACCTAGCCCTCATATTTCAGGTTGTTTTCCTTATACTTAATTTATATATATGATCTAAGAGGTCAAATCTCCTATGAATTACACAACTACCGTAGATCCCGGAATATAAGCCGAGAATTTCGTCCTAGATTTTTGGCTTGGAGTTTGGGGTTCGGTTTATACAACGAGTATCATTTCAGATTCAAGATTTCCAGCGCAATGCTGGTTTTGCCGATGAATACGGAAGTAAGTAATGACGAAACCACAGAGCCATCTTTCAGATGAAGAAGTAACTTTGCATGCCGGTACTTTAAATTAAATAAAGAATTTATTCAAAAAAGTGTTTTAGTTGTTGATTTTATTAATAAAATTTATAATAAATTATCGGGAAGTTTAAAATAAAATTTTTTATTTTGATTTACAATCCACATCTTGCGCTACGAAACGTATCCGCTTGCGCGATTGTAAACAAACAACCGAGAGCGTTAGTAGCGTCAGTCGGAGCCCAGATACATGTGTTTGTGGATGTAATTTCGAAACGAAGATGGACATTGTGTGGAAATATCTCCTCCTCCTCCCTTCCTGCAGCCCAAAGATGTCAAATTAAATGGTGAGTACAGTATAAAATTGTTTCTAGAATAGAATGCCTTTTAATGTCACTATACACATCTACATTGAGATTAAAAGCAGCTCCTTCAGTGCAGAAAAAAGTTCTGTATAGGGCTTGTATGGTTGTTTTTTAGCCTTAGCATAACGCCGTATCAGCGGCCCCGCTTCTGCTTTCTTTCCCTCCTCCGTCTGTGTCGTCTCTTAGACCCGACAACAAACCACGGAGAGCCCGCTGGTCTCGCTATGTTGTCTGGGATGTTGTGCGTGTGATGAAAAACACTCAAAACAGATGTCTGGCTCTGGACACCGATGTCTATAAGGTTCTGAATGGTGTAGCGGATGTTCGCCGAACCGATCGTGCACAAACAGACAAAAAAAAAGTACAAAAACAACAAAATAGTGCACTGAAAAGGAGAGCCCTGAGCCGCTGCACGCCGCCATGTTCCTAGCCTAATCAAAGTAGGCTAGGCATATTTTATAACTTTTTGGTTAGTACATTAGAAAAATTATTGGTGTTTTTTATTATGAAAAGGTTAAGGAAGTGTTGCAGTGGGAGGTTCGGAATGCATTATGGGTTAGCCTTTGCGAACGAATTAAGTTCGGAAGTCAAGGGTCCACTGTATTGCGTATTTAAGTTAATCAAATTTATAACAAGTCTCCGGAAATCCACCCGCCGATGTACCGTATTTGCGTATATAGTTTCAACACAAAGGTTCCAATTTACCAAACTTCTCCGCAATCACTTCCTGTTTTCCATCAAAAATGCCGGCAGTCTCAAATTCTCGCCGATAAACTTTATAAATATACCCGAAGAAACACTTTTAAGGAAATTTAGAAAATTTTGCTTGGAGAAGGGGGTCGGCTTAAATACCGGTCATCGGCAAATACATGTAATTAAGTCGGTAGAGAAGGGGATCGGCTAATATACCGGGTCGGCTTGTATTCCGGGATCTACGGTAATCAAATTTTATTTCTATTGGATTTTGCACAGGGGACACATCAAAAATTACAGAACAAAGATTTTATCCAACATCTTTAGAAGCCACTTTGCAAGTGATCGATTCTGGCACTTTAAAATGATATTGTTAGTAATAACAGTCTCCATATATAGGATCAATCAGAGATTAGAAAGGTCACAACATACAATTCCATTGGAACCAACTGGTGTGTCACAGCACATCCCAATTTTAAAAACCAAAGCCCCTGTAATGTTTTAGCATAATCCTAAACCACCTAAATTGTATAGTGGAACTAGGCTATTTCACAAACTGGTTTGCTATCATGAAAGTTGTTCATATGTATTGTTGACTGTTGGCAAAGTAGGATAATGTCAATTCCATTAAACTATGCAGTTGAGCGCATTTCAATGTGTTTTTTTTTTTTCACGTTATGAATAATTTTGAACTATAGTAGCAAATTTGTAACGGTTAAAATTTCTCCCCAGAAGAACATTTTGTATGCATGACAATATAAATTGAAATCTGTTATTTTAATCTGTTTTCTTGTGTGGGCCAGTGACATACACTAGCTTCTTATGTGTGCTTGCCTTTGCAACTGTAAAGTACTGGAACATTATATACTTTAAGTGGCACAATAAGATAGCTTTATTTATTTTTATTTTATTGATTTTGAAGATTGCATCACAGTGATTCAATTACAAATCGGGAAGATATTCAGTACTACATTTTGTTCATGACAGATAAGATCCCCTTCCCCTACACATCTAGCATGCAGAGAAAGAATTAATGTGATGCAATCACATAAGGTGGTTAGTTTTAACTGTTTTCAATTACAATAATTTAATGCTTGAGAATATACCGCTATAGCTAGCTTTGTTAATTTTTATTAAATTAATTTAAACAATTTTGTCTTAATATAATTTTCAAACGAAGCATTGCTGACTTGCAAGTGTAAAATTACAATGTAAATTGATATTAAGACAAAAATAAGTATGCAATAATTTATTTTAAATTCTTTTATTAAAATCTGGTTTTATTAACAGAATGCTTACATCGTAGGCAATATTGTGGATTATCCCAAATGTTTACTTTAAGGTGCATTTTAAAGTAACTAATATCATCTTTCTGTAGTATTCTTTTATGTTAAATTTATAATGTGATTTTAAGAGGATTGTGCATAGCATTTTATAGTTATAGTTTTTCATAATAATGAATCTGTTAATCAAATCAAATATTATTTACTTATGTGTTTATAATTTATAGATTCAAACTATTTCGTTTAATTAAGAGTTGTTTTTATGGTAACCTTACATTTTATGTGTAAATGCACAATTCTATTATTTTGATAAATTTAAAGAATTATAACCCTCGAGGTGACATTTAAACTTTATATCCGGTAGTCGAACCCCTGCCCTGAAACTGATCAACTATCTCCATTACCATGTCAATCATTATTAATAATAACTATTTTATTCTAGGTTTTGACAAGCCTATTCTACATGGATTATGTTCCTTCGGCTATGCTGCCAGACATGTTCTAAAGCAATATGCAGACAATGACATCTTAAAATTTAAAGCAATTAAGGTACAGTTATATATACAAAGGTTGCTTGCAATAATTATCATTTGAGGTTGCTACTAATATTTTACAGTTGCTGAAGGACAGTATTTATACTGTAAATAAGATTGTTCTAGAATTTGACATGGATTTCCTTCTAATCACCTTGTATATTACAAGCACACTAAGAAAGATATACACAATCTTTATTAAATACAAAACATAGGAGAAAATGTTTATTTTTATGTTCGGACCTATGGGAAATTTATATTTGACAAAAATTATGTTCCCTTTAACATTGTATTTTTTACTTAATCCCAGTATGGTTTGAAAAAAGTTAATGGCTCTTCAAAACTCTTTGTTTATAAATCATTTTGGGAAAAAGCAAAAAGCTCAGGAGTGAAAAGAAATAAATAGTTGTTGACCTTTGTAAATCAGACAATGAATGTAAAGATAATAAAAATATCTAAATGTAATTCAATTAAGATGGTTGGATTTGAAACATCTGGTTTGCCACACTTAGAGGACACAGTATTAGCTGGCTTTGTGTATGCATTGCATACAGTATATGATGCTGTTCCTTATTTTTGTCATTAGTAAATTATTAATTTGAAAGAGGTAAAAATGGTTCCATTTGTGTGAAGAATTTGTAATATTTTTAACCTCAGTGTCCTTGCGAAATGCCAGTAGTGCAGTTATTGTTGAGTTTCCTTCAGTTAAAAAAATGCATGCAAACAAAGTAAGGGCACACCAGCTTTAAGTTTTTTTTTGTTTTTTTTTTTTAACAAAACACTGAAGGAAGATAGACTTCTACCAAACCATTGCTCAAGTGCTAAAATGGAGTATGGCTGCAATATTACCTTGACAGAAATGCTGGACAATTCAGTGATTCCTCCTCCCCCACCCTAATACTAGTCTAAAGTCAGATCACTGTTTTTTTTAATATTTTCTGGGGAGGTAGGAAGGCTAAACTTTAGCACACTGTGCTCTCACACAAAGGGAGCATCCTTTATACAGTAGATATGCAATTTTGTCATTGCACTTTTATCACCTGGAACTATAGTATTTTGGTTTGATTCCTCTTTTTCACATCATGGCCAGAATTAGACTGATCCTTGGTAGCCCCATATGCTTTGGCAGAGCTTCCTTTTACTAGAATCAAATTAAAATCATTCCAACTATATTTTAGTTCAGTAATAGCATATGTGGTTTCAATGTAGAGGGGAATTAGTTTAACACAATGTCCAAATGGCATTCTCACTCCTGTATTTAATAGAAATGTGTTACTAATGAGTGGGTAACCTTATTCATTCCCCTAATAGTCTTAATGTGCAAACTTAGGCCATTTCCTATTTGTTTGGAACTGTTTGGAAATTAGATTTTTGCTGAAGTCATATGCCCTTTCTTTTACAGCCTTAGTTTATTCTGTTTTTTTATATTCTTAACTCTTAATAGTTTGACCGATTCTGCGCTGTATCTTCTCCTTTGTAGTTTCTTCCATCATTCAAAATCTGAGATAGATATCTTGTTACTCCTGTTCTGTTGACTGTTTTTAGTAACATCAAATTTTGCTCCAGGGTTTAAACTATCAGTTTACTCAGTTTCAGCTTGTACATAGGTTATTAATATCCCATTGTGACCAGCACAGATCTTTTCTATTGTGCCTGTATGTCTAATTATTCCCCATATATTTTTGCATACCTTTTGCTGTCGTTCTCCTGTTTCCTATTTTTGCGTAAATGTCATATGTTTAACGTACAATTTCCCCTTATTAACCAATATCATTATTGTGATGGATACCTCGTCACTTCAGCTTTCCTAAAGAAAGCCTTTCTTTTCGGTTCTATTACATCTTAACTGTTGCTAGTGCCCAGCTGGAAATCACCTGAATTATTTAATCACAATCGTTGGTCATTGTATAACATTATTTTATATTCTTTTTTATTCTGAGATCTAGGTATTTGTCCAAAGAGTCATGCATTTAGAATAGAAGATCTCATGTCCATTATAAAGTATAGTGGCTGTTCCTTAATGATATTGTCAAGTGAAATTTATTGTCCTTTATACATAGTACAGTGAAATTCATACTTGCAAGGCTACCTAGAAAAGTTAACAAAAGCATAAATCAAAATAAACGTAAATAAAAAGTATTCATTAGTTAGCATGAAAGATATGTGTACAGTCATGTGAAAAAGTAAGTACGCCATATGAAAAGTTTCTTTCTTTTTTAACATAATGTGGACATATCAAGATTTGATCTTCATTTACATTAGATATACAGTAATCCCTCCTCGATCACGGGGGTTGCGTTCCAGAACCCCCCGCGATAGGTGAAAATCCGCAAAGTAGAAACCATATGTTTGTATGGTTATTTTTATATATTTTAAGCCCTTATAAACTCTCCCACACTGTTTATAAATATTCTCCGCACAGTTATACAGTAAACCCTTGTTTATCGCGGTTAATCTGTTCCAGACTCTACCACGATAAATTAATTTCCACGAAGTAGGATTCTTTATGTATAAATCTAATATTTTCGCAGTTAGAGCATAGAAAACCTGTTTACCTTCTAAATATGTTTTTTAACATTATTAGAGCCCACTAGACATGAAAGAACACCCTTTAGTCAAAAGTTTAAACTGTGCTCCATGACAAGACAGAGATGACAGTTCTTTCTCACAATTTAAAGAATGCAAACATATCTTCCTCTTCAAAGGAGTGAGCATCAGGAGCAGAGAATGTCAGAGAGAGAGAGACAGAGAGAGAAAAGCAAACAATCAAAAATCAATACGAGCTTTTGGGCTTTTAAGTATACGAAGCACCGCAATAAAGCGGCTGCAAGAAAAAGGGAGCAATGTGAAGGTAGTCTTTCAGCATTTTTGAGAGGAGCGTCCATATCCTCTAGGCAAACAGCCTCTGTGCAAACAACCCCTCTGCTCACACCCCCTCCGTCAGGAGCAGAGAATGTCAGAGAGAGTGAGAGATACAGAGAAAAGCAAACAATCCAAAATCTATACGTGCTGCTAGAGCTTTTATTTTTGCGAAGCAACGCACAGGAAGCATATCATATATCATTGAGGAGTTTTATTTAATACGTAATACGTGCTCTGATTGGGTAGCTTCTCAGCCATCCGCCAATAGCGTCCCTTGTCTGAAATCAACTGGGCAAACAAACTGAGGAAGCATGTACCATAAATTAAAAGACCCATTGTCCGCAGAAATCCGCGAACCAGCAAAAAATCTGTGATATATATTTAGATATGCTTACATTTAAAATCAGCGATGGAGTGAAGCCGCGAAAGTCGAAGCGCAATATAGCGAGGGATCACTGTATAGATAAATGTGTTATAACAAACAACCTGCTACTGATGCATTTTATACTCAATTGCTTACAGTTTATTAATAAAAATAATTACAATTTTTGTGGAGAAAGCAAGTGCACCCCTGCATTTATCACTATTGTGAATATGTAAAATTATAAACAGGTACACCAGATCAGGGTCTCATTTATAAAACATTGCGTAGTTTCAACTATGAAAATATGTATACTCCAAAAGGTAGGAAAATGCGTACGCCAATAAAAAATCTAATTTATAAAACCTGGTGTACACACTGTACATTTGTATGTAATTTAACCTTTATGGGGACAGAGTGGTTGGCTTTAAGCCTAGGTATCTGCACTGGCAATCAAACAGTTGCCGGTACAAATGCTGTAAGCACCAGAAGTGACTGTGCTCTGCTGGTCCCTTGAGCAAGGCCCTTGACCTGCAATTGCTTCGTCCTGGGTATGAAGTTAATCTACATCCAGCCCTGAAAGTAGGTCAGCCAATTTACAGGGAAAACTATGTGGTTGGTGCCAGGATTGGCATTCTAGGCACCATAAAAAATCTCACACTGTTCCAGTGTCCCAATCCAGGTGGGAGCAGCAACGCGTTGTCAGCACGTGCTCCCAACCTCAGTCTCTACCCTTTATAAATCACAATCATCTTGTAAATGTGCATATGTGAACACGCCTCAAACTTTGCCCAGTTGCCACTCTGAAACAACCATATATAGACCATTTTAATCAACCTTGTTGACATATGTAATGAACAGATTTACAAAGAACCTTAATTTGGGGGCCTAAGCATGGGTGCCACCAACAAGAGCAAATTCTGTTGCTGAAGCAGCTCCTCTGCCTGGAGATGACACTGTTCAGTGGATGCACTGGATTCTTCATGATTGACAGGAGCCTGCTCAGCACCCATCGCTCTGCCACGGATGTCAAACTGTCCAGCTTCATGCCTACAATAGAGCCTGCCTTACTCACAAGTTTGTCCAGGTGTGAGGCGTCCTTCTTCTTTATGCTGCCTCCCCAGCACACCACTGCGTAGTAGAGGGCACTCACCACAACCATCTGATAGAACATCTGCAGCATCTTATTGCTGATGTTAAAGGACGCCAACCTTCTAAGGAAGTATAGTCGGCTCTGTCCTTTCTTACAAAGAGCATCAGTATTGGCAGTCCAGTCCAATTTATCATCCAGCTGCACTCTAAGTATTTATAGGTCTGTACCCTCTGCACACAGTCTCCTCTGATGATCACGGAGTCAATGAGGGGCCTGGGCCTCCTAACATCCACCACCAGTTCCTTGGTTTTGCTGGTGTTCAGGGGTAAGTGGTTAGAGTCACACCATTTAACAAAGTCCTTGATTAGCTTCCTATACTCCTCCTCCTGCCGACTCCTGATGCAGCCCACGATAGCAGTGTTGTCAGTGAACTTTTGCATGTGGCAGGACTCCGAGTTGTATTGGAAGTCCGATGTATATAGGCTGAACAGGACCGGAGAAAGTACAGTCCCCTGCGACGCTCCTGTGTTGCTGACCACAATGTCAGACCTGTAGTTCCCGAGACGCACATACTGAGGTCTGTCTGTAAGATAGTCCGCGATCCATGCCACCAGGCATGAATCAACTCCCATCTCTGTCAGCTTGTCCCTAAGGAGCAGAGGTTGGATGGTGTTGAAGGCACTAGAGAAGTCCAGAAACATAATTCTTACAGCACCACTGCCTCTGTCCAAGTGGGAGAGGGATCGGTGTAGCATATAGATGATGGCATCCTCCGCTCCCACCTTTTCCTGGTATGCAAACTGCAGAGGGTCGAGGGTGTGGCAAACCTGTGGCCTCAGGTGGTGAAGCAGCAGCCGCTCCATGGTCTTAATCACATGTGATGTCAGAGCGACGGGCCGGAAGTCATTCAGTTCACTAGGACGTGATACCTGTGGGACTGGGGTAATACAAGATGTTTTCCAAAGCCTTGGGGCTCTCCCCGTTCCAGGCTCAGGTTGAAGATGCACTGTAGAGGACTCCCCAGCTCCAACGCACAGGCCTTCAGCAGTCGTGGCGATACTCCATCTGGACCCGCTGCTTTGCTGGCATGAAGTCTCCTCAGCTCTCTGCTCACCCGTGCTGCTGTAATTGTGGGTGGGGATGTCTCTCCTATGCTGGTATCAGCAGAAGGATGGGTGGAGGATGCAGTACTCCGAGGTGAGAGTGGGTTAGGGTGGTCAAACCTGTTAAAGAAGTTGTTCATTTGCTTTGCTCTCTCCATGTCTCTCTCGATGGTGGCACCCTGCTACGAGCTACAGCCAGTGATGATCTTCATCCCATCCCACCCCACACTTCCTTCATGCTGTTTGTTATTCTGCAACTTCTGCTCCAGCTTTCTCCTGTACTGCTACTTCTCCGCCCTGAGCTGGACTCGGAGTTCCTTCTGCACGCGCTTGAGCTCATGCTGATCACCGCCTTTAAAAGCCCTTTTCTTCTGGTTCAAAAGGCCCTTGATGTCACTTGTAATCCATGGCTTGTTGTTAGCATAGCAGCGTACTGTTCTTACTGGAACTAAAATGTCCATACAGAAGTTGATGTAGTCAGTAGTGCAGTCAACAACCTCCTCAATGTTCTCACTATATGATCCCTGCAGGATATCCCAGTCCGTAGTTCCAAGGCGGTCTCTCAGAGCCTGCTCTGCCTCAGGGGACCCCTTCCTGAATGAGTATGTGGTTGTAGGGTGGTTGTAGGTAGCTCCTTCACTCTTGGTTTGTAGTAAGGCTGAAGCAGAACCAGGTTATGATCTGGTAGGCAGCGGGGTGGCGTTGTATGCGTCTTTAATGTTTGCATACAGCAGGTCAATAGTCCTATTTCCCCGGGTGTTACAATCCACATACTGGGAGAAGGCAGGTAATGTTTTGTCCAGCGTCACATGGTTAAAGTCTCCAGCGATTAGCACAAGCACCTCAGGGTGCTGCGTTTGTAATTTAGCAACTGCGGATGATGTCACCCGCCATCTCCACGTTCGCCCGAGGAGGGATGTAAACAATAACAACAATGACGTGTCCAAACTCTCTGGGCAAGTAATAGGGACGCAGATTTACAGCCAACAGTTCAATGTCCCGGCAGCAAGTGGAGATTTTAACATTTACATGTCCAAAGTTGCACCATCTTGTATTGACACAGAGTGCGAGTCCTCCTACTTTCTGCTTCCCGCAGGTACTTGCGTCTCTGTCCGCTCTAACTGTACTAAACCCAGGTAGCTCCACGTTAGCATCTGGGATGTTAGTTGTTAGCCACGTTTCACAAAAACACAACAAACTGCATTCTCTGTAGGTCCTGACATTTTTCACCAGCGCAGCCAGTTCGTCGATTTTATTTGGTAGTGAGTTCACATTTCCCAGGATCTAGACACTTGGCTTTTAACTTAGCACTGGCTCTGTTGCCATGATACGGCCTTCTTACCTCATCAGCTAAATAGGGAACCACACTGGCGCGGGCATTTGTTCTCAGCGCTTAAAGTTGACTACTTGAATAGATGAGTCTCAGTGTGTAAAAATCTATGTCCAAGTAGTAAAATGTGTCCAGGGAACGAGTCCACATAAAAGAAAGTGGTAGGAGTTAACAGTGAAATAAAGAAAAATAGAGAAAAAAATTAGAAAGATAAAGTCATACACAGAGCTGCTGGAAAGGCTGCCAGTTTTGATCATGTTTCATGAAATGTGCCAAGATATTACCCTATGAACACCTGCACACCATAAACTTAAAAAAAAAATAGTTACATTTGAATGTGTCTTTCAGTTTTGTGCTCATAGATTCATACATCCAATGGTTCTTATTTATGAATGTGACCTTCACTTCATCAAACTTTTCTTCGTGATCTTTTTATGTAAATCTTTTCCTTGTTTAAAAGAAACGGTGAATTACAAAAGAACAGACTGGCAGTCAGAGATAGCCGGCCAATCCATAAAAAAATAACTCAACCTCATTTTTTTTTCTTTTTTAACATATGCAGGCATAAAAAGATTTGATCTTCATTTAAACAATATCTTTTTATAAAGGGGATGTAAATAAGAAAAAAATCTATGAAAATTTGGCTTTGCAACAATTCATTTCCAACTGTGGAAAAAAGTAAACTCTTGGCTCAAATAGCTGGTATTGCCCCCTTTGGCACAAACAGACTGAAGTTGGCATTTCTTCTCTGACGTGGACTGGGAGAAAAAATTTTTTCCACCTTTTTATGAAGAAGTCCCTTAAGCTGTGCGGTATTTGAGGGATGTCTTGTGTGCAAAGCCCATTTCAAACCCCACAGAATCTTCATGGGGTGAATATCTAGGAGTGAATGATTCAAATGAGAGTGTGTGGAACCACATTGTTGGATCTGTCGATGGCCACTCACAGCAATGGAACATGGCCAAGGAATGAGGAGACGGACAACATTAGCCCCACCTGCGCAAACCCACGCTTTAATGCCACCATGCCTACACCTGAACGGGTTATTAAAATAAAACACATATTCCTCATATGTTAAATCCACCTCTGGTTACATAGTTTATTACTGAGGAATTCCAGAACACATCTGCTTTGTTAACTGAAGCAGTTACTGTAAATGGTACAGTATTAAACTGAGAATCTGAAACATGTTAGAATGAACACCAGAGTTGGCCTGGCCCCTTATGCAAGAAAACTTTATTTGGTGGCCTAAGCACATATGTCACCAACAAATGCAAATATGTTGAATTGCCGTGAACGTGTGAACTTTACCAGCCGTAACATGCCTAAATTAAAAAAAAAAGTTATTCTGACCTCAAACAAAGAAGCAAATCGCTCATTACTGGCAGAGTGTGAGTGCATCTGGAGGGGGAAAAAGCGCATCTGTGCTCCCTGATTTTGATCTGCAATTGCAGCATTATGCTAGCGCAGTCCAAAATTACAGATTTGGCAGCTGAGACAGCTGAAGCAGAATCAGGTTAAACACTTAACATATGCCTTTGTGTGAAATAGCCATGCTAGTGCAATATATACAGTTGTCAGTAAGTAGATAAGGAGCAGAGTGATCTGGCTTCATATCAGCAAGGTCAGGGGGTGTAAGATAATTATGCCCTATGAGGCATTGTAGCACCTCTCCTCTGTGCTCTGGATGTCGATGAAAGGCATATGGCACCAGCATTTGAGCGGGTAGCTACTAGCACCTGGCACATGTAATTACATGATTACTGTTACAATGAACAGTATAGGCCATACGAAAAACATGAGGATTCAGCTGGTTGCCTTAACCAATAAGCCTGCCATCATGTACAGCACCATCAGCAAGTCATCTTCCATTGCAAATTTTCCTCAAAATAAATGAATCACAGATTGATGCAGGTCACTGAGCCACAATATTTGTCAATCTCACCTTGGTATCACAGAGGACCTGTGCAATTGGAATTACCAATTTTTATAGGTGTACAATAAGATTGCCAAATTGAGTGACATTATTCAAATATAATTTGAAAGTATTTTTAAAAGTCAAATTCAAAGGTAAAATCTGATAATATAAAAGAACAGTTGTTTGTTTTATCTTGCACAAAGTTTGGCATTGTGTTGCTCCAAACAGGCTATACAGTGGAATTTTTTTTACTGATCCCTTTTTGCACATTACTTCCACAGTCAGTTTTTTAATAACTTCAAAAGACTAGCTTGTATTGCTATTAGTAAAATGAAAAGGATTCCATCTTAAATACAAGTCTAACACAATACATTTTAGCACAAATGTTCCTATAGAACTTGAGGCTCCTGGATTTGCAGTTGTACTTATAACATTTGTTAATACATCCTGAAACTATTGTTCTTCTCCAGGCCCTGTTGCTGTTGGTATTGAACCTGAGATCCCTGACTTAAGTGCTGTTTATTTTAGAACTGTTAGGCCTCTTTTACAGTAAGCAAAAACTGGTTTACTTTCTTATTAATAACAATTGAAAATAACTAATGTGTTTCTGATTTTCAGTTTGTTTTTATAACAGCCAGCAATTTTTGCTACCTCTGAGAACTTGTGCCTTAACACATAGTCTGGGTATTAATTGGCTGCTGATATGACATACAAAAGAGAGACTGGGCTGAGTTTAGTTCTCTGTTTTCTTTGACTGCTTTCCATTACCAACATACACTGAGTCTACTCCCTACACTTCTTGTGCTTTCCTTTTATATTTTGCTCTGTATTGCTTGTTAACATTTGAAGTAGTTTCCCTATGAATACTCAGTCTCATTTTTTCAAAGTTGCTCTGAGTAAATGCATTTGCTAAATAAACCATTATAATGTGGAGGAAATAGTTAAAGATCATTATAATGCCAGCTATAGTACATTCTTTTGTGAAACACATAAAGACTCACTGTGCCTTCATTTATATAAAAGAGAAGCACTGACATTTTATCTTCTGGTGTCCTGGAACAAACAACATAAGTGGGAAGACAAAAATGAATTATGGCTATGTTTAATGAATTTGAGAAATTAAGAGAGATTTTGCCTGGGATTTTAATTTCCATTGCATGCATTCTGCTTCCTCTTTAATGGTGTTACTTTGTGTTCACGTTTTGTGAAGGGCTGTGTTTTCAAGTGTCACATTCATTTGAATTTTCATGTATGTCTTTTAAGCAGCATTGCAGGTGTCATAAGAATGTAATTCTTAACAAATGCTCTGCCACAAAAAAGTAAAAATAGTAATAATAGTAGTAATGTTATTACATATAGGTCTTAGAAATTTTACACAGGTTCAAATATATCTGAATATATAGTTATTGTTAATATGAATAGTTGAACCTCAATTTTTGACTAATTTGTCAGCTTTAACCTTTAATCAAGTTCATCATCTTTGGCTATATTATATTTCTGGTGTTGTACCTTTTCAGTTCATAACCACAAAACACTAGAGAGGATGGAAAAGTTAGCTCAAAATATTACTGGAATGCGGACATCATCTGTTCAAGGTATATTTAACACATGCTGCTTAAGAAATTCAAACAATATTATTAAAGACTTTGGCCATTCTGTGCAGTAATAATTTCTCTTTCCTAAATTCTGGAAAATAGTTCAGGACCTGACCATGAGCACGTTCTGCAGTAAGGGATGCTTTTGATCATTTGGTCTTAAGGTGACTGAACATCTATGCTCAAATTGACAACTACATGAGTTATTTTCTTTTATATATTCTCTATGCAGTCTGTTGTTTGTGTTACACTGTTGCCAGTTGTCTGTGGAATACATGCAAATAAGAATCTTACACATAATAATTGAAGTTGAACTTGAAAGAGTACATTTCTGCACATGCTTTCCATAATATATTTTTAAAGAAACATTTTACTGTCCCTAATTTGAGTACATTCATCAATGTCAATGCAAAGTGGCACCCCTTTCATAGAATAAAATTCATGTGCACCTTAGCAAGGGAAAATTGATGGTATATTATCATCACATCATTTTTCAGATTATTAAGATACATCTTAATTGAAACAGTTTGAGATAACTCAGAACTTCACACTGTTTGTCCTTTATTCAGAGAAATTGCTGCCTATTTCTCCCATACATTTAGTGTGTTAACCCATTGATGCTGACTTGCCTGATACTGTACTTGCTGAGCAAATAGTCCCTAGCCTAATTTTACTTGATTGTTTACCTCTTTTGCAAGTCACTTTAGATAAAAGCATCTGCTAAGCAAGTAAATATAAGTCTTTAAAACTTAACTGAATGTTAAAGAAGCTATATAAAATAAATCTCAGTTGCTAGCAGCTCAAATACTGTTAAACAAATTGTAACTAGACCAGATATGTCTTATGATATATATCCACAATGGGTGTTGTTAATGCATATTTCTGCAGCTAGTGCATTTAGAAGGTTATGTGACTTTGTAAGCTTAGTTACTGTATGCTCAAGCTTTACACAAGCCATACAGTATATGTCTTTATTTTGCTCTTGTTGAATGGCATTATTTGTCAATATTACTTACATATAAAAGAGGAAGAAAAAGAAACAAAAAAGAATTGAAGCATTTCATTTTAAAACCTGTGCCTGTACATGCTTCAACTGAGAGATGTTTTTGTTTGCTGTAATAGTAATTTTCATTCCAGTACTGAACATAACAATACATGGGAACAATGGTGCATAAATCCAACAAAGCAAAAAAAGTGCCTGGTTCTTTTGGTTATTTTCTAAAAGCTTTGAATTCAAAATAGTGGAAAGAATTTAGTATTGTTTAATACATGAGTGATTCCAGCAACGGAGAGTTCAGGCATTCGCCCTGGTGTGTGGCGGTAGCAAATGATAGAGAACCTTTTGTTCAAGAGAATTATGTACGGCCATGTGGTGAGAAACCATTAATTATTGTGCAGTACTTTATTCCAAGTTCTTGTTTCAGCATTCACGTTCTAAGTAGCCAGTACTTAATTAAATGTAGTTTGAGTTTAGCTGTGTGCTGCACATCCCTTTTGCAAGTCCAAAATAATACAAATTATTAAAAAGAACAGTGAACTTATTATAACATTTAAATTAACATGCAGCAACACACAAAAATGCACAGGACACAACATATTTACATAAAATATACAAATAGACAAATTTCATTTTTAAGAAATAATAATAATATTATTATTATTATTATTAATAAGAAGAAGAAGAAATAATATAATCTAAATATTAAAAAAATATTAAAATCTTTGAATGTACTAGGCTGTAACTATAGGAAATTGCAAGCAATGTTGTAGTGTGCACAAATGTTCTCTGCACGTGGTGAAACTGAAGCTTAGCCTCTTGCAGCACACACTAAAAACATGCTATAGTGCAGGCAAATTCAATGATTTTGGCATACTAGGATAAGACAAAGAAAGAGATTCAGGGCACCTTGAAAGCAAACCTGTATATTATAAGTGTACAAAAGACATAAAAATATATGTGTTGTACAGTACAAAATTGAGTTGTGTGGAAGAATTGTTTAGATTGCCCAAGTTGGCGGTGTTTCCTATTTTGAAGGATTCTTGGAAGAAAAGATATGTCCAGGTAGGCTGACCCTGGAGGTGATGTCCTTGGTAGATATATGCCAGTCTTCCTTTCTGCATAGGAGAAAGGAGAAGCGAGATTGTTATTTTACAGTGCCCTCTTGTGTCTAAGCGAAGAATTATCATATAAGCCCTTAACACAAGAATTCCTAAAGCCTACAAAAATATTCATAATATTGGGCCACCTTGAAGTCCCTTGCACCTCGTCTTCAGCGTCTTTGTTTTGTAAATGTGTCAATCAGCACAAGCAGCAAGCAGCCTGCTTACTCATCCCCCACCAGTGCAGCTGAAGTCAAGTCAGATGCAAAATTCTCAGAGCTGAAGTCTGAAGGTGTCTGGAATTGTATACGGTAAAAAAATATTGTTTTTTGGAATGCATACATTTCCCAGTCGTCCTATGGGAGAAAGACTTTCCGAGACTGTGGTCATAAAGCTTATGGAGCCGTTTCTGAACAAAGACAGAACCGCCAACTTCTTTACGTCGCTTTCACTGGCTAATAGACTCCTGCACCTCAACAAAACTTGGCTTGGCACCATAAATAAAGTGGGACTTCCATATGCAGCTAAAGTCACTTCAGTACACATGTAATTCTCCATGCTAGTGTTTAGATCTGGCAGTACCATGCTGGTGGTGTATATGCCCAAAAAGAAGTCTGTCTGCATTCTCAATACCATGCACCATAACGTGAACATTGGGCAAGATCGAAGAAAAAAAACATGTTCAAATGACATAGCATTTTCAAATAGTGATATTTTCATGTGTGAATGTCTGTGTTTATGCATGAGAGAGGCCAGCGCAGATTTGATGTCATTCAAGTGGTTACTGGAATATAAACTAAACACTTTCACAAATGTATAACAAAATAAGTGTATTTTTGTTCAAGAATAAAACTGAATAAAAAAAATTCATTTGACAACAAGATACTAGGAAGACATTAATCAGCAGTGTTTGTGTTTCTGCTTATATCCCTTCAGTGTTATTTTTTTTTTTTTACAAGTAGCAAAAACTTATACCGGGTCTTAAAGACTCAAATCAAATGCATGCTTTTATTATATAATAATAATAATACCAGCTCACTGCTCAAAATGGTAAATGTAGGAAAGATCCAGGCTCAAACTCTCAATCTTTTGATTATGAGGCAGTGGTTCTTTCCTCTGCACCAGCCAAGCTGATAAATTTAGCTTGTGTCAACTGATATTTAGGCTTCAGTTTTTAACACATTGATAGCAACATGTAAACTGAATAATTTCTTTTTTCTTCAGTTATATTCTTGAATTAAGGCACATGTGTTTTGCTATACCTTTTGTGAAAGTGTTTATTTGATATTTGGACTTCAGTCTTCACACAATATACACTTCATGTTAGCATTTTGTCATTACATGAAAAATGTTTGTGTTAATTTTGTCATTACATGAAAAATGTTTGTGTTAATTAACATTTCTTTCCTTGCATTTCCTGTCATCCTGCATTTACACAGATCATTGCAGACACGGAACACACATGAAATGTATGTATTCCAAATAACAATATATTATTTACCCTATACTATTCCAGACACCTTCAGACTTGAGCTTTGAGAATTTTGACTTAACTTCAGCTACCTTGGTAGGAGATGGGATAGCAGGCTGTTTGCTGCTTGTGCTGATTGACACATTTGCAAAACAAAGACGCTGAAGACGAGGTGCGAAGGAATTTAAGATGGCTTGGTATTCCAAATATTTTCATAGGCGTCAGGGATTCTAGTGTTAAGGTATTGTCTAAGTGCAAGGTTGCGACACATAGTGGCTTCTATATACATATATCTATACACACACACACACACACACAGTGCCCTCCACTATTGTTGTCGCCTCTCTTTGTAAAAATTAGTAAGAATGGTTAGAAAAAAATCACTGCTGAAGAACCATCATCTTGCACTGAAAAAATGAGAAACATTTGACTTTTAATTGAAAGAAGTTCATTCAAAGAAAAACAAAGCCCTAACCAAGAAATAAATATTTTTAACAAAAGTAAAAATATATATTTAACATCACCAACTGCCACTTCTCTTGTTATTTAAAAGTATACTTGTTGTCTTTGCCCTCTTATTAATGTAACAGTATATTTTTATACTTCTACCTGCATAGAAGCATCCCGAAAAGTGTAACTAAATACACTAGATTCAGTGTAAACTGAATTATGGAACATTAATGACTTTTCCTGCTGATTTTAATACCAGAATTATTGTGATGAGCAAAATGCAGAAGAACAGCTATTAAAATGTAATTATCTTTTTTTTAAGGTTCGCTTTATGAAGCCAGTCATTCCAGGTCAGTCACTTCAGACTGAGATGTGGCAAGAAGGAAGCAGAATACATTTTCAGATGAAGGTAAGAATAATGCAGGAAGGCAAAAGAAAACTTTTATTGTGTTTTTCAATTTTAGAATGAGTACAACTGCTTTGCCTTAGTGTTGCGATTATATTATTATTATTCTATAAATGTTGAAGTGATGAATAATTAGTTGTAATTATCAGCAGTCATGTATCTGCATGTATTTACACATTATTTTAATGAAAGGGATATGGTACATTTCTCAGTATTGTAAATAAAAGTAAAACTGTATATGCATTTATTGTATAACTATGCCTTAACAATATATGCATCTATAATTTATTACACAATCAGCACAATACGACTTGTATTGGATAACCAGTCACTTTAGACAGATGTATCTTTCATATCATTTTCATTCACTTTTTTGTTTTTATTTATTTATTTTGTTCTTTACATACATTTTTTTTGTTTTGTCATATATATTTCTTTAAATTGGTTGATTTTACAGGTAAAAGAGACTAACCAAATTGTTCTTGGTGATTCATATGTGGACCTTTGCGATGTACCAGTAACTTCACCTTCTAAGAAGCAACAGAAGGTAAGCAGCTGCCAGACCCAGTATCAGACAGTATTATTAATAAAAGTATAAAATACAATTCTGAAATTAAATTAAGTTATAAGGTGAAAGCAGAAATTAATGAACAGTATAAAGTAACTAAAGTATGCTGATTTATGTTTTCTGTTAAACAATTAAATTACATATTCTGCTACATTATTATTTATCATTGCACTGTAGAATAGGCAAGTGTTGGATGTGCAAGCAACAAAGTTATTCTGAACATGTGACAGTACTTATATTCTAGTAGTGCTTAATTTATTTGTAATACATACTTTCATGTATCTTAACAGAAGTCTGTACCCTTATTGTTTCTGATAATACATTGATTTTGTTTGCATGATGAATTTTGACAAAAAGTAGTTCTGTTTTGTTCTTGTATTTGCAGAAAGCCCCTAAGTCTACATGAATCCTTTGCACTTTTACCCTTTGTTTATCTTTGTACTTTGTACATTTTCAAGACAAATTTGTCAGTAATGTCAGCCAGTTTATATTTACTGAAGAAATCTGTAGCATATATTTATCTAATATATTGGTGAAAATTTATGTGTATGTAGCTGTAATTTTCATATTAAAACGCATATTCAAATGTATTCAAATTTATATTGAATGTTTTGGGTACAATATGTGCAATTCCTTATTTGGTAAATTTTAATAGCAAGGATGTCATTAATCTGTTGGTTTTACTTTTCTGTTTTAAACTTAAACTTTGAACATTTGTAAGAACAGTGTACTGATATGCAAAATGTGTTGAACATTGGTCTCACTCATTGTGAAAGTTTAATGTTAAGTAACATTGGGGAATAAAATTCTGTGATATACTATATCCCACCTTATATATATATCTATATAGATCTCCAACTCCACTTCTGCCTTTTTTTGCCTTGGGAAGACGATATGGCCGTCGTCACAATGTCATGCGCAACCAGGGATGTTCGTCCGGGTTGTTCACTTACTACCTCTGGGACAGACAGGATAACTGCTTCGAGCTCCTGTTGTTGTAGGCGAGTCAGATTATCACCGAAGTTAAGGTTTAATTTGTGAGCGAAGAGTGAGCAGGGCTCTCCGGAGGAGGGATCGAGTTCCCTTTCCTTCCACGGTTTCAGCAAATTCACGCGGTAAATCCACTCGCTGGGTCAGCAATTTGGTTGTTTAACCAAATAATCAACCGACCCCTTCCTCTAATTAACTTCATATGGGCCTTGCCAATATGCCAGTAATTTGGAGTGTGAGGTAGGAAATAAAACTATGACGCAATCTTCCAGGCAGAACTCCCAAAGAGACGTACCACAGTTATAGCAACGAACCTGGGCTGCTTGCACCTTCTCCATGTGAGACTTTAGAATAGCTCTAATTTTGGGATATTTATTGCGTAATTGTGCGATATACTCAAGTACATTTATAGAAGGGAATGCCTCCTCCTCCCAACCCTCTTTTAAGATATCCAATATACCTCTGGGTTGTCATCCATATAATAACTCAAAGGGTGAGAACCCTGTAGATGCTTGTGGGACCTCCCGATATGCAAAAAGGATGAGGGGGAGGAGCTAATCCCAATTCCTTCCAAGTCATTGACTACCTTTCGTAGGATCTGTTTGAGAGTTTGATTAAACCTCTCGACTAGACCATCGGTTTGAGGATGATATACTGAGGTCTTTAAATTCTCTCAAATGGGTTGTCAAGTAAGGGTAATGGAACTAGAGGAGTACGGTCCCTCCTAGGAATCTGTCACAATTGACATTCTTGAAAGTACATGCAAAAGTGTCGGACCTCTTCATTAATTCTGGGCCAAAAAAATCAGAGCTTAATTCACTCTAGTGTTTTCTCAGGCCTCAGATAATAAAAGTGACCACACCTCCCCCTTGTGTTCTGCCACCCGATACAAAAGGTTGTTATTTATTACAAAATGGGGACTTTGTTGCATAGGGTGTAGTGCACGTTGGTCTTTAGGGATGAGTCAGACAGGTTTTCCCATGTTTGGTCTGTAGAGGTAACAGACCATACAGCTTCCTCCTACTCACACGTGTGTGACTATGTACTGTATATGTATGTGTGTGTGTATATATATATATATATATATATATATATATATATATATATATATAT
>JANRMT010062836.1:10361673-10381769 GCA_026402145.1 Polypterus bichir lapradei
TATATATATATATATATATATATATATATATATATATATATATATATATATATATTTTATTTTTTTTTTTATATATATATATAATCAAAGGAGAACATTTGAGATGCCACACTTTGAACTGAGAAGGCTGCAAATGAAAAGCACAGCACTGTGAGGCCGCTTGCTCACCATGTTTTCATAGACATGGTACAACCAAACAATGCATGCAAATGTAACTGTTACCAGTTATTTTTCTTCATTTGTGCTACATGAAGATGCTGGAATAAATCTGAGGTTGCACTGTGAGTGAAGCTGGAAGGACCCATGTAGTTTTAGACTTGGCTGTGAATGAGGTGCCATTTAGGAAAATAAAAAATCATATACACATAATAAATAATTGCTGTTGTGAAATTGTGACACATGCTGAATCAAATACACACACAGTGGTTTGATAGCAGATGCATATTCAAATCTTATGAAGTTTTTTTTTTTTTGACTGTGCCTCATAGCATACTAACAGTTTTACGCCTATGTCAGACACTTGCCACTCTTTGTTAAGATTTAGGTAGAGTTTATTATTCCAGAGGGAGATTCGTTTGCAGCAGGAAAATACAAAAACAGAATACATTGCTACAGAGATCCAATAGATAAATAAAGACAATAGTTATTGCATAAACACACACTCAACATCAGTACAAAGAAGAATAATTGCTTTCAACAGTACACAAAATAATAATGCAGAATTTAACATTTAGCATCATCCCTACAAGTAACAGAATTTAAAATGCTTATAGCTCTAGGAATAAAAGAGTTCTTAAATCTGTTGCTCTTTACCTTTACCTTTGGAAACCTAAATCTGCAGCCTGATTGCAACAGCTGGAATTAAGAGCAGAGAGGATGGCTACTATCTGACAGAATTAAGTTGGCTTTCTTTCTAACCTGTTTGGGATACATTTCAGTGATAGAGGTCTGCTGTGAACCAATAATTTTATAGCAATTTTTTATATGTTCTTATTGCTGAGGTTGCCACACTAACAGATAAAGCAAATCTAACAATGGATTCAATAAAGGACTTATAAAACAGTTGAGTTTTGTAAGAAAGAAAAGTCGTGACTGCCCTTTTCTTACAGATTTATGCTGTGTTAAGATTAAAGTTTAGTTTATTATCAATGATTGTTCCCAGATATTTGTATTGCTCAACTATCTCCACTGTCTCCCCTTTAATTAAAGTTGAGACAGTGGATGGTGGGGAGCACCTGAAATCTACAACCATATCTTTCGTCTTAGAAATATTAAATCATGAAGTAGAGAGATCACGCCATTGTACAAATGCATTGACAATAGGTTCATGGCTGTATCCATATCTTGTAGAAGACTTAAAATGACAGAGTCATCTGCAAATTTCAGGTTACGCTCCCTTGAACCCCTGTCCACGACTCCAGACACCAGATAAAAGTCCAAATGTTGACTTTATTTAATTGCCACAGTGCACAAAGCACCCTCTCCTCCACTATACTCATACAAATCACTAATCACAAATACAATAAATCAATCCTCCACTCCTAAACGCGTTGACACCCTTCCACCCAGCTCAGCTCGCCGTCTGGGAGCTCTCGCAGTCCTTTTATTCTCCCTGACCCGGAAGTGTTCCCAATCCTCAGTCCACATGATTCACTATCACTTCCGGGTCAGGCACAAGTCCTTTTTCTTCACCCCGGAAGCACGTCGCTCTTCCTCTGATGCACTTCCGGGTTATAGGGCACAAAGGAATCTTCGGTCCTCCCTGCAGCTCCCTCTTGCAGCCCCTGTGGTATCCAGCAGGGCTGAGGATAAAAACTACAAAGTCCATGACTCCCTGCTGGTCTTCGGGGCACCTCCATACTGCAGGGAGGGCTCCATCTGGCGGCCTGGGGGTATTGGCCGGGATGACAAGCCGGCCAAATACCACACCTTGTGTAAACTCCTGCAGTCATTTGCATACAGCGTAAACAAAAGAGGACATAAAAATCATTCTTAAGGAGTGCCCAGAGATGTACTTTGGCTATCAAAGAAACAGCCATTGATACTCACTCTTTGTATTCTGTTTGTTAAAAAGTCCAGAATTCACCCCACCAAGTTAGAGTCCAAACAGAATTGATCAATCACTTTCTCAACTAAAATGTTGGACTGGATCACATTAAAAGCTGACAAAGTCTATAAACAACAATTTTGCATGTTTTTTGATCCTTAAAAGTGCTCATACAATAAATTCAAGTGTTGCTGTGGCATCCTCCATACCCCTCTTTGCTCTGTATGGTGAGGGTACAGAAGAGCCTCAGTTTTGTTAAGTAGTTGTTTCGTAAGTAACTTCTCAAAGGATTTCATGATATGATAAGTTAATGCCACTGGTCTAAATTCACTTAATGCTTTGGGGTGTGAAGTTTTTGCCAATGGATAACAGTTGTCTGTTTTCATAGGCTGGACACTTGCTGTAAATCCAAAGACATTTCAGATACAAAGTGGAATATTAGAAAGAGCTCCTCTACACAGATATGAAGCAGACAACCACTTATTCCGTCTGACCCAAAGTTTTTTTTTAATTTTGTTTATTTAAGGACCTTTCTAACATCACTCTGGTCACTTTAGTCCTCAGTATGTTCTTTTGTTGACTTACCTCTGAAGCAAAATCCTGTATTTCAAACTTTGAATAGAACTCATTCAAGTTTTTTGCAAACTGAGAGTCAGTTTTGACACCTGCGAGTTCAACTCAATTATTGCTTTTTGATTAAATGCCAGCCATCAACTTCATGCCATTCTATAATGAGCCCAGGTTATCAGTCTGCAAGTCATTCTCTATCATGTCTTTATACTTCAGCTTTGCCTACTTTATTTCACATTTCACCTCCTTCTGTAATTCCTTCTGTTCTGTTAATGTTCCAAGTTGAAATGCCCTATTTTTTCAGGATATCAATTATTTTAGATTTCTGGTAATCCTTGGCTTGTTATTAGGGTATATTTGGGCTGATTTTGTGGGTATTATGTTGTTTTCGCAGACTTTTATGTAAAAACTTACAGTGTCCATCAGTTCATTAATGTCTTCACAGGATTTTTCAAACACATACCAGTTTGCACTGTATCTTGCACAGGTACTCAACAGAATCTTTGTTTCAGACCTTAATTTGTTTGCTTTCTGGCATTTTTTCTCTTAAAGACAGGTTTATAGATTGGAATAAGCTAGACACAGTAATGATCTGATGAACCCAGCGGCAGATTTGCTGTCTGTTCATAACGGTTTTTAAAGTTCCCTTAGCACTGATCAAGCAATTGGTTATGACAAGTTGGGCAAGTGACATATTGGTAATATTTTGTTCAGTGTACACCGGTTAAAGTCTTTCAGAATAAAGATCAGGGAGTCAGGAGACAGCGATTCAAGCCTCTGTATCACTCTGGAGATGATGTTCACAACCTAGCTCACCACTGCCCTTGGATGAATATACACAATTGTCATGAAAATCTGAGAAAATTCTCTGAGCAGATAAATGGGGTGCACCGAGACAGACATCTTTCGTGAACGGTTTTTCTCTAACCATGACAGTTTTATACCATTGTGTATTTTTTTTTGTGCAGAACTGCATCATGTGCAAATAATTGGGGTACAAAATAACTGTTGATGACCTGTTATTCATGATGACAAATGTTACACATCCACAGAAATGCACAATTACAGTTGTACATTTTAGACTGGTTCCTATAAAAAAATGTTTCTTCTTTTGTTATTTTTATGGGCCCTGCTGATTGAAATCTTTAGTTTTCCTTTTCACCAATAATAAAACATTTTTTTAACTGAGTATGTATGTTAATATCCTAAGTAAAATGTATGCAAAAAAGAGCTCACGTGCCAAGAATTGATTTATTTCTACTTTCACACTACCTGTTTTTAGTCTTTTCCTTTTGGAGGTAGGACAATAGTGGTAGACTATCAGGATGACAAGCAGATGAGCCATTACTGAGAGCAACTGAATTCAGATGCCACTTGGTGTACTCTTGGCAATTATACTACAAAATCAAATGTTTTGTTACCACAACCCTTCACAAAGGCAAATCATGGATTTTTAACATGTATAAAATGACATGCATTGAAGGGCACATGTCACACTATCTCTTTCTACCTGTAATGTTTATTAGAAAGACAAATTGCTTGTAATGTTAGTAATAGTAGCAGTAGTAATATTGATACATATATAGCATGTTTAAATGCATACATCAGAGTCATTAAAAGATTTGGAGTAGTAATTCATTAAAAATAACTAATTACTTCTTCTATTAAAGAGGATTAAAGGCCAGAAGTCCACATGATCATCATCATCAAGTTCTTCCATGTGAACCCTGAATATCATGAGGACTGATTGAGGTCATTTATATTAGGTAGAATGCCTAGAGGGGGCTGGGCGGTCTCGTGGCCTCGGAACTCCTGCCGATTTTTTTTTTTTTCCAGCCATCTGGAGGTTTTTTTTTGTTTGTTTTTTTTGTTTTTTCTGTCCTCTCTGGCCATCGGACTTTACATTTATTATATGTTAATTAATATTAGCTAGTTTTATTTTTTTAGTAGATTTAGTCTTTTTTTACTCTTTTTTCATCCTGTAAAGCACTTTGAGCTACATCATTTGTATACAAATATGCTATATAAATAAATGTTGTTATTAAAAAATTAGCACAACAAACATACACATGTTTGTCCCATTTCAGTTATCTTTACACTATCAAAAAAGCCATGCAGCGATCAAAAATATCCAAAATATTTAAGGGCTTCATTTAGATGCAGAGGAAAAAAAGCTGAGGCAGTGTCTCTTATTTTTCTTAGGCTCTTCAAAGTGACCTAATTTTTGCAGAAATTGGCCGTCGCATTAAAGATGTTGGTAAAGAACTTGTAAAGAAGGTCAATGCTGTATTTCAGTGGGAGATAACTAAAGATGGCATAACAGCATCACAGTGGAGTAAGTATTTTAAATCATTTAAATTATGAAATATGCCGATTAAGAAAATATAAATTTCAGGCCTTTTTAAAATCATTGTTGTAATTTTCAGAAACCTTTTGTGTACTGTGCTGCTTACAAATCTAATCTGAATACTATACGTCCATATTGGTATGAATTAAGTCAGCAGATGTGCCAATCATTACTTATTTCATCTTCATTAATCACATTGTTTGCAATGTTGAATTTTTAGTAAGATTTATTCCATTTTTTTGCTGTCAGCTACTTTTTTCTTTCTGCTGTGGTTATCAGAAATAATTAAGAATGCTACAAATAAGGTCTATTTTCATAAATAAATTAATTTATTGTCCTAACAGTGTCTGTTGCATGGAATATAATTTTGTAAAGATTGTAAAAGTAATCAACAATACAGACTTGCACAATAAGGAAGATAGTGGATATTATTTCACAGAAACATCTAAACAACCAGTTTGACAAAAACAGAGAGAGTAATTTTCAACTAATTTTTATAAAACTAGGAGGCTTCGCCCCCTGCTCACTTCTCTCCACAACCTACATCGCTTGCGTATGTGGATTTCACTTTCACCAAACAGCAAATCTTTTAATTCTCACGGATACGCCTCTTCATTGGGAAGAAACACTACTTTTTTTCCCTGATGGCAACACAAATTAGACGATCAGCAAGTCTGTCTACAAGTAATCCGAACAATATATTCGATCTCTTTTCGCTGTTCTGTTATTTCACCGAGTAATAATTTCTGTTTCAGCTAATGCGATCTTTACTACCCTTTTTTGAGACATTCGAATTTTCGTACTTCCATTATCTCTAACCTGCTCTGCATGTGTACTGCGCCAATGTTTTTGAATTCTTTATGATGTTCTACTTTGTCTTCTGCTCTTTGTGGCCGTGGTTAAATCTCTTAGCACAAAGACTCATCTCGCGGGATGTGTGTCTCTCCAGGAAAATCACGTCTCATCTCCTTCCAAGATTTTTTGTTATAATAGAGAGATAAAACTCTTGAGGTCAGGACATTAGGTCCATGCTTGTGGGTAAATGTTGTTATGAAATTCGATTTTCCTGGTTTAGATTGATCTGAGCAGTTTAACAGATGGAAGGAGAGTGTACAAGTCATATAAGATATTAATATTTTTAGGTTTCAGTCTGGAAAAATAAAACGATTCCATAGTGGGTAACTGACAATCAATGGTTTTAGATGCAGTGTACACCACTCTGTCTACCCACCTCCTGTCCTTGTTATATTTCCATACCTATTGATTAGCACTTCCCATGATGCTCCTAACATCTTTAACTACATGAGGAATAATAGCCTCTGGTGAACTTTCTACACCATAGCAGAAGTGTTGGTCTCTCATGTTAGAGAGCTGGAAATGCTGGTGTCCTAAAAGCTTTAAGTTCTTTGCCATTTCTTCAGCTTTACAAGTTAATAAACATTTTAAAGAGTATAGGCAACTGTTTTCACCAGGAATGAATATGTATACGTACTAATGGCAAGTTGTGCTCACGTCGGCATTAATGAACCAGATTTTTAAAAGATTGTTAGAGGTTTTCTGATTATTTAAAATAACAGTTTTATTTGTAAATGCCTTATTTTTCTCTTCAAAACATCATTGCTGTCTAATTCAGCTTGCTGACAAAAAATATTATTTTATAAGAGGTAGATAAAGAGAACTGTCTAACTCATTTTATCTCACCCGGCTAAGTTCTTCATTTCTCAATATGGGTAGGCTGAAGACGGGCAAATCACAGTTAAAGATATTTGAGTTAAAGCTAATTCAGTCTGTGATCAGCCTTGCTGTTAGTAAGGCATGCTATCTCAGTAGCTACTGAATTTTGAAAACCTGGAAAAAACACAGCTACACAGCACAAAAAACACTGAGCGGTATAACTGTATTATAGAGATCTGAAAAAGCAATTTGAATTCAGAAAATAAGCTTATTAAATTAGATGTAAAGACATATATAATACCACCCATTTCTGTTGCTGTTTTAATGCACTGAATTTCAGGTGCTGGCCATATTGCCAGCTTCTGCACTGGTACTGACTGACTAATTGTATAGGGATAAACATGGGGTAACTAGCAGCTCTTTATAATTTGAGGTTGATTTAAACAATCTACTTGGCAACCTATTTTTTCCTCATGTTCAATCAAACTGCATATGGTCTTTAGCATACTTCAAGCGGCAGAAACAGAAAACCAAGGGGTGGGGTCAGACCTGATCCAAGTTCTTCTGTGCCTCAATGTATGGGATAGAGTCAAACCAGAAACCCAGTCTACCTCCCCTATCCCCTACAGTCTCTTCTTTTTTTCTTCAGATAGAAATTATCTTGGATGCCATATTATGTCAAGCATATCACATAATAAATTTAAAGATGTTTCACATCAAATTGGGGATCATTGATTTTTATTAGTTATAGCTGGCCCTAGTCCAAATACCTAGACTTTTTGATTGTGCAGCTTGAAGTTTCTTATGCTTGGAAATAAGTTAAATTAGACTTTAGACTATTGGGACTAGTAGCTTTTTTCTGTATGAGACAAATCTTATAGTTAGCCCGCCTTCCTCTGCACAATCAACTTAATGCTTACTGCATAAATTGACTAATGGGACATGACTTGAACCTCAATGCAGTGTCATGCATTTGAAAGAGGGAGTTAGATACTGATATTCAATCTGCATTCATTCTCTGAATGTAATGGACAAGGCTACAATTAGCTATTGAGCAATTCATCTAGAAAACGTAAACATTGAAACCAGTTACAAACTGTGTGGCTATCACTGTGGCTAGTCTATTACTTATTTCCAAAATAAAAAAATATTTATTTAGTGTTTCAATCAAATACATTTATGTAGCTCAGATCACATCTGAATTAAAGGTAGTCAATGATACGACATGTAATGTGCTAACGAAAGTACACAATTGCAGAGACATGCAGTTAACATAGCAGCTAAAATACCATACTTTATTGCTAAAACACTCAACCAGTATTTATTAGCATACCAACTAAAATGTGATGAACTTAGCGAGAACATTATGTATTATAACCTGAACTAATTTTTATTCCATATTAAACCTGAGTGTTGTATTTGATTTTAAACTGTCATTCCAAGCTTATATAAATGTTTTTAGGAAAACGTAGCTTGTTGAGTCCTATCTGAACTATCCTGCTGCTGATACTCTTGTTCATTATTTTGTTTTTTCTCCTTAGGACACCTATAATGCACTTTAAAGAGGTCTTCCAAAGTGTTGTTCAAATTTAAAATTCATTATATCACTTTCTGACACACACAATTTGCGAGAGAATGTGTTCTAGTACAGTCTTGTTGAACACTTGAGAAAAACTGAGAAAAGGAATATGCCTAAAAAGATCAACCAAGAGAAGCAAGTTCAGTCTGCTATCTAGAAAGTCAAGCAATAATCTACAATAGCAAGGAAAATCCAAACAATACTTACTATAATAGACACCTCACAACAGAAATTAATTAAAAAAAAAAAGAAAAAAAATCAAAAATAATAAAAATAACCATAAAATGAAAAATAAACATAAACCAGGGAACAAACTGTGGCTGTAACATAACACCTTGAAATAATTGTGAAAGCTTATATGACACATATTTCAGAGGTACAAGAGAAATTGATATGCAGTCTTCAGGTGTTACTAGTAGTAGTAGTAGTTGTGATTAGGCATACCAAAAGAACCAATAATTCAGTACCAGGTTGATTCTAAAACACAGAAAACATAGCAGCATTAGCTTTTTTAGGGTATCGATACCAAAGTGAAAGTCAATACTACAGTGATGAGTGACTGCAAATAGATATGTTAATTCAGACGACACAATAATGCATGATAAAAGCATAATAAAAATTCTGTATATGAAAAGGCTGATAGTCCCATAGAACCGAATTAGCACACCTCGAAAAGAAAAACAGCAGAAGTCATATCTAGAAATGGCAAAACACCCATTAGAATTAGCATGGAAATAGATTTGGTAATGCTTTGAGAGCACTTAACATCATTAGTTAGATGTTAACTGTAATTGTTTAACTTATAGATAACAAGATTGACTTCTTTTTAATACCATGTCCTGCACTACCCAGATAAAAGAACAGAGACTTTATTCTCAGTATTGATTTTAAGCAGTATTTTTTAATTTCACATTAGAATATGTCAAGAGAATAAAATTAAAATGTGCACTTGCTAAGATAACTCAGGTTGTCTGTGACAATATCATTATTTATAAAGCCTGTGTTGAAATCCCCCTACAGTAATAACATTAGAAGAATTCCTATATCTATCACACATTAAAATGAAGTCTTGGCATTGTAATTTGATGTTTATGAATGATAATACTAGTGTACTTAAATGAGATCTGGGCAACTACCTCATTGATAGCCCAGTGTTTTGAATTTGCTGTTACTATTAGTTATTTTTATTCTATTACAAGAAAAAGAATATAAATTATATAAATAGGTATTGAGTATCATAAATTTTCAGTGATATTGGTGTCAAATACAAAAATTCTGGTATTGTGACACCTCTAGTAGTAAAAATAATAGTAGTTATTAGTAATTACTACAGTTAAGGTTAGTCAGGTTTAATGTACACAGGCATAAGGAATAACAAAGTCTGATCTAAATTATATGAGCACCTTGAAAGCAACACAACAAAGGTTGCTTTATGGAATTCATTAATGTTCATTAAACATTACTTTTCAGTAAGTGTATTAACCAGCTAATGTTTCCCCCATATACTGGTGCAAATACCAGTCTGTCAACATTAAATGTCATAAACTTGAAAAAGTGAGCTGCTGATTTTAATGTAGTTTTGTTACAACAGCAGCATTAAAGAGTTTGTGTAAATGAAAATATCTTAATAGTTGTATTCACTAATACTAATGCTATATTAATGCTGGAGTTTTTATTTTTTAAAATTTATTTTAAGTAGTATTTATTTTTGATCTACAGAATAGAAGATGACAGTGAATTATTGAGTACCAGTAACTGAATGATAATGTGCAATCTGCCTCAAGAATTATTTAAGATGTGAAGAAGTAGGGGAAGGGACGGTGAAGGTGGTAGGGGATGAAAATGTCGCCCTGCTGGCCGCTGCCAAGAGTTGATTCTACAATAAAATAAAATAAAATAAAAATAAAAAGACGGATAACCTTGGAGGTCAATCATCACCCGGAAAGCGGATAGTAGACGTCACGTAGTTTATGTGTACCAAATTTCAGGTCAATAGGTCAAATGGTTTCCGAGCTACAGGTGATTTAAAATCCTGGACAGGCAAACAAACAGCCATGGTAGTGTATTACATATAAAAATGTAATAAATGATTGAATTAATTTATTGTATAATTGAGTATGTTTGGTCAGATGAACCAGAAAGCCCATTTCATACTCTGTAAACCTTACGCTGAAATCTGTTTCAATTTGGATTACTTCAGAAGGTTGGTGACACTAATCACAATAAATCTTTCTTTTTGAATGATGGAGGTAACTAAAAATGGCTAGCTTCCCATCTGCACCCAAAGTATTAACAATGAAAGCTAATTAAACACTCTAAAATACATATGGTTATGTAAACTACATACATAAAGTAATACATCACGGTCATTAAACATTCACTGATCCTGGGAGATTATTATTCTCATTTAAGAACTTATAAATTGGTTATAATATTTTGTGTGTTTGGAATTTCTTTGGAATTTCTGGATGTCTAGTCTCGGGTTTGCATTCGTTTCTCCAGGGTCTCTCTGAGAACTAGTCTCGGTATTAAATGCAAGAATTTCTGTAATGCCCCCATGCTAGAAGCCCATGGCATTGTCCTGTGACAGGGTACCTGTAGTCATGAATGAAGATGGACCCAAATATAGCCTAGGAGACAACAACTTAAAACTGGACGAAGAGTACACATTGTGTATTTATTGTATTTATAGTCATTGTATAAGTGATTATTGCAGGAATATATAAAGCATTTCTTGAAAAATCCATAAATAAATTATATCATTTAAAACATGCAAACAGGTTAAACTACAGAGGAATCTTCATTGAAGTCAGTGCAAAAATAATGAAAATACATTGTCCATTCTGGGGAACAGTGAGTAGCACAAAGCATCGTCACCCCAGTCGCACACAGAGCGACTCCTCTGGTTTCACATACAGCTCCAATGAAGGTTTAGTACACAGCATAGGCCTCAATATCCTTCCCCTCTGGACACTTTCCTCCCCTATTCCCTGCCATAACTTCAAAATTTCCTACCTGTGGTCAGATTCATAAACTAAAAGTTGTGTGTACACATTTTACTTCTTCAGTGCAAATGCACAGCATGACCCACCTAAAAGGGGATGAAAATAGAGTCTATACATAATCATTCATCACTTTTGAGCTTTAATATGTTTGTTACATTAATGCATATTATAATAACTGCTGAGTGATATGAACTATTATACGTATGATTCGTAATTTAGCTGGTTGGGCTAAATGTCCCTACTTAAGGGTGTCCTCAAAATATCTCATTATGTACAGTATGTGCTAGTCCTTAAGTTGAAGTTTATTTATTATTATTTTTTATTTTTTATTGATTGGATGTAATATCTGTCCTGTGAGTCTGCATTCTTGTTTTTTATGTTTGTGCTACTGCATGCATTTGAATTTCCCAATGGAATTAATAGTTTTTCTGATCTAATCTAATCTAATGTTCCAAAATCTTAAAATTTTAGAGATCTGAAATATTTCTGGTCCCATGCATTTTGGATTAGGGATACTATTCCTTTAATTGACATCTAGTGATTTTAAAACAAACCCTTACTTATAAGATATCTTACATCTTAGGTAAAACTACATTTATCTTATTCTGAAAATGAAGAAACTTTCTGTAGCAAATATTATTGCATGGATATAGTTAATGACTTTTTGGTAGTAGCATCTAAACCTGAAATGTCTAAACTGTTTACTTGGCTTGTCGGTAAGGTGTATAGCCACACAGAAATGTTTAATATTCATTGGTTTTCACCTTCTTACCATCTGCTGAAATGTCATTCCTACAGCGGCATGTACAACCTACAACCTACATAGAAAACAAAATTTTGACACCTCATGGCCCAGTGTGTGTGAGTCATAATGATTATGGATAACATAAAGTAAACAATGCATATTTGAAAAGTAATAAGCTAGAAATACTGTTGCTATCTGCAAGGAATTTAATTCTCTTAAAAATTAATTGGGTGATGTATAATCTGTCTGAAATAATGTATTTTGCTTCTTGGATATTCTTTCAGTACTGTAAATGAATGGAAAAATGTAATGACTCTCCACTTAACTTTCTTTTTAGCAGTGGCTAATCACCTTTAAGTTTTTCCTTTAGGGAGCCATGGATTCTGTGCAAGACACACTCTTGTTACTGTCTTGTTACACTCTTTTTCTTCTGCAGTTTTGTATTGTGTTGTGAAAATGTATTTTATAATGTGAGTAACATAGAACTTTTTTAGCCTTTTATTTCAAAAGACATATTTATATTTGGTGTCCAGGCAACACAGCAATCAAAGAACTTACGTTTCAGTGGGGTCAGGATTGAGGGGGAAATGGTGTAGCTCCAAACATTAAGAATGTTCTGGTGTAAAATCTACAGGACTTTGGCCAAACACCAAAATGCAAGAAGAATTTCACATTTCAGCATTATAGCCATCAGAGGGCACACACACAAATCAAGTAAGGTATCATTTAAGTATCCGTGTACTGAAATTGCCCGGTCTAACCACAGACTTCAGTCCTAGAGAAAATCAGCAGATTTACTTAAAAGGGCTTAGCACAGAAAAGCTATTTAAAAAGAGTTCAAGCCTACATAAATGACAGCAAATACTGAGAAATCCGTTGTACCTAGTGGCAAGACAAAGTCAGTAGTGCCATTTTGTGCCTACGAATATGTCAACCACTAGTTTCGGACATTGTCAATAAATGAATTGGTTTTGGCACCATCGTAACCACCACATTCGGTAGCTCAAGTTCTGTAAAATGGTGCTTTGCAGGAACCGGGTCTACTGTAATTAAATTGGAGTGACATCATTATGATATTGTCATTAATGAATTTCATATGGTTAAGATGCAAAATATTTCTTGATCACTTGTAGTTAGGAAGTTTGGTGGTTGGTGGCTGGTGGCTGTTTTTCCAGCTGACATTTAGGTAAACAGATCAGTTTTTTTTTCTTCTTCTCTAAAAAATTAACAATTTGGTCATCACTTACATATTGTATGTTACAAGATCTTTTTAAGGTGAGGAAGATCTGAAATGATTATACCATTGATATCAGCAAAACTGCCGTTTTAGTAAGAATGAGAAGACTTTAAATATACAAAATATATTTCATATGATATGAATTATGAAGAAAGTATTTACAGGCACAGTGTTCCTGGCTTTGATTGCTCTTTATAACAGAGCACAGGGTAATCAAATGGTTTGAGGAAATTTTCCCAGAGTCCTGTCACATACTGTATAACCTCCCTATATATCTAACTGAGTTATCACTGTTGTTTTTTCTTTTCTAACCTATTTCCTAATCAGCATGCACAGTATACAATTTATGCAGTGGTATTTAGCTCTATAAAGCTTTAATATCTTCTGTTATGTTCTGGTTATACATTTGTGGAATTCTGAATTTAGACTGAGGTGCTTTGTCACTGTTTTAAACCATTCTTACTCATGTGCTTTTGACAAATCTCTGTAGCTGTTTCTAAATGATCAAATTGCTTGCATCAGTTAATTTATTATTCAAACTTGACTGATGCCTGCTAGTTTCTTACCTTTCTAACACAGCGATTGCTAACTGGCACTTTCACTAACAGAACAACATGTTTTACATCACTGGCATGATTGCTTTTAGTCTAATCTGCATTATGTTCTGAAAGACCAAAATATGCAAGAGGGTTAGTGTATAATCAGATGCATGATATCATTCAAATAGAAAGACGGTTTACATTTTACTGATTACCGCCTATTTATAATGTATATATTGTGAGGTGTTGTGACATATATATGCACGTTTTGGGAGAAATAGCATATAACTTTCTGTGCTATTTTTTGGCATGAGTGAATTTAGTACATACGTTTAATAAAAAATGAAAACCAGCAATTTTCACAAATACAGAGTGATTGTTAAATATACTGTATATATTTAAAAAGTCGAAATAACTAAATGACAACTTTTTTATCAGATGCTTTCTGCGTAGCCTATTTGCATTATCTACATACTGTAAGTGGAGGTTTCTTTAAAATAATCTACTGTATTAATGATACCACTTTTCCTTGTTTTAAAGCCCATTAACTATAAATGTAATAATAAAAAATAATTTAAATTCATCATAGTAATATTGTAACATATTTTCCATTCAAATGTTAATCACACCTAAAAAATAAATATATAACCTTTTATGATGTATTGTTCTGGTTGACTTGGAGCTCTGATATAATATCTTTTCCGTAGGATATTTTATCAGTTATCGTTTATTTTCTATATGCAAAATGTGTATTTTTGTTTTAAGGTACTGTTGTTTTAATATGAATAAAATATAATATACTTTATTATTTTTGGCACCCTCACAACCCTGTATTGGTCTAAGGTGATTTCAAAAATAAATGGGTGAATTATTTTAGTGAAAATACTCTAATTTGTGAAATGTGCTGAGTTCCTATCAAGTGAATGTGAGCAAATTTTATTGTCCCTCTCAGGAAGTGTTTCAAAAATCATTAGTCAGTAATCAGCAATTACTTGACACATCAGTCACTTAAGTTTTTCATTAGTCACTCCTTAAAACAGAAGCAATTGCCGTAAAGGGGTACTGTATATATTATAATATAATTATAAACATGCACAGGTGAAAATGAGATCCTAACTAAGAATTGAATCTCTTGTTATGTGAAAATGTATGTTCTTTGTTCTTAAGTATTAACACAGTTTCTGCCACTTAATGAAAGTATTTCTAATAGCATCTCCTGTGTTCCGCTGCATTGTTTACATTGATGTCAAAATGGTGTTCATTTTTATGGCCTCGTTTATTTATCTTTTAGGATATTTTGTCATTGCTTCATAGACATATTGAATTTGTTTTACGAAGATATACCTTTTGAATACATGCTATTATTCACTTTCAGTACCACAGTCAAGCTATACATAGACTCCAACTTTTAAATTAATGTTAATAATTTTCTCATAATCCTGTTCATCTTTAAAATATTAACAGTTGCATAATATTTTTGTTAAGTGTATAAACATACTTTATGTGTGTATTTTTAAGTAACATATGCTTGCAATTTTCCTAACTAACCTCAGAAACAACTTTGATTCTGTTTCTGAAACATTTTTAGCCAGGCACTATGTTCTTGTATGTTCCATATCTTTTTGATTATTATTATTTTTTTATCCTTAACTGTTAGTTTTGCTTTATTACGCAAATTAATGTCCTGTTTGTGCTAAATTATTCAGTTGTTAACATTTTTCAGTTATGACTGCAATTAAATATTTCATTTGCAAAACAGTGTGCAGCCAACTTTCCATAAATACATTATGGGAAAGTTTCATTGTTTCTCATTATTTAATAAAGTGCATTATAGAAATGTTTACTGTGTTTTACTAATCATTTTTACAGTATTCACTATGCTGTGTAGCTTGAACTTTACAACATTATTTGACCCCCGGGGAGAATTTTTTTACAGAAACTCTTTAAATAAATGCATAAATAGATGGATAATAGATAAATATATATATATATATATATATATATATATATATATATATATATATATATACCCACACATAGTATGGTCTGAACACACACCAGAATGGCTAAAATGAAAGAATTTTTAAAAAGGAAGAAATCTTCTGACTTGAAAGTCGCATTCAAAGTGATGCATTATGCAGGCATATTGCTGTTGGTACAAAGGAGCCCCAATAGTGTTTTTTGACACATTCTGCTGAATGATTCATTTGCTGAAAGTATTCAGTATTAATGTGTCAGTGAGAGTATGGACAGCATTGTTCATAATGGCACTCAGTTTTGTTTTAATTCACTTCTTTTCTGCTACTTCCAGTGGATCCAGAGAGTGACTTATAAATGCACCTGCCGTTTTAATTAGCTTGTTGATTTGGTGGGTCTCTCTTGAAGTGATATTACCAGACCAGGACACCACAACATAGAAAATTGCACGGTCCATCACAGAGTTATAGAAGATCTGAAGGATGTCACTACCCACCTTAAAGGAATGCAGTCTCCTAAAAAAAATACCCTGTTCTGCCCTTTCGTACACAATTCCTCTGTGTTATGAGACAACTCTAACCAGTCATTGATATTGACCCCAGGTACTTGTAGAAGTACACCTCCTCAGTATCCACTCCCTGAATATTGACCACACATAGAGGCTTTTTGGTGTGGCTACAGTCAATAACCAGTTCCTTGGTTTTGTTGATGTTAAGGTGCAGACGATTCTCTTTGCACCAAGAAATAAAGTTCTCTGCCTGACTCCAATACTCTGTCTCATCCCCGATATCGATATACCCCAAAAGTGAATCATCTGAGAATTTCTGCAGGTGACATGACCTGGCATTATATTGATAGTCTCAGGTGTACAGAGTGAAGAGAAAAGGAGACAAGACTCTTCCTTGTGGTGCTCCAGTGTTGCTCACATCCATATCAGAAACAGTCCTTGTGTCTCACAAACTGTGTCTGCCTGACAAATAATCCAGTTTCTAGGACACCATAGGCTCATCCCACCTGCATATCTTTGAGCTTACTCCTTAACAGATATGGCAAGATGGTATTAAAGGCACTGGAGAAATCAAAAAACATATTCATCAGAATTATGCTGCCAGCTTTATCCAGATGAGAATAAGCTTTGTCGTGCAGCAGTGGATGGAAGTGGAATGGATTACCGGGTGTATTTTAGAGCAGAATGTACTAACCAGCATTAGAAATTGAGTTTGGGTTGAAGGTCATGGGTCCTGCAACAGGCAAATGACCCAAAATGCACAGGCATTTTTAGCACAAAAAGTATTCTTTTTAGCACAAAACAATACTAAATGAATCCTTAACCTTGATTTTATTAAACACCTTTGGAAAGAGCTGATACATGCTAATTGTAATTTAATTGTAAAAACATTTAAGATTTCAACTAAAGAGTGAGAGATACTACCTGCAGAAAGGTACAAGAAGGTTAAGGATGGGTAAAAAAAAAGGTTTGGAGGCTGTCATCATTTTCTAAGGTTGTAAAACCAAGTATAAGGGTATTTTCTTTAATACTACCCAGAGGCCTCATATATAATGTAAAATTCACACTAAAACATGACTTAAAAACAAAACTAAAAATGTGCACATGCACAAAAAATTCAAATACATTTTACTTTATGGTGCCAAATAGAGTTGCGTTGTGGTGCAGCAGTCTATTAGCCAGCGAAAGCACTGTGAAGAAGCTGTCTCTTGTTACGGTCCTTCCTGTTCAGTGTGATAGCAGTCATGGGTACAACAAATAGTTATGAGCAGGTATCAGCCACAGCACTCGCTGTTGTCATCGCTGCTCTTGTGAAAAGAATGGAGCTAAATGCCATCAACTCATAGAGGGAGAGGCAAGTTCGTTGTACCACATAAATGTCACTGACAGAGTAAAACTGAATAATAAAAAAACAAAAACAGACTCAAAACATATGTATGTTTTTATTATATTATAGTAATAATAATAATAATAGCAGCTCACTACTCAAAACACGGAGTGCTCGGTCTTAAACCCAGGACCTTTGGGTTATAGGTAGCAGTTCTTACTGCTGCACCATTCAAGAACACATATAAACTCCCACGCAAATGACATTTGATCTTGGGTTTTTAACTAATTGACAGCAACATTCAAATCAAATGCTTTTTTTTCCTTTGGTTATATTCATGTTTATTTGATATCTGGACTAAAGTCATCACACATTATATTCTTCACATCATTATTAGTATAACATGGAAAAAGTTTCTGCTTTAGGTATGTGTTCAGCATTTCTTGCCTCGCATTTCCTTTAATTCTACACTTACCCAGATATTTGCAGACACGGAACACACATGAAATGCATGTATTCCAAATAACGGTATACTGTATTATTTACCCTCTACAACCCCAGGCACCTCACATGCAGATAAGGAGCCTTGGTTTGATGTGGGAGAACTTTTTGCCCATGCTGAGCTCCATCAAGGCGGGGGATGGGACAGCAGGCTACTTGTGCTGATCGACACATTTACAAAACAAAAGACGCTGATGGGAGAGATGCGAAGGGGCTGGGATTGCGAGGTTTTTTTTGTAGGCTTCAGGGATTGTAATGTTAAACGGGTTTTCTATTACGCCAACAGAACTTGATATAATTTTCATGATGAAATGCATTAAAGCATGTATTAAACACGTGAGGGCAAGGTAGCTCTGCTGTGCACGAGGCAGGAAAAATCCAAGGATGGGACACCAGCTCATCACAGGGTAAATATGAACACACTCATACACTAGTACCATTAATTTAGCATCACTAAATCCCCCATTTTGCATGCCTTTGGAAGGAAACTGAAGCATACCAAGGAAACCCACCAGGAATACATTCAAACTCCATGTAGGGAACACCCAGGAAGTGACCCCGTTACTGTGAGGCAGCAACGCTTCTGCTGCTCCACTGTGCCCCAACATGTTTAATTATTAACATTATACAAAGTTAACCATTTACTGTATCTCTAAAATGTAACATACATACTTCAGTGCATTTCATCATAGAAATGATATCAAGTATACATCCTAGTGTTCTAATAGCACACAGCTCCAAGAGCAGCCATAGTAGTTGGAATTGTCTGGCCATTCCGTGCACCATTATATTGTTGCAGATTGATTACAGTCAAGTGCCTTAAATTTGTAAATGATATGCAGTTAATTTCGGTGTATTTCATAAATTTAAAAAAAGAAAAAAAATATTCTATATTTTTTTTTTCATTAGGCAACATTTATATATTGTACCATCCCCACTAGTTCAGTAGAGAGCACATGGTTTTCAAGTACAGTTTTAATAAAAGCATTTTCTTATTTGATAGAAGAAATAAAAACATTTCTGGGAGGCACAGTGTCTAATACCTTTGAGTCCCTAGCCCGTATGTTCCCCCATGCCCAATTTACATTAATTATAAACTGATCCAGGCGGAGAAAGTGTGGCATTGCTCATGAGTGTGTTCTATTATAGACTGACATCCCATCTAGAGATGGTCCTTCTTTTTCTGTGATGCTAATCATAACCTATAGTGGACTTTGCCACTATAGTTTTGAAAAAGAATGTATATATGCTTATATCCTCCCAGCTTACATTTGTTTACATGTCAGCTTGAAATCCAGTCTGTACTACCACTGGGTAAGGATATATATGCCTTATTTACATTTGTAAAAAGTTTTAAACCTTTTGTGAAGGACAGGGTGAAGCAGAGGCTGCTACATTGTTCTACATATAGTGCATATACCTAGCCTTTTTTACCTGTAATTTCAGATTTTAACTAGATTATTCCAGTTATATTTTTGATTTTTTTTTCACATTTTACAGCTATTGACCTGAAGAATGGCTCAGGGTCATTATATAAAGGACTTGCACAAAGTAAAGCGGATGTGACATTTAGCCTATCAGATGAAGACTTCATGGAAGTAGTTCATGGAAAGCTTAATCCTCAGAAGGTACTGTGTGCTGTGATTTCAGTTACACTAAAATACTAAACTATGGTAAATTATTATTAACTGTATTGACTACTAATTGCCAAAGCAAACAATGCTCAGTTGTAGACATGCTCATACGTTTTTGTAAACTTTCTATTGCAAATTAGTGTTATCTATCAAAAAAATGAAAATGTTAGGACACAAGATTATAATTTGCTCTTTGCGAGGAGACACATGGCTCCAGTCCATTGCAAAACAAAATACATTAGTCTTTACATGGTTAGTTTTGATTCAACAATTAGCCTACATTCATCTATATATCAATGTATCTATATATACAGTATATCAATATATGTACTACATGTGTATGTGTGTGTGTTTGTGTATATGTATGTGTATATATAGACAGAAACCATGTGTCTCCTCGCAAAGA
>JANRMT010062836.1:10381869-10400771 GCA_026402145.1 Polypterus bichir lapradei
ACTTGCACAAAGAGTACTGAGTTCATATTGTGGCACGCGGCTGGGGGTGGCACCCAGCTGGGACACCCAGGAAGACAGGAGGAGGGCTCAGGCCTCCTCCAGACCACAAGGGGGCGACCGCCCTCGTTCCTTTGGGGGCCACGGGTACAGAGCAGGGAAGCTCAACCCTGTAGGGGCCCGTGGTCACCGCCAGGGGGCGCCCCCATGCCTGGAGAACCCTGGGCCCCAGCACTTCCGCCACACCAGGAAGTGCTGGGGGGAAGATGAGTGGGGACACCCGGAGTGCTTCCGGGTACGCAGCCGGCACTTCCGCCACACTGGGGCGTGTTCGTGGGAGATTGCCGGAACACACCTGGAGCACATCCAGGTACAGATAAAAGGGACCGCCTCCCTTCATTCAGGGCTGGAGTCAGGTGGAAGACGGACGAGGTTCGAGAAGAGAGAGAAGGAGGCAGTCCGAAGAAGTGTGGTTTGGCCTGGACTTTGGGGAAGATTGGGTTTTGTGGTGCACTTGAACTTGCAAATATTGTGTAAATAAACGTGTGGTGGTGACTTTAAACATGTCTGTGTCCGTGGTTCGTTCCACAATATATATATATATACAGTATGTATATATATATATATATAGTAAAAGGTTAGCCCGGCCACAGATAGACACAACAACACAGTGTCCACAACACACATGTTTATTCACACGCTATTTACAATTATTATTTACAGTTCAGTCCTTGGTCCTTCGGCCGCCTCCACTCCAGTCTCGCAAGCTCCGTCCTTCTTTCACCCGACTCCTGCTCCCAGAATGGAATGAGGCGGCACCTTTTATCTTGCCCTGGATGTGCTCCAGGTGCCTGACAAAGAACTTCCAGGAGCACTCCCCAGTGTGGCAGAAGTGCTGCCCTTGCACCCGGAAGCTCTCCGGGCGTAAACCATCCCTGGTCTGTCAGCGCTTCCTGGTGTCCCAGAATTGCTGTCCCCCAGGGATCAAGGACCGTCCAGGTGCCCAAGGAAAAGTTCCTCCTTCCTCCAGGTGTCCAGGCAGGGTTCCTGGCTGTCTATCACAAAAAAAAAAAAAAAAATATATATATATACACATACACACACACACACTAGCTATCCTCTGTGGCTCTGCTCGCGTAGTAGCAAAACAGGACAAGCTTAAAAAATCAATAAAATTTTTTTTTAAAAATGCAGTAATTTGTATTGAGAAGAATTTATATTTTTGGTTTTGCTATCAAGGGCAAGAAATGTAGCTGGGGTCTCTTTGCCAAAAATGTAAAAAGTTGGCAAGGTATCTCTGGCCAAGCAGAAGGTAGGTACGCTCCAATGTCAAACGTTGCTACTGTATTTGATCTTGTTCAGCTTTGATGGGAAAGCATTCCCTGTGTGAGGAATAGAGCATGTGGCCATGATATCTCTGCCAGCGAGCAAGTACCGTTTAAAACATACGTAGCTGTGATCTCTCTCTCAAAAACATCAAATGTTACTCTTTAACAGACTCTAGATTATTATGTCTGCTGAACAAACAGGTATCACTTGCGAAGCGGAGGCAAGGTATGCTGCAGCACGTGGTGAGAGATACAGCGACTCAAGCAGAGGATGGCCCCACCTGGCTCCCCACTCCTGAGGTCCTGCTTCCTTTTCCCCACGGCCCGCAGCCTGTCTCTCAGATTCGCACAAATAAATCTGTGCTGCAGCTGAACTATAATAAAATAAGTTGCAATGTTCAAGCAATTATAGAAATCAACCTGAATCCGTTTAGTAGTTCTCTTGTGAAAGTGGACAGACATTGAATTTTTTATATATAAATATATATTTATAAAAATAAAATGCAAAGTTGACTAGTGACCCACAAAATCATCAACAACAATACTATTTCCTGTTTAGGGCAATAGGTATCCACTAAGAAAGACACATTTCGATATATAAGTATTTACCTGTTAAAACCTTTCCACAACAGAAAAATTAAAAATCTCAAAAATGTCTCGATGGATTTGATTGAAATTTGGTGACACTATACATTCAATTAACCCAAGGCACAATAACCGAGGCAGATTGACTTAGAAAATGTTCAGGGTTACACAGCAAAAGGTGTTAGCTTCAAAGAGATGATGATTACGTCAGGAATTAAACCAAGGCCCCTGGAGTTTTAAGGCAGCAATGAAGATTACTGCTCCACAATTTCACTTGCTTATACGTTTTTAATTCCTTATTAAACATTTGTAATTTCAGTTTATTATAATATAAATAAATCAAGAAAAATGTTTAATAATTTTTCACTATTTTTGAGCGTTTTCATGGAAACATTGCTAAGGCCAGCTCTGAGTAAACAGATAGTTGAAATGCCAGTGGTATAGATTTGCCATTTCAGGTGCTTTTTGCTAATTAGACTTATGTTGTGATAGAACTCACCAAACAATTCTCTTTCTTAATAAGTAAAAGGAACAGTGAAATTGTCAAATTAGAGATGATCTTGAAAGAGAAAAGGCAGTTTAAAATTGTGAAGACATAATGGAGTAACAAATAGTATTAGGACAGTCTAAAAACAAGTGCATGATAGTATGCTGTTAAAAAAAAATGACATTAAAGCAAAGGCATAAGAGAAATGTATACCTGAGCCAGGTCCTGTTTATTGCTAGAGAGCTGCTGGGAAAAACAGCAGTTGCCAGCATATTAGGTTCCAGGAAGAGTAAAGATCTTATAACAAATACAGAAACCTTCTATTTCATATGATGCAAATTTACGATAGTATAGAATATAATTAGCTCAAAATTAATTTCTTAGATTTGGTGGTAAGTTTTGAGATGTAGTTGTAAATCCAGAAGGGATTGAGCTACTGGTCCAGTTTGGAATAGTGGTGTTCCAGAGCCTGTTCTAGCAACATTGGGTGCACGGCAGGAGTCTCCTGGAAATGGTGTCAATCCATTGCAAATACGATTGAACATAGCACCCAATTTGGAATTCTTAATACAACACCTTGAAAAATGAATCGCCAAATAGTTTTTTCCTTTACATTGTGTAGACTCATAGTTTATTAATTTCAATTTTTTTCTCTGTGATCTCCAAAGCTTTGCACATTATGTCAAAATGAATGGGAAATCTCAAAACCTTTCAACAATGAACACAAAGTTAAACGTTGAAATCAAAGTTAAACCCTTTCTAAATCTGGATGTCTTAGTTTGCTCAGTTGTATTAACATTCTACACACTTTGTTAATAAGCTCCACCCGTACATTATGCATCACTTGCTTTAAATTATTCAGCGAGCATAAGCACTTTCAGTCTTTATTAGATCTCCCCATATGACCAAAAAATATTATTTTAGGTAAAACAGAGATCTAATTATTGAAAAGTAAAATTCTCGGAAGTATGCAACTGGAAAATACATTAAATATTTATCATAATGCCATGACTACAAGTATACTTGTTAGGGAAGGTGATATAAATCCTGTTGTAATTGTTAACAAATTATAGAAGTCAGTGTCTTAAAGATGATGTTCATTGAGTAACCATGAATGGATAATAGAATCTCATATCCTTGTCTGCAGATTGTTTGTAAATTATGACTTACTTGATACTGCAGACTTAGAGAGAGAAATAATTGTAGTTTAATGACACTAATTTGGATTTTTTGGCACTGATGTTAACCAGAATGTTTGGCAGACCTGTTCACCAATCAGATCACATAATCTAAATGTCAAAATATGTTTGTGGATTCACCATGTTATGGAGATTCTTTGTGAGAGCTAGTACTAGGGTGAATGATACACAAACAGCTAACTATTAGATACGAATCAGTGCCGTTCTGTCAAAAAACTGAAACTACAAAAAATGTTTGTGTTGCACTGCAAGGGCTGCACTACAGTAGTGTAAAGTTACAAAAACTAGTTGTGCTAGAATGGCCAGCCATAGTACTAATCTTAATGCCATTGACACAGCCTGGAGATATACCAAAGAGAAATGGTCAGATAGTACATCAAAACAATGCTCAAAGTTAATACAGACTTGTCAAAGTGATTATTGGCTGTTAAAATAGCCAGAGGTGATTAAACAAGTACTGATCCATGGGAGTGAATACTTACAAAATTATTCTTCCCTATGATTATTTTATTATTATTTATAAAGGCTCTTAAATAAATTTTCTCAGGCTAATACATCAAAATGGAAGGTTGTAAGACTCTAAATGAAATGGGGTAAGGGATTTTTTAAGGTACTGTTTTTGAAATTGTCCATTTATTGAGTAAGAGGAAATTCAATTCGAAGTAAAGAAAAGAATGAACATGCAAGTTTGAAATGCAACAATAGCTTTGAGGAGGAAGTGGTTGAATAAGCTCACTTTATCTAATAGCAGATAACTCCTCCGTGAGACCGAAGAACAATTGCCAGTTTGCGGATATGGTGTCATTAATTTTCATCCACCCTTCCAGCACCAAATTCAGTAGTCCAGCCAGATTGGTCAGATGCATCGGGAGGCGTTTCACAAATTTCTGTTCTTCTAGTTCCAAGTGTATTATCACCTCAACTAAGGACCCATTTCCTAATAATTAAAGCACCTACCACAGAACATGAAAGAGCATCCTCCATCTTGAATAACACCTCTCACACAGTCCTCATGGAAGACATAATCTTTCCAGGTGTCAATAGTCCAGTTAGCAAGGGCCTGTCCTGTGGTACTCTGCTGCAGATATCCATGGCATGCAGTTCATTCTGAGTGTTTGTTCAGAAGTGGCTTGATATGGGCCTGCATTGACTGTCTACAGCAATTCTTGCCTAGTGGCAAAGCAGTTTGCTGTCACAATGTGTGAAATATGTCAACTGTCCCTGATTAGTGGTTGACTGCTATGTAAGCCACTGCTGGCAGACCCGATGGACTGTATGTTTTGACACACCTGCAAAGTCAACAACTTCCACTAGTCTATGCCCCTTTGGCATGGCCAAACACAAATGAAGCACTGATTTGCTTTGCGAAACTACATAACAACTTTTTTGTAGAATGCAGAGCTCATTTTTTAACCTTGTGCTAATATTCTTTGATTAATAAATTCTGTGTTTGTAATTTTAAACTATCAAGCACAATATTATACCGCACAGTAAACCTGCACAGGTGGTGTAATGGAAGTGGCGCTACCTCGCAATGAAAAGATCATGGGTTCTAGTCCCGGGTCCTCTATGAGTAGTGAGTAAAGCACCATGTAAGGGTAAAAAAATATATTATTATTATACTTGATTTATCAATTTTAAATGTTTTTTTCACCAAATAAAAGAAACATGTTTCACTAGGACTGTCGGCCTTTGTATACCTTCACAGTACCTCAAAATTGATCCAAACTAAATGTATGCATACCGCCACGTTTTTGTTTACAAAAAAGGCACTGCTAATCACACATGTGGTGATTTAAAAGGAGCCTATGTTCTATCAGTGACGTTGTATTCATGCATTTTAGACACTTTTATTACTTTGTTATGGGTTTGTGAACTTATAACTTTGATAGTTCTTTTTTATTCTGTTAAATGCACTTTGAGATGTGATTAGGTCAGATATGACCAAAATGTTCACTTTTTTATTTCAAAAATTGGGAAAATCGTATTGCTACTACCTCAGATTCTGTTCAGTTATAGCTTTTTATTGTTTTTTGGGCAGTTTTTCAAGCACCTGTGTTAGATGTGACCAAATTTAAAAATGAAACATTTCTTTCAATAGCTTCTTGTGACCATCAAATCCACCATCAAAGGACAATTACCAGTTTTAAGATAGTTAGGAATGCATAGTTAATGCACAATTGCAAATTGACCTATTTTTTTATATTGATATTTAAGTATGTTGTTCAGAGTAAATCATTTAGATGTAGCATTGTTTCATTAAACATTAATGAAGTTTGACAAATGTAAAAAAAAAAATAACTCCAACTTTGTTTTGTCTGATTTTAATACTGATATTAAATTACTCAAAGCACTATGGCATTAACAATTAATTGAAAGTAGTAACCCATTCTTAATATTGACATTGCGTCGGCAGAATAATCAATGTTGTCTTGTTTATTATGTATTTACATATGATATGGAAAATTAAGACTGTTACCAAAAATTGTCATTTTCTTTAGGCACAAAACTTTGTCATACAAAAACAGCATTTCCACCAATGTGGGTCACTAATTACGTAGGAGCTGGCATTTTAAGAAAACTAGGTTACTTCATTTAGATTCTAGGCTCGAGCTAATTGTTTATTTTTCCCTTTTCAGGCTTTCTTTGCTGGGAAACTTAAAGTAAAGGGGAATATTATGCTCAGTCAAAAACTGGAAACCATCCTGAAAGACTATGCAAAGCTGTAAGAATAAATTTGGATTTGCAATCAGATGACATCGGACAACAGCTTCAACTGCGACCAATTTCTTTGTTTAAAATAGTTCCAGTATAAGGAATTCTGACAGCATTTTTGATTAATAATCTAATTTGTAAAATTAATTCTGAACATGGATTCCTGTTTCTCATAGTGTAAAGCTTGTTGACATGATCTGAATCTTAACAGACAGTACTCTTTGAAATGCATGAATTGCTCAGTATACTGTAAGTTAGGAGTAGATGTCCTCTCATTAAACAATAAAGGATATTGTTATTGGAATTGTTATGACAATGCATTTAATTCATAAAATGCAATGTCACCTCCAGTTAATTTAATGCTGTAATATCTAACTGTATTTTAAGTAATTCATAATAATTTTCTCACATAACTATAATACAGTAGTAATAGCGTATTTGGGTAGGTGCTAAATGATTCACTTACATTAAAACTGTATTTAAATTTTAATATTAAAACTGTAATAACTTACAAATGACTATCAATTTTACCTTTTCCCCAAAAGCTTACTCAAAAGAAGTTGTTATATATTATGTGTATAGGTTCTGCTTACAAAACTGTGATTTAATACCAGTTAAACAAATTATTATTGTAACTAAATTACTGTACCTTGAATGAAAAGCTGTGTGCAATTTTTTATTAGGAATAAACAATCTCTTCAAATTTTGGTTATTCTTGAACAGTTCGGGTCTGTTTTTTCCCTTTTCCCATATCATTCTTACGCTTACAGTACTTTGTCCAGTAAACAACCTTTCCATGTTTCCCCAGTTGGTTTAGATGAATACAGCAAAATTTACCAGATATACAAAGATTAGAATAGAGTAAATAATTATTTTAAATTAAATTGTGCTTACTGTATGTTGGACTGATACTTTACTAATTGTGATACAATATATTCATTGTATGCTTGAAATGCCATTCTTATCTTACTGAATGATTCTGTCTACAGCAACAACATGATGTTTTCAGTTGGCTCTCTGGTATTGTGTTGGTGGCAAATAGGACTTGAAAGGAACTCATCAGTACAAAAACGAGTATAAGGTCATAAATAGATAAATCCGTGCACATTCTATACAACACGACAGGATACACTGATGCTGGAATCTATATCATGGCCAAAAGTTACTTTTGAGCCCTATCAAGGTAAACACAATTTTATATATGATCTTAAATGATATGAACTTCACATGAATAGTACATGTTTTAACACTTGTGAAGGTGCAGGGCAAAATGGTATCTGACTTAAAGCTCCTTACTGTGAATAAATGTCTGCTGCAAAATATGTGAGTATATCATAATTTTAGTCATACATTCCTGAAATTCCTTACTTTAAATGCATCATACTGTTTTCTCTCCCTTGATTTTTGATTTGGGGAAATGGGCAAGGTTGTTTTATTTGGTGAATCTATCTATCCATTGCTTCTGTGCTTGGTGTTCCACATTTCATAAAGTTATAAATATTTTATGACTAATAGAGTGTAATAGCCAAATTAACACTGCTTGTTTTGATGTTCTGACACTCCAAATCAATAAAAGAATGGATCCTGAAAAAATAAAATAGCAAACCTTTATTACAAACTATTAGTCATTTGGCCAAAATCTTTTTTTATATATTTTATTTATTAAAATCAAAAAACATTCCATACATGCAAGTCAAGTTTAACAAAACTGGTATGAAACAAATCAACCCCCACCCATGAGAAGGAAAGCTAGATCAGCAGAGTAGCACTTTAATAATAGTAAAAATATGTAAATAAATAAAAATAGAATAGAAAAAGAGGGGAGAGAATCCACTTCCTCAGTTGAAATGCTTATTCTAAAATGTTATTTATCAGATCCTGCCAAGTTTTGAAAAAGTTTTGTACAGATCCTCTAAGCAAGAATTTGAATTTTTCCATTTTTAGATAATATATAATATCAGTTATCCACTGACTTAAAAGAGGTGAGTTAGGATTCTTCCAGTTGAGCAAGATAAGCCTATGTGCCAATAGTGTAGTAAAGGCAATTACAGTTTGTTTCTCCTTCTCCACTTTAAGCCCATCTGGAAGTACCCCAAACATATCTGTTAGTGGATTAGGAGGGATTGTGATGCCCAGGCTGTCTGAGAGGCATTTAAAAAAAAAATTCCAAAATTATGTTAATTTGGTGCAGGCCCAAAACATATGGTCCAGTGAGGCTGGAAATGGATTGCAACGTTCACAGGTTGGATCTTGCCTGGGAAACATTTTGGAAAATTTTAAATGAGAGAGATGCGCTCGATATATAATTTTAAGTTGAATAATTGTATGTTTTGCACATATGGCGCTCAAGTGAATTCCCAATTCCCCACTAACGGAGATCAACTCAAGCAAAAACTTCTCCCACCTCAAGCCGTGTTTATCTCAGTGTGATGTGTCTCGAGTTGTATAGGGTAAATAATACAGTCGACCCTTGATATACGACAGGCCTGACATGCAAACAACTTGATTTACGACCTAAATTTTTGTTTTGATTTACGACCAACATCTTGCGTTACGACCCGAATGTGGTCACGTGTATCCGCTTGTGCGATTGTAAACAAACAGCCGAGAGTGTTCGTAAGCGTCAGTCGGAGCCCAGATAAATGTGTTTGTGGACGTAATTTCGGTCAGTGCAGTGATTTATCTATATATATAATTCACTAAGACCATGGCAAGCAAGACGCATAATTGCTAAGGAAGGAAGAGAAGGTAACAAAGGTAAAGAAAGCGATTGTTAAGGGATGTTAGCTAGCGGGCTGGCGCGGCACATGATGATGTCATCAGGCTGAGTCAGCACCGGCTTGCTTTGGAGTGTATTATTACAGCAGTTCACAACACGACCAGCTTTGAACTGAGTGCTCGACTACTGTCATTATTAACTTGAGAAACAATGATCACAACTGAAACGAAGAAGGAAATTGTGTGGAAATATGAGAGTGGTGTTCGTGTGACCGATTTCGCTAATATGTACAGCATGTCGAAATCCACCATCTCGACAATTTTACAAAGAAAAGATTTGCATAAGGAGGCTCCTTCTAAACAATAACCACCTTCCGTTTCATTCTCCTCCTCTTCCCTTCCTGCAGCCCAAAGATTTCAAATTAAATGGTAAGTACAGTATGAAATTGTTGTTTCTGGTAGCTAGGCACTTTTTATAACATTTTGGTTAGTACATTAGAAAAAGTATTGGTGTTTTGGTAAATTATGCACATTATACAACCCTTTTTTATTATAAAAAGGTTAAGTATGTGTTGCTGTGGGAGGTTTGGAGCACATTATGGGTATTTCCATTATTTCTTATGGGAAAAATAGTCTTGACTTACAACCAACTTGAGTTACAACCAGCCCTCGCGAACGAATTGAGTTCGTAAGTTAAGGGTCCACTGTATATCGTTATTTGGAACACATGCATTTCATGTTCATGTTCTGTGTCTACAACAATCTTTATAAGTGTAGGATTACAGGGAATGCGAGAAATGCAAGAAATGTTGAACACATACCTAAAATATAAACTTTTTTCATGTTTTAGTACTAATGACAAAATTTTGACATGCAATGTGTAATGTGTGAAGACTGAAGTCCAAATATCAAATAAACACTTTCACAAAAGGTACACATATAACAAAACAAGTGTGCTTTTATTCAAGAATATAACTGAAGAAAAAGAAATCGAGTTAGGGTACAACACTGACACAACTGCTTTGGTGGTACATCGATAAGAACTGCTGACTCGTGATCAAGAAGTCGTGTTGCGGGTTCGATCCTGGCTACTTCCCAGAATTAACGTTTTGAGTAGTGAGCTGTCCTTATTGTTAATATTATGCAATAAAAACATACATTTGATTTGAGTCTGCAAAAGCTGCAGTAAATCTATGGTGCTTGTAAAGGTTAGCGTTTTTTTTTGTATTCAGTTTTATTTTCTCAGTCGCATTCACGCTCCCCCCAATCTGACACTGCTGTTTTCAAATAAAGACGTGCTATAACAGAGGTGAACTCAGATGAGGATGAGCAAGGCATGCCAAGCTCGCCAAGGTATCGTGCAAAGTTTTGTTTGTGATTATGTTTTGTGATGGTGTTAAAAAAAATGTATATGTTACTTATATAAAAGCCACATTGAATGTTATTTACCTGTTTACCTTAATTTATTTTACCTATCTTCCTGTAGCGTAAAGTCACAAGTAGACTGCAGAGCTTCCTGTGTTTGATCGACACGGGCATGCTGACAAATTATATGTGTAATGCCACTAAAAGTGCGCCGGCAGCTGCCACTTGCAGCTGTAGACTCTTTAAAATGTGAGCGACTCTCCACGCTAGTGTTTAGATCCGGCAGTGCCAAGCTGGCACTACAGTACATGAGCAATGGTACGAGAATGCAGTCAGACTACTTTTGTTGGGAACATACACAGTCAGGTTTGTCTCCCATATAGCAATTTGAATGGCGAGAAGCCCGTTGAGGCCTGTGCCACCATGAAATGCAGTCTTGGCGGCTTTGAGTCAGTGGTTTGTTGTCCACTTACAGAGACCACAGCATTTTTTGCAAACTCCAGCGAGTCATCATTCAACTTCTCTTGCCAGAATGAGAAGGGGAAGGAGCCTAACTAAAACTGCAAGGCAACTAGAGGAAGTGACATAGGTCCAGAGTGCAGTCCTCCTTCCATCTTACAGCTTCCATCATTTGAAAGATGGCTTTATACCACTGCATATCCATGGCATTACTTGCGTCATGGTGTAAGTCAGCTCCACACTCTCATTCATGTTTTTAGGAGTCTCTTGATCCCGACACCGTCGATAACGTAACTGGATGAGCCAGCATATGAGGGCACAGCACAAAGCAAAGGGTAGGTGCAAAAAGTGCAAATGTGATTTTATTTAAAGCAAGTCAAAAATCAAAAACAGTGTCCAAAAGAGAAGTGCAATAAAATGCTCAATAGAAAAATAATCCAATAAAGTAGTAAGGGTGGAGGTTAAAACAAATAAATATTCCTTTAAATCGAGGTTAAAACACGGCAGGAAACTGTCCTTAAAAGCCATGAGAACTGGCACTCCTTAAAAAGCTGACGTCTCCTTGGCTTAACCCTAACGGGTCCTTGCAGCCTAAGAGGCACCTAATCTGCAGTTCAGCCACCCTTCCACCCTGCTCCTAGCCTCAGGCCCCTGTAGCCTTCTCTGGACCCCGGCAGGGCACAACAACAAGCCTCCAACTCCCACTGCTGGGCTTGCGCCCTTGTGGTCCATGATACCACCCACAAGACGCCTCTCTGTGTCTCTCACTCCCCTGCAGCCTTGGAGTCTTTCTTCAGTAAGTTGCTCCAACCAAGCAGAGCTTCTGCCACTCCAGCTCCCAGATCACTTAGCTGGAGTGACCATCGGCCCCTGAGCACTGTTCACAGGCTCCCCTAGGGACTTTCCTCCCAGCTGCCTCCCTACTCCGCCTCTCATTCACTCATTTGAACCGGATCTCTCTGCCTCTTGCCTTCCTCTCCATTCTTTTCTTAACCTCCTTACCTTTTTTTTTTTCTTTAATTTTTCTCCAATCCCCACTTTCATGTGCCGGCTCTTTCTTATATGCCTCCATGAGCACAACATCTCAATCATGCACCGCAGGAAGCCAATGGAGCAATTGAGACATCATCCTCAAATAGAGGTGTGTCTCACCCCAATTACTCCTCCAACCCTCTGCAGCTGCATGAATGCGTACACCCCTGGAGAACAAGTTGGCCAAGTAATTATATTTTTATTAAAAACATCCCTCTTTCTGAGCCGCAGACCCACTATACCACAACCTACTTATTGCATCACATGGAACCGTGCATGGTCAGACTGCAGTGCTTGCTCTTTTTCTGGGGCCAGTCCCTGCCCAGTATCATGGCACCTGGTGGGTCCAGCAACACCACCACAGATTCTGCAGAGCTGCCCTTGTGAGCACACCTAGCACAATGCGGTTGAGTATTTCCACAAAACACTGTGAATACATGTAAGAAGAGCCCTTCTTCCAATCCAGAGACAGTTCTTTGCCAGGTTCCCTGTTTTGCCACATTTACAACACCATGGGGAGGTTTGACGATTGGTCTATTGGTCTCTAGCCAACTTCTGTTTCTTTGTGAGTCATCTCAGGGCCGGATATCTGGGCCATAAGGCTCAGATTTCACATACCACCCTTTCCACTACACAGTCCGTGGTGTTCCATCCATCCATCCATTATCCAACCCAATATATCCTAACACAGGCTCACGGGGGTCTGCTGGAGCCAATCCCAGCCAACACAGGGCGCAAGGCAGGAACAAATCCCGGGCAGGGCACCAGCCCACTTGGGACAATTTAGGATAGCAAATGCACTTAACCTGCATGTCTTTGGACTGTGGGAGGAAACCCATGCAGACACAGAGAGAACATGCTAACTCCACGCAGGGAGGACCCGGGAAGCGAACCTAGGTCTCCTTACTGGGAGGCAGCAGTGCTACCACTGCACCACTGTGCCGCCCTCTGTGGTGTTCTCCCCCAGATAAAACAAGCCAATTTCCCCTAAATGTGAAAATTCTGGACTCGGGCTGGCCACTTGGGGTCGAAGAACCAGTTATGGCAACAGTGCGGGGCTTGGCAGTCCAGGGTCAAGACATAGCGGGTGAGTACCTCCACCTTCAGAGTTGAGTAATTATGTGCAGAGCACACATCCTTATCATAGTAGGCTTTGGATCGTTTTGAAAATTAATTAAAAGTCTCTGTGTTGTCCTTTGGGTGCTTGGGGAGGAAGACCTAGGCTGGGACTTGGGCTCTTGCCTCGCACTGTGCTTCTGCAGCCTCCCACTGAGCGTTTGCCCCCACCAGATGGGCTGCTGTGTAGCTACTTGCAACTGCAGCTGGTCAACGTGCTCGACAAGCTGCTGGGCCAGTTCTGTGAGATTTGTTGGGACGTCATCCTGCCAACTACACCACTCTATGATCAGGTGAACCTTACCATAGTACAGCAGATGATATGTTGGGGTACCAGCTGGGCTACCCTGTTTAACTGGCAAGCGAAATTAACAATAAAGAACATCCTAACAGCACAAAAAAAAAACTTGGCTTTGCACAGCCTGTCGATGGGTCACAAAAAAGCAATAGTGGGAGCTCTGTCCTCTCTGACTACTTGGTCAAAATGCAACTACACATTCCGTTGCTCGCCCATTTTTATGGCGTCTGGGCCACCTCATATCACTGTGGGCAGGGCTAGGTATTCTACTTGAATAACTTCTCAGAGCTACTGGAGGTGGCAGAAGATGGAGAAGATACAGTTAGAAACAGCACTGTCTTGTCCCAGAGTGATGCCCCATATCTCATCAGAACACAGAAGTTCCCGGGCACATACGTGTATCACCAGGCACAACGCAGTGCGTAGGGTTAGGACAGGTTTTTTTAGGGAGGCATTTGGTGTTACAGGTTCATTTCAGCTTACTTGGGATCCCTCAAGACAAGATGGAATCTGATGTTAAGGAAATGCACCTTAGGTCCATCCTTGCTTAGGCCGTCACAACTGTCTTCCTGTCCATTTTCTGTATATTTCTGCCTAGTATGGCTGCATAGCATGAGTCGTTCTGGCTTCAATATGAGTAAGCTATTGCTTGTTCAATGTGTATAAATCCTTTAATATTTTTTCTCTGCTTGACACCTTCCGATTCACTCTTGAGCATAATGCATCTTGCATTATTTATTTCACTCTAAACACATTAGCTCTCTATCTTCCTGCTCTGCTGCTGGCTCAGAGTCTAAATCCTAAAAGTAAACCTTTCATTTTTGGCTGCTAAAACTTGGAATTCCCTGGTTTGTCACCAGTAGGGTCCTGCTCTGTGGGGTTCGGGGCTCACCCCAGGTACCTTCTGCTGTCTGCATATTAACTACTAGAATTATACGCCAGCTTCTTCCTTGCAGTCATTCTTCGTCTTTTCCCACTTACACAGTATGTGGGTTCAATGTTCTTAATCAACCTTCTCCGTACAGCCCATTCCTGCACCTCCTTGCCTTTTTCCTTCAAATCTTCTTTTACTTTATTTGTCCACTTCTGATTTAGTGTGCCTTGCTTTCTCTTCCCCCGTACTTCCATTCCCATCGCTCTTTTGCCCACATGTTCATGCTCTCTTCTCATCACATGTCCATATCACTTAATCTGCTTTCCTGTTCTTTGTTGTACCTCTGATTGTCTCATTTCCTATTCAGTCCTTTTTGTAACTCCACACATCCATCTCAACATTCTCATTTCTGCCACATCTAACTTCTTTTCCTTTTCTCCCTTTACTGCCCGTGTCTCAGCTCCTTACATAATTGCTGCTCTTACCAACGTCTGCAAAACCTTAACTTTAATCTTCGCCTTAATCCTTCGATCACACAAAACTCCTGATACCTTCTTCCAGTTGCTCCATCCACACTGCACTCTATTGGTTATCTCTTAATTTCTGTTTTCACTTTCATTTGTAAAGGATCACTGCAAAGACACTTTTCTGCCGACATTGATGAGCTTCCAATTAAAACCTCTGTCCGAGTGGATAAGCTGTTGTATTTCCAGCATCCTCAATTATTACCCTCTCCTACTTGGACAATAAATTGATCTTTTTGGTTTGCTGTGGGCACCAGTCATTTTACCTTTTTTTTTTTTTGTTCTGTGTGAAGAAGTGCTTCAAGGACCAAGCACACACAAGGACATAGACGAAAGAGTGAAATGTGGCAGTTACTAGAGTGCATCCTGCAGCTAGTGTGAGACCACTGACATATTATAAAAGCTTAAAAATTGCTTTTTCCCACAGCTACCCAGTCTCCATATCAATCCTAAGAAATAAAGGCCATTATTTTTGCCTCTGCTGAGTCTCGAGTCAGTAACAAAAAAATACTTTGCACTTCTACTTGTGATTGATATTGATGAAATTTATAGAAGAAAAAAAAAAAAAAAAACAAGCATGAGTATTGCGCGACTGTTTCATTCGTGAGTCAACAGTAATCAAAATCCCATAACTAATTCACAGCCTGCAGAATGGGAAATAACATTTCAGCCCGGGTCATTTTCACTCCCAGAGTGAGTTATCGGCATGCTGTTTTAATTTACGCTCTTGGGGTCTTGTGTGTGCTACTTTCACATTCTTGGCTTCAGCAGCCAATTAATCATGTGATCAAAATGAAGAGCGAATGTCCGCGGCAATCTATTTGTCCTTAGTAAATACTAGAAGCCCTTTTTTGATTTAAGAATTTTAAAAAGAGGATATTATTGCACTGTGTACTGAATAAGCTGCTGCAAATGTATGTGGACATACTGATAGCAGATAACGGGGGACATGCTACTGGCTCACAGCTCCAAGTGACCGGGCTGGAGTCACCACTGGCGTTTAACTACAGTATCTTCAGTCTCCTGTCCATGTCTTTCTGCCAGTACTTTCATTGACGTTAGTGTAAGTTAATTGGTGAATGTGAACTGGCCTACCATGCATAATGCACTGTTGGGCCATTAGAAGCTAAATTCTGCTTTCCAGTCAGACCTTGCATAATCTCCAAAATGGATTAACTGGGTTTAGAAATGGAAGCATGAATACCTAGCAAATTAAATTCAAAATGAATGATACCATGCAATGCTTGCAAGGTGTGGGGGGGATTGGAGTGCGGATACAGATTTAAGATGGCGAGTTACAAATGACATACATTATTCCTTCAGATCGTTACAATACATCTTTAAGTTCCACTCCTAGCATAATAAGCTACTGAAACGCCTTGCACCTTTTGAACTGTTAAAAATTCCATTCAGTGCACAAGCCGGCACACGACTACTCGGTGCTGTGAGAAAGGCGGCCATAAACTGACTTGAAAGTCAAGACAAAAAAAAAGCAAATATGCTTGAGTGCTTATTTAACATCTTCTCATTCCACTGTCATCGGTCTCCTCTAAATTACCCTCTAGACAATGCAATTTATCAAGCTTAGCTTTATAATAAATTATCTGTTTTACAAGAGAATATAATATAAATATAAGATTGCTTACTGGAAGATTTTCATATGTAGCCGGGCTGTCATCCACATGCAATTTATTCTCCCTTCCTAAGTCTCTCTCTACAACATAATTTTAAGTGAATCTCTCGAGCGTGCTTTAATCACATAAAACATTCACAGGATTTACAGTGCATTTAAAAACTGGGGCCCTGTGTTTTTATTTGCAGGAAGGGAATGAGCAGAAATGCGCATTTATAATTTCTAATCTGTTTGGCACTGCTGTTGCACGGCTCCAGGCTTTTGGGTTCAGTTCAGCACAATTACCCCGTGTGTGGGATTTGTGCGTTCGAGTACTTCAGCTCCCTCATCCTGCAGGCTGTGTGCTGGAGTAGTTAAGGCTTTGGACTTCAAGCCCTGAGGTTGTGGGTTCAAATCTTGCAGCTGATACTGAGCAAATCACTTAACCTGCCTGTGCTCCAATTGGAAAACCAAAAGAAGAAATGTAAGCAATTGTACCAAACATGTTGTAAGTGGCCTTGAATAAAGGCGTCAGCCAAATAAGTGAATGTAAATCCTAAAGACAGTGGGTGGCGCTGTGTACCGTGCAGAGGCTTAGCCCACTCTTCACATTGGGTCCCTCATTGAACCTGATGCTAGTGTAACGTTCCAGTCAGGATCTCATCCCTGGCTCAAGTGTGTTTTCTATTTATTTTTTTTTAGTTATTGTCTTTTAAATATTATTACATACTGTAAGCAGTATTGATTTTGTTTCTTTTTTGTGTTAAACGACTTGATTGGTATTGATAATTTTGTGTTTGTGAATAATATTAGCTTCATGGTGCTTTGCCCATTTACTTAAGTTCCATATAATCTGTATGCTGAGCCAAAGGGGGCAGGGCCACCTGACGCAGCAGTAGAGGAACCGTTCTCACTGCTATTTAAGAAGAAGCAGCAGAACAAAGGGATACATTGGCATTGCACTTGTTTCTTTCTTTCTTTCTTTCTTTCAATTTGTGCTTTTTCTGGATTTGGATTCCCTGGTTTTGGTCCCTTGATCTCAACTTCAGGTGCTTATTCTGTTTTTTTGTTGTTGGATTTGTTTACATTTAAGCTTACCTGTGTGACAAACCTATTTTGTTACTCATTTTCACTCCAGCCTTTGTTTTTGCTTGCCAACATTTTGAATCTATACTAATAAAAGGCAAAGCCCTCACTCACTCACTCACTCACTCACTGACTGACTCATCACTAATTCTCCAACTTCCCGTGTGGGTGGAAGGCTGAAATTTGGCAGGCTCATTCCTTACAGCTTACTTACAAAAGTTGGGCAGGTTTCATTTCGAAATTCTACGCGTAATGGTCATAACTGGAAGCTGTTTTTCTCCATTTACTGTAATGGAGATGAGCTTGAAACCAGTGGGAGCGGAGTTTCGTGTGACATCATCACGCCTCCCACGTAATCACGCAGTACGTAGAAAACCAGGAAGAGGCCCAAAAAGTGCTGAAGAAAACATGCATTATATAATTGAGAAGGCAGCGAAACAATAAGAAGCGAGCGAGTGACATATACAACCATATTCATGAGTTCTGCTACTTCGGAAACAAAGCACGATGTAAACCTAAACTTTAAATTAAGTTCATAGACAGGCTGCCGCTGGTGTTTGTAATTTAGTGCCTGCCCATATAAGGCCGTCCGTCAGCGGCAATCTAATACAAACACTGCCACGGGTAAATATTCACGGGTGAAGGACTGTGCTTATGCAGAGGAAGATGAGATGGTCAGGGTGGTGTTTGGCACAAACTCAGCGAAACTGCGAGAGAAAGTTTTAAGTGCCGGGACTTCGGTAACATTAGATACAGCCATGGACATAGCACGACATGGCACCAGCACAGCTGGGAAACTTCGATGCATGTACACCGAGCGGCTCACATGAACTGACGCAGTGCACAGACAAAAAGCAACGGTTCCAAAGAGCGCTGAACAAAAACCGAATTACACAATTGAAAAGGCAGCAAAAAAATATGAAGAGTCTGATACATACAAGCATATTCATAAATGCAGCTACTGCGGAAACAAAGCACACGGTGGAAAAAGTCAATGTCCCGCTAAAGGAAGACAGTGTAAAAAAAAAAACCCGTGCATGCAGTGTGTCAGGTCTAAGATAAAGAAGAAGACGAGCTGTTTATTGATGCAGTAAGAAACGAATCGATGAATGAAACCTGTCATCTTTACAACGATTGACAAACACGGAATGTAAGTTGAACACAACACATCCTACAAATACGAACCTGATTGAAAGAAATAATCATAATCAAATCCTTCATGACAGCAACACTCAGTAAAACTCACAAAACAATTACTGTATATTGACAATCATGTTACGTTATTTCTAAAATGTTCCCTTTTCTTTTTCATAGCTTCCTTAACACACTACGTCTCCGCTGCGAATCTATACTAATAAACGGCAAAGCCCTCACTCACTCACTGACTGACTGACTGACTGACTGACTGACTGACTGACTCATCACTAATTCTCCAACTTCCCGTGTAGGTAGAAGGCTGAAATTTGGCAGGCTTATTCCTTACAGCTTCCTTACAAAAGTTGGGCAG
>JANRMT010062836.1:10405771-10427959 GCA_026402145.1 Polypterus bichir lapradei
CTTGCACTGATACGAAATAGCTGTGTGTGTATATATGTAGATATGTATGTATATGTATATATATGTTTATATATGTGTGTGTGTATGTATATATATATGTATTTGTGTGTATATATGTGTGTGTATGTATGTATGTGTGTATGTATATGTATGTGTATATATGTAGATATATATATATGTATGTATATATGTGTGTGTATATATATGTGTATATGTATAGATATGTATATATATATGTTTATGTGTGTGTGTAAATATATATATATTTATATATATATATATATATATGTATATATATATATATATATATATGTATATATATATATATATATGACAGCAACACTCATCACTCACAACAGTGACAAAACAATTACATTGACAATCATGTTACGTTATTTTCAAAATGTTTCCTTTTCTTTTTCATTGCTTCTTTAACACACTACTTCTCCGCTGCGAAGCACGGGTATTTTGCTAGTGTATATATATACCTCGATCTACATACTCTCAAATACTGTAGATAAGCCACACACCGTGGCGCAATTGTAGAGGCTTTGCCTCTATTGCCTACGTCCGAGGTTCGATTCCCGAGAGGGGATGTACTGAGTATGTACGCGTGCTTCTCGGTTCATTTTAACCTCGCATCTCCTTGGTTTGAGACGTATGACAAAATATGCGGTTAACGCAGAATCATGTTACGTTATTTTTAAAATCTTTCCTATTCTTAGCACAAGCACAGCTGAGAAGCTTCGATGCATGTACTCCATAACAAAAAATAACGCATTTAATCACACTTTCAATTCCAAGCAAAGGGGAACTTTTGTCAATGCATGATTTCCTGGTACATCGATTACACTGATGCACACATCACAGCTACACAAATGTTACAGTCGGATGAAGTGCGTTCCTACGACTGATCGGAGGAAAATTTAATTTCAAAAAACTACCCGAGCGAAGCCTTGATAAAAGCATGGTTTTGTGCACACTGAAAAGCAAGCAAAATTAGATGCATTACAGAAAGCGGACTTTGTGGCTCTTACTGGGGATCATTGGACTTCCGTGACCGTTAGTAATTCTAATTACATCTAATTACAAAATGTTCAATGATCACACTGTTTTAGCCTAATGTACAAAATAATTTTGGCTAAGGTTACTCAGAGTTTAAAGATTAAGTTGGTCAAATTACCTTTTATGTTTCTGACTTATTTTTTTAAGAAGAAAAACTGCACTTTATGTTGAAATTTTGGTTATTATTATTTAAAAACAATACCATTCTGAAAATGTACTTAAAGTACTTAAACTACCACTTTATTTTTAAGTCTGCCCAATTTTAACCAGGGATGATATTTTTGTTTCTGTTTTGAATTCAAATGCAGTTTAAAAGCATTTTTTTTTCAGAAATTAAAAGAGCTTGAGTTTACAATATTCATGTCCATGTCTATTATTTGATTCTGTCGCCCACTAAAACCCTTTTAAATTAAAAAAACACATTTGCGATTTGGGGCAAATTTACGTGTGCAATTACATACGATTAATCAAGATTAATTATTACACAGCCTCTAATTAATTGGATTAATTTTTTTAATCGAGTCCCACCCCTAATATATATATGTAGATATGTATGTAGATTTGTATATATATATATGTGTATATACAGTATATATGTAGATATGTATATGTGTATATATGTATATATATGTGTTTGTGTGTATATATATGTGTATATATGTATATATATGTGTGTGTGTGTGTATATATATGTGTATATATGTATATATATTTATATGTATATGTATATATATATATGTATATATATATATATGATGTGTATATATATGTTTATATATATGTGTGTGTGTGAGTGTATATATATATGCCAGCAACACTCATGACAATGACAAAACAATTATATTGTCAATCATGTTACGTTATTATTAAAATGTTTCCTTTTCTTTTTACTTCTCTGCTGCCAAACGCGGGTATTTTGCTATGTGTATATATATATATCTATACTAATAAAAGGCAAAGCCCTCACTCACTCACTGACTGACTGACTGACTGACTGACTCATCACTAATTCTCCAACTTCCCGTGTAGGTAGAAGGCTGAAATTTGGCAGGCTTATTCCTTACAGGTCACTTACAAAAGTTAAGCAGGTTTCATTTCGAAATTCTACACGTAACGGTCATAACGGTCGATAACGGTCGACAACGTCCGCCATGTTGAACTTTCTTATTTGTGGCACCATCTTCACGAAATTTGGTAGGCGGCTTCCCTGCGCTAACCAAAACCGATGTATGTACTTATTTCGATGGTATGACGCCATTGTCGGCTGCCATATTGAACTTTCAAACGTCACTAATTTTCCAACTTCCCGTGTAGGTAGAAGGCTGACCCCATCTTCACGAAATTTGGTAGGTGGCTTCCCTGCGCTAATCAAAATCGATGTACGTACTTATTTCGGTGGTATGATGCCACTGTCGGCCGCCATATTGAATTTTCCAAACATCACTAATTCTCCAACTTCCCGTGTAGGTAGAAGGCTGAAATTTGGCAGGCTCATTCCTTACACCTTACTTACAAAAGTTAAGCAGGTTTCATTTCGAAATTCTACGTGTAACGGTCATAACGGTCAACAATGTCCGCCATGTTGAACTTTCTTATTCATGGCCCCATCTTCACGAAATTTGGTAGGCGGCTTCCCTGCGCTAACCGAAACCAATGTACATACTTATTTCAGTGGTATGACACCACTGTCAGCCGCCATATTGAACTTTCCAACGTCACTAATTCTCCAACTTCCCGTGTAGGTAGAAGGCTGAAATTTGGCAGGCTCATTCCTTACAGCTTACTTACAAAAGTTAAGCAGGTTTCATTTCGAAATTCTACACGTAACGGTCATAACGGTCGATAACGGTCGACAACGTCCGCCATGTTGAACTTTCTTATTTATGGCCCCATCTTCACGAAATTTGGTAGGCGGCTTCCCTGCCCTAACCGAAACCGATGTATGTACTTATTTCGATGGTATGACGCCACTGTCGGCCGCCATATTGAACTTTCCAATGTCACTAATTTTCACAATGTCCGCATTATTGAACTTTCTTATTTATGGCCCCATCTTAACGAAATTTGGTAGGCGGATTCCCTGCGCTAACCGAAACTGATGTATGTACTTATTTCAATGGTATGACGCCACTGTCGGCCGCCATATTGAACTTTCCAACGTCACTTTTCCAACTTCCCGTGTAGGTAGATGGCTGACGCCATCTTCACGAAATTTAGTAGGTGGCTTCCCTACGCTAACCAAAACTGATGTATGTACTTATTTTGATGGTATGACGCCACTGTTGGCCGCCATATTGAATTTTCCAAACATCACTAATTCTCCAACTTCCCGTGTAGTTAGAAGGCTGAAATTTGGCAGGCTCATTCCTTACCGCTTACTTACAAAAGTTAAGCAGGTTTCATTTTAAAATTCTATGCATAACGGTCATAACAGTTGACAATGTACGCCATGTTGAACTTTCTTATTTATGGCCCCATCTTCACGAAATTTGGTAGGCGGCTTCCCTGCGCTAACCAAAACCAATCTACGTACTTATTTCGGTGGTATGATGCCACTGTCGGCCGCTATATTGAACTTTTCAACGGTCTTTGTTACTTATGGGCCCATCTTCAAGAAATTTGGTATGCGGGTTCCCAACGCTAACTGAATCCTACTTACGTACATATATACGTCCATAGCCTGCAGCTCGGTCACCGTGTGAGGCGGCGTTGGGTCCCCCATCCCAACGCCTCCCACGTTGTTGACTGCCTACCTATATAAGGCCGTCTGTCGCTCCAGTCTCTACATTCCCTTCCTTGCTTCGCCATGGTATTCACGTCTCCCTGCTGATAACTACAGCCTTTTTATTTAATCCACGGCTTCTCCGCTGTTTTATTGTTCATTTATTACGATTATAGTTATTGTGTAGGTATTTTAGACTTGCTTTACATTGTTCAGGTACCCATTTCCTTTATCGTTCCAGCCGTACCCCCATTAGCATGTCTATCGAGGTGATCACCATCGATCAAAGAACTGTCACTTATCAAGTGGTTTCCATGCCCGGAGATGGCACCTGCCTTTTCCATTCTCTTTGTTACATATTGCACGGCCATATCAGGCTCACTCTTGATATCCGGAGGAACATTGTGTCTTATGTATTGAATGACTGGGACAGGTTCAAGGTGTGGACTGATGATGGTACAGGAGATAATTATACTACACAGGAGCACTATAACAGTGAAATGCTTAAGCCCTTCACCTATGGTTCTGCATGTGAGTTGATGGCTGCCGCTGAATTGTTTGGTTGTCGCTTTCAAGTGTACTGAAATGGCCAAATATTTTACACCTTTCGACAACCACCAATGCCTCTTAAACATCTTAGATTCACAGGTGACGATTTCAGTAATGGACACTGTGGTAGATAGGGGGCGCTCTCGCTCCCTTGAACTCCTGTCCACGACTGCAAACACCAGGTAAAAGTCCTCAAATCGACTTTATTTAATCTCCACAGTGCACAAAGCACACTCTCCACCACAATACTCATTAAACTCACAAAACTAACAATAATACAATCCTCCAGCTCCCAGACGCGTTGCCACCCTTCCACCCAGCTCAGCTCAGCTCGTTGTCTGGGAGCTCCCACAGTCCTTTTATATCTCCTGACCCGGAAGTGTTCCCAATCCCCAGTCCATGTGATTCTCAATCACTTCCGGGTCAGGTAAAAACTCTTCTCTTCAACCCGGAAGCCCGTCTCTCTTCCTATGACGAACGTCCGGGTCATAGGGCACAAAGAAGTCCTCGGTCCTCCCTGCAGCTCCCTCTTGTGGCCCCCATGGCATCCAGCAGGGCTGTGCATAAAAACCACATTGTCCATGATGCCCTGCTGGTCTTCTGGGGACCTCCATGCTGCAAGGAGGGCTCCACCTGGCGGCTTGGGGGTATTGGCCGGGATAAACGGCCGGCCATCCTCCACAACACTTTGATGTTTATGAATGTTTAAACTCTCAAAAGCTGGATGTGAAATTATCGATAAAACCGGTTGTATGCTTACAACGCTTGACAGATGCCAAATGTCACTTCAACACAACAAGTCCTGCAAATACTGTCGTAATTGAAACAAACCATGAAACTCAAACCGATTATGACAGCAGCAATCCAAGCTGTGAGATTTGAAACAAGATTGCTGTTCACAAGGCCAACTGTACGTTGCATGCTCAAGAGTAAGCTCAGCTACAACTTGGTCATATTACAACCGGATGGCCGAACTCACAATGTGGTATACAAAGAGATCCTTAACAAATAATTATTGGTATATTTTCCCTCAGTTTAAAAAGGTATAATTTTCTTCTTAATAAAAATTTTAAGGCAGTACTTCGCCGCTGCGAAGCGTGGGTATTTTGCTAGTTTATTCAATAAAATTGTTAGTTTAAAGTATATATTTTTTTTGGGACAAATTAAAAAAAATGTTTCCCGTGTCCCTGCTTTTGTGGACATTTTGATTTTAAATGCCTTTGCCGCATTTTTGGGCCTGTGTAGGCAATACACCTGCCCCTTAAGTTTGGAGCTAGGCTGTCTTTGGTAGTGAGACCTACTGTGTGAGTTGAATATCAGGCTTTTGTTTTTTCGAGGCCTGCACCAATTTTGTGTTCATAAGAATCACTTCAGTATTTTTATGTCCATTGCCTCCTGACTGGTATGAGAACACCTTCACATATGATATAGCATTCAGCTCCTCTAGTCATGCAGGATGTTGAGCTTTTTGGGATACTTCCCTATTTTTTGCCCTCTAAACCTGAACACCTCACATTCTTAGACCATTTTTGGACCATTTTTTTGTGCAGGAAATGGCACCCTTATTGTAAAGAGTAAACCAATATGTGATCAGAAGGACCTGAAAATCGCTCCAGGGGCGCTATACAATGGCTAACCCTGAGCTCTGACTTCTAAATGTCATGCAAAAAGACAATGTCTCCTCGAGGATTAATAAAGTATATCAAAATCACATCAACTAGTTTTGCCTGCCACATGAACTGACCCCAGGGATTCCCCCCATAATGGGATACAAGTAATCAAAGTTACTTTCTTTCATAAAATTGGGATCAGTAATAAAGGCGTGTAGAGTACCATTTTATATGCTGTTTCAATGTTGCTGATCATGAATGTGATGATATTTTTCATATTTGATACCTTACAAATGGTCCTAGCCCCCTAAGAAGGTTAAAAATGACACATTTCAAACATAAGTATGTGGGTTAACATTTTAGACTATTTGAAGGTCAAGCATTATGAATACGATGTCAGCTTTCTTTTTTTTTTTGTATTACAATTGAGAATATTTAGATTTAAAACATTTTAATTGAAGCATTTCATATTTCAAATATTTGGTGCAACAATTATGTTTATTATGTACTTCTACCTCATGAAATGAATCACTGCATTTCTTATGAACATCCTGAATTAGGGTGGCTTGCTCTAATTCACATTTTCTGAGTTTTACGATTTACTGAACAGCTAGAACTGGATTCCTGTGGCTCCATAAAGGAAAGTGAGAAAGAAAGGAAAAGGAAAGGAGAGCCATTTAAGAAATCATTTAAAATTTAAGGGTCTATGTTCAAAGGTGGCACTCAATCATGGATGTTGTAATGTTTCACAGATGTTTTCTTGTTCTTTATCAGGTCAACTTTACATTTTACATTATAACGTTACTACGACGATTTTCATCCAAATGAGAATTTATCATCTGTTTTGCTTAAACCAACTTCCTCATATTTGCTTTCTTAAGACAATAAGAAATGAAAAGTCAAAACAGTTTGCCTGTGGCTCGTGTTGAATGTGAGCAAATGCTTTTGTAAGGCACCTGAAATTAATTGCATCCATTGTTTTTAAGTAAGGCCTCTGCTGGGGGAGGCAGTTTCATGGCCGAGGTCTCCAGGACTCTGAATAAATCTGAATCCTCATATTTGATATAATATACTCTTGCATTTTGCTTTGTAGTTTGTACTGTTCATGTCATGTGAGGTCCCTTTGAAGGTAACTACAATGTATTGTGTGAGAGGCCATGCAGGGACTGATATCCCAGCCAGAGATGAACCAAGATCTTTACCTGACTGGAACACCCATGGTATGAAAGGACAGGGGAAGATGCTAGATGGCAGCTCCCTGGGTTACGGTACCACCACAGACTCCCATAGCCCTGTTGGGTTCCATGGGTGCCTCCAGGGCGTGCTGAGGGGACTAGTGAGCCCTGCTTTGTTGGGCCGCAACCTCACCTGGAAGTACCACCCAAGCTGTAGTCTCGGGAAACCGGAAGTAGTTCTGGATTTTTGTATGAACCTCAACTCAAGGAGTCAGAGTCAGGAGAAGTAGGACGAAGTTGGCCGAGAGGAGCAGAGGAAGAGTTATGGAGAGTGGAAGTAACAGAGTTGTAGTTGTGATATGGGAAACATTTATTGTAAGAGTTTCACACAATTAAAACCTTGTTGTTTCTCTGGAAGTTGTGTCTGAGCCTGTTGTCTAGGACTTGAAGACACAAAAAGTCATAACTGATTTGCAGATAAAAAGTTTAAAAAGCAATGATTTAGACACATGTTCAGTGTTTTACAGACATTAAGTGGAAATATTATTCTAGCGTTTAAGAGCAAGATTTCATTGTCTTATTTAGTACTAGTAATCAGTAAGACTAAAATAAGAGATGCCTTATGGTTATCAACACCAATCAAAACATAATTTGTTTTTTAAGGTCTGCAAAAGTAGTGGCTATTTTCATTGAACATGCCTGCACCAACTTTGCAAAAGGAGTTACAAATAGGTATGGATAAAAGATGCCTGGCACCATGAGTGTATCTATCATGTGTAAATACGTTGTTAGTTTGAGAAAATGTTAGAAGCGACATCTTAAATTGGTTCTGGTGTGGGAAATCTAAAGAGAGACTGATTACAATAAATCAGATTGTTATCATATTAATTAACTTATATACTCACGTTTAAGTATAATTTCCGGTATTTTATAATGTCGGCCGTATAAGTCGAATGCAGAAAACTCTATTGGTCCAAGAGATTATGATTTGCTAACGCCCACCTGAGAGAGTAACCACGGAGTTCATTGCCTTTTTTATTGTTTGTAGCGTGCCTACGTGACCACACAGTAACGCCCAAACTATTCTGAGCATTCAATCAGAAGAAAATATGAAGCTTGTTTTAGATTAAAAGTCGTTGAAGTAGTGAAAGAAATTGGTAACTGCGCTGCTGCAACAAAATTCAATGTGTCTGAGAAACTGATGCGAGATTAGAGGAGGCAAGAAGATGTAAAGAAAAAAATTAAAAATTAAGTGTCGCATTTTTGAACAGGCATATAAGTTGGGGTCTGATTTTAGGATCAATTTTTTGGGCTTCAAGACCCGACTTATACGCAAGTATATACGGTAATAAAAAATGACTAAACAACATTCTAAAATTGTGAATATTTGCTAACAGGTGGCCTGCTATGAATGTACATAATGAGAAAAAAACGTACGATCATCCTGTGTCATTCAAATGCTGTTTTAATCACTTTAAAAGACTCAATGTGTACCATGGAAATATAACTCGTAGTTTTATACCACTGGCACACGGCTTCATTGTTGACACTTGAATGGGCGACTTTATTTTCTGTTACTGCTATAAACATGAATGAGCTGAAAACAATCTTTCTTCAAAGCAAATATAATGCAAGTTGTTGAGTTACCAGTCTTTGTTTTTACTGACAGGAATGGAACACAGATTATCACAAATGTGATGATATATTATCATGGAAGTTCCCCTGCTCATTGTTTTGGTTCAGTTATACTACAGAGTTTTAATTAACTACTTTGTGCAAATGAATGTTAGGGATATCTGCTTTATCATGCCCTACATCTACAGCTTTACCTGCATGCGGACAGTTACCTCACGCAAAGTGACTTACTAGCTTGGCGTGTGCAGACCAAATGGTTGTCTTCAGACCTGAGTGTCACTCTACACCAATGCCACTTGCCAAAGCAGGTACCCGCTAATTGTGCTGCTTCTTTCCAGTGGTGTCTCTTAATCCCTGTGGGAATATGGCAATCTCCCACAGTAGGTAGACAGATAGACAGTAGGTGTTCTTAATGCTATATCTTATCCCAACCAAACAATGTAAACTTGCTGCTTCAACAAAGCAAAATTAATAAAACATAGTAAAACCAAAATTCAGCAAAAAATAGGAAATGTACATGAAAAGATTAGTTTATAGATATTTTCTATAAGTATACAGATGGTGATGAGTCTGAGAGCAGAGGTGCCACAAGTTTCTTCAGTCTGCAGAGGTCTCGTACGCACATCTGCTAGCAATGCAGTCATCTTGTGTGGGTGATGGTGCAGGCCTTCTCTCTCTCTGTGTACAGCATGCATCCCAAACTTAAATGCCTCACTCCACATGAAGTTAACAATGAATACGTGAATGACTGACAATCTTAAAACTACTTTCATTTTTTCATTAAAAAAATGAGTTTGATGACAACACCAACCTTAAATACCCCAGTCTAATAAATAAGTTGCTTTTGGACTTTCCAAGCATTCGGGAATACTAAAACAATAAGTAAAAGCTACAAAATTCAGATCAGTAAATTACCTAGTATTCTGCACTACTATCAGATCAAAGACGCAAACAATTAAATAAGTATTGTTTTAAAAGTGATAGTCCGAGTATCTTTATTGCAGTTCAATTCAGTTCAGTTTTGTATTTTTTGAAAATTTGCTAAAGAAGTCTTCAGTATATTTTAATGGCAATAGTCATTAATTCAGCCATTTGCAAGTCCGCATGAGTCATGTCTGCTTCTGTCAGTCTCCTTTATCAATGTCCAGCTTCCCACCACATTTTGAGAGGTTGTCCATTTTCAATGTACCTATGACTGTTGTGTGTTACAAACCTCAGCCAACCTGATAAATGTCTTAAACTCCGCTAAGCAAAGACCTTCTAACCCTGGACACTCAGCATTGTAAGGTCAGATTTTTCACAATGCATTGTCCAAAACTAAGGTGGCATTATGTGAAGGGATGCCTGAGCTCAGTTTGCCATTTTTCCAAGATGATCTGGAGCCAACATTCGCAGCTTAAAATAGTCACTTGACCAGTGGAAAAAGTAGGCTATAGAGGACATGGAGACAGAGAAAAGAATGAACTGGTAACAAGTTAGTACATGGCGTATACAGCATTACCGCTACATCAAAAAACAATACTTACATTACAGTAAAGGTGACCCTGGTTCTCAAATACTTTTATGATCCTTATCATTGCATTCGAAAGATAAAACATGAGAGCTGGAAATTAAAATTAAATTCAGAATAAATGTTTTATGATTAAAGCTCAAATTAATTAAGGTGTTTGAAGTCAACAGTAATGTGTTTCTCACAGTATGAATAGATAATCTTCATTATTAAGCTAAATATTAGAAAATATTGTTTTCAAACAACCAAGTGAATATTTAATCTAAAACAAAATTAAAAAAATATTAATCATGGCTTGGGGAGAGCAATAGTTAGTGTTGTTAAAGGGCTGAAATTAAGCATATATGTTAACAATGGTGTTGCTTGTGTTGGAACTAAGTGAGTTTTTCACATAATTGTTTAAAAAACAAATGTCTGTGACTTCAGTTCCGACCAACAGACTGTTTTTGTAGATTTAGATGAGCATATATTAAGAGTAATGATTAAATAATGATTACCTGTGGAGATCAAATATTTTAAATAGGTTCAGTAAATCTGTCTCTTTGGCTCAGTTTTGGGACCAGAATTTATGCTGACATTCAGTAAACGTGTGTATACATTTTCACTTTCATTTGTGTATGTTTAACCTGGCTTAATATTTCTTAACATTACTAATACAGTAAAACCTCGTGCCTACATGACCACACAGTAACACCCAAACTATTCTGAGCGTTCTGAGGCTGTGACAGATAAGAGAACAGCTACTTTAAAAATGATATACAGTAGATGAGTTTAGTGAATAGTTGTATTTAATTACAAAAAAAAACTACATTAGCACAATATAATAAAGTATTAACAAAATGAATTATTTTATATAACTAGTGGGCTTCGCCCTCTGCTCACTTCGCTCGCCAACCCCTGTTTTTGTTTTTCCTAATACACACTTTTAAGATTTTTTTTTCTTTGAATTGTTGCTATTTCATTAGTTTCGCTTTTATTTCCGAACTTCTGTAAAAACAATATTTGGAATCTTTCGATTCCCAACGTGCTGAATCTTTTTAATTGAGGTCAGTGAGACATGTATTTAATGACTTTGTACCATAATTCAGGATAGGTTTCTCTGTTTGGAATTTCAGCACAGACAAAACGATCCACATCATCAGCAGTTAATAATTTTTTTTGCAGAGTAACCAATAAATGCATGTGAGGTAAACTCCGTTTTTGAAATTCTCTAACTTATACTTCAAAGCCTTACAATATTTACATACTTCTAAAATATAACCTGTGTCCATATATTCGATCTCTAGTCGCCTTTTCATTATTTCTCTGAATAATTATTTCTCTTTCTTTGTGCTAATGCGATGTTTATTTTCTTTGTTTTGACACTGTCGTTTTTTTCTACTTTCATATTCTTTATCTTGCTCTGCATGTGTTTGGTGCCTAAGTTTTTTTGAGACTTTTGAATTCCCGTTTTCATTATCTCTAACCTGCTCTGCATGTGTTTGGCCCCCTTGTTTTTTAACCTCTTTATGACATTTTACTTTATTTTCCACTCTGTCTTTGTCCTGCTTTTGTTTCAATGACACCTGGTCCGTGGTGATTATTTTCCATTTTTCGAGTAATAATTTCCGTTTGTTTGCGCTACTGTGATCTTTACTTTCTTTTTTTTTATACTTTCTAATTTTCCTACTGTCATATTCTTTAACTTTCTCCACATGTGTATCACGCCAACATTTTTGTTTTTGAGCCTTTTGAATTCCACTGCTTTCATAATCTCTAACCTGCTCTGCATGTGTATAGCGCCAATGTCTGGATTGGGCATGCTTTTTTTTTCAATTCCAGTTGTTTCGGGCTGATAATTACTTGCCTTATTTTCTGAATTTGCACCTAGATTATTCTTTTTCTTTTTTGTCTCTCCAACGCTTTTGAGTCTCTTTTCTCCGTGCTGCTTTCTTCTTCGCTTAGTCGTCTGCGTTTCATTTATAACGTATTGTCCTTATACTCTTTATATGCGCTGAGAGCCCTTTATCTGTGTGTGCTCAATTCCAAAACACGACTGAGTGTGTTCCTCCCTGCGCTCTTATTTGGTTGTAAGTAGGGCTTGTCTTGCAAGAATCTTATGTTCTGTGTCATCGCCAGACGGTCCTGGATCAATCTCTTGGCACAAAGTCTCATGTTCAAGGGCCCTGTGAGACGCTCCATGGCCAATCTCTTTAGTCTCGCGGGTCTTTTAAGTGTCTTCTGTGATCTTAACGTGAAGATCACGTCTTGTCGCCCTACTGTTTCTCTCCAGGATTTTTTTTTTTATAAAATAGAGATATTGTAATGACCAGCATAATAAGCAAATACAACTCAGAGGTACTGGAGTTTTCTACGTTTTTACTTGGAGTCTTCGTCCGTAACAAATGTTGCTCTGTCTTATACTCCATTATCTGAGTTATCGAGCACACCTCCAAAACAATAAAAGAAAGCTTTCCCTACCAATATCTCCTATCACCCACGTTCTATACTGCAGACACTCCTACTTATTGTCTCCTGACTCCCTACTCAAAACTTCCTTCCGCCGCACCTTCCTTTTTCTCCTGTCACTCATCTCCTAAGAGGTGTGTCCGACCTTCACCCATCCTATCACTTACACAGCATTCTGCCCTTTCTACTCCCACACAGCGCATCATAAGCTGCCTGCACGTCACAATATATTAACAAAATATAATATAACAGAACTTAAAAAGAAAATTACAATGCAGAAGAACATTAATATTAATACAGAATAAGATTACCATCAGTGCTTTCCATTTCCAACACATTTTTCAATTTTGTCAGCATCACGCTTTATATCATTCACTGTTGTTCTTCCTACTCTGTAAATTGAAGCAATACTTAAAGTGCTTTTGCCGTTTCTTAAATATTTAATCATTTCAACTTTTTGTGACAATTCCAACACGATATGCATATATTTATCGGCCATAACAATGCGTAGTAGTTTAATTATAACAAAAAAGAAAAGGAACGAAATGCTATTAAAGTTGAATGTATGTAACTGACACTGTGATTTCAATATGCGGCATGACATGTGGTGCTGGGGCAAAACACTACCTGCTAGCAAAAGGGAGAGTTGTTCTAATATGCAGCGCTCGCAGCGTATCGTGTGGTAGTAGTAACAGGTAGGCTCTGGTGTGCACAATATATATTTTTCTTTTTTTGCCCTGACGGTTAATGGACACTGACGGTTAATCAATTGACAAATAATCGAGGTTTTACTGTATTACAAATTAATACGTACTGTCTTTTTCATTATAGAGTTACATCCAGGATTATTTGACATTTGGTAAGACTTAATCCTGGATGAAATGCCAGTGTGTCACAGGTCATATTCAGTTGCACGGTGTCTTCTTTCTTTCTTCTTCTACTTCTCTGGCTTTCCAGTTTCTAGGCTCACCACAGTAGATGCATACTGTATCTCTCATTTCCATTGCATTCTGTTTCCGTCTATCTTCTTATTGTTATGAAGTCATCTTCTTTCAGTTGTCTCTCATTATGTTTTTCTTTAAATTAAAATAATTTTCTCAACTTTTCTGGTTTGTGTTCTGAATCATGGATAATCCAAATTTTGCAATGGTTGTTGTCTTTGATGAGTATTTAAAGACTGTGAAATATTTTAGGGCCATTTATGATTTCATCTTAGTTTTCATGGGCGCTACCATTTTCGCAGTGTTTTGTTGTAATGTTACTATGGTAATGAACCGACCATACACTGTGCGTGACATCTTGGGTGCAATGGGAGTAAAGTTCAGTGCTGACATTTCATCCCTAACTGAAATTGCAGGAGAAAAGAAATCCATCCATCCATTATCCAACCTGCTACATCCTAACTACAGGGTCACGGGGGTCTGCTGGAGCCAATCCCAGCCAACACAGGGCGCAAGGCAGGAAACAGACCCCGGGCAGGGCGCCAGCCCACCACAGGAGAAAAGAAATTGATTTTGATTTTTGGTTACATTTTGGCTTTGATGAATGATTCTCTGTTTCCTTGTTTGCAATCCCCACTTTTTCTTTTGGTTAATAATTTGCCTGCTCATCACTGGCAGAGCACTTGTTACATACATAATCCTGCATATTCCTCTCTACCACATTCTTTTATCATTTTTTGGTCTCCCTCTTTTTCTTTCCTCTGAGAATTACATCAATAATAAACTACTTAGCACACTGTTTTGTTTTTTTTTTATTTCAGGTTTATAAACCTAGAAAGAGCCAGAATGCTTTAAAAAAAAAAAAAAAAAGCCTATGGGGTAACCACTCAAAAAAGGCCTAAGGGCTAAAATCTCAAAAAGGGAAAGGAGAACTGCCAAAGCTCCTGGCTCAAGTAAACAAAACATTTAATATATACTTTATTAAATTAAATGAAGGTTTCTACAAGAATTGAAAAATTTAATTTAAAAAGTAAAGGAAATTTCTCAAAGAAAATACAAAAGACAAAACTAAATGCTAAATTAACAACAAAGTGGCAAAAACAAAGATCGTTAAACCAGAAAAATAAACGAAGAACAGAAACCAAAACTGTAAAGCAGAAATCCTAACAAAAATTTTCAAAGGCCAACAAAACATACAAAAGCAGCAAAGAACGAAAAAGAAGTCAAACAACAAAAGCAAGGAGCAGGTAATGCCTCAGCAAAGATTTGAGCTAATCAAGTGGAATATATAGGGCTCTGCAGGTCACACATGAAGGCCCAAGGGGGAAATTTGCTAAATTTACAAAACACAACAAATAGAACAAAGACACAATCTTAACACCTGCGTGTCCAGCTCACTGGAGTCTTCTCTTCATCCACTCTCACCACATCCCTTTCAGCTCTATTGCTGGGGTTTTCAAGTTGTTCTGGGGTCCCCTGGTGTTATTCCAACCAATTTCACAATCAGTGATTACTTTTTATCTTTTTTGTGCTTTTCTTTTTATTTCCCATTTTTCTGTTGAGTTTGCTTTTTCAGTTGTATGTGAATACTGACAAGTAATAATCATCGGAGAAGACACAAATGCAAATAACGCTGAACGCTAAAGAGCAGCAGCAACTTCACTGTTATCCACTTGTGTGCTTATTAGCAAATACTGGCTTAAATAACCTGAATATTAAGAAAGAAGAACAAGATAAAGAGAAAGGAGTCATCTCTGGCTAACAATCAGACATGCTTGCCTCATCCAGTAATCATTTAGCAGAATCAGCTTGTAATTTCATAAGAAACACTGAAAAATAAAAATTGGGAAATAGCAGCTTTCTTAATTAATGGAGGAGCTCCACTGACAAGATGAAACCTGAGCCACAGGAGGACCCTTGGATTAAACTTGAAAACCCTTACAATAATGTTCTTATTTTGTACTTAATCCCCTTTGCTCACCACACACATCCATCACTCTCAACACTCTCATCCAACACTCTCATCCATTCGACTCTCACGGAGGCGACTCCACCTGGTTTCACTTTCCATACAGAACCTCGCAGCTCTAGACAAGGAGGTGGGCTAGCGGTAATTATCAGAGCAGACTTAAATATCAAACAAATCCCAATTGACTGTCCACTGTCTTTTGAGTGCCTGGTCTTAAACTAATAACGGAATCAGGTACTGTCTCGCTCATTGTTCTTTATCAACCCCCAAAATGCAATGCATCCTTCTTATCTGATCTGATTGAACTTTTAACCCACCTAAGCTCTTACTCTCAGAGAATTATCCTTCTTGGTGATTTCAACATCCATATTGACAGTACTACATCTAAACTGAGAAATGAATTCCTTTCCTTACTGGACTGCTTTGACTTAACACAACATGTTGATTTTCCCACCCACTCTGGTGGTCATACAGTATATTGGATCTGATCTGCACTTCTGGACTATCTGTTGCCAATATTTACAGCACTGATTTGGGACTCTCTGACCATAAAGCAGTATTTTTCACTGTCTCACTGCCTTTACCTCCTCTTACCTGTAAACGACAAATCTCTTACAGAAACCTTAAAAATATCTGCCCCTCTATCCTTTCTGGATCCATTTCTGATCTTTTACTGTCTGCACCTATTCCGTCAACACTAGATAGTCTTGTTGACCACTATAACTCAGCCCTTCATTCAGCATTAGATAAAACAGCTCCTTTAAAACATAAGGAGGTTTCCTTTAAACATTCAGCTCCTTGGTATAACTCAGAATTGCGATCTATGAAAGCAGCTGGCCGACGCATTGAGAGAATGTCACGTAAGACTGGCCTTACTGTGCACATCCAGGCTTTCCCTGACCACCAAAAGAGCTTACAGAGAAGCACTAACTGCTGCTAAGAACACCCACTATGGCAGAAAAATAGAAAGTGGCCACAATAACCCAAGGGTTTTGTTTTCTGTAGTTAATAAACTACTCGAACCTGCATCTAGCCCAACTACCTCTTCTACTGAAGTCTGTGAGGATTTCCTCCACTTTTTCCGTAACAAAATTAAAGATCTAAATAATTCAACTTACATAAATACATCATCTGTTTATATCTCTCACTGTTTTCTCACTCCATCCAGCTCCTTCTCTAAGTTCTCACCAGTCACATCTGCTTTTGTTAATGACCTGCTTTGTAAGATGAGGCTGACTACTTGTGTACTGGACCCCATCCCCAGCACACTACTTAAATCCTGCCTTCATGCCACAATCCCGACTGCTACAACAATAATAAACTCATCCCTTAACACTGGCTCTGTGCCGCTCACTTTTAAAATCGCTTCTGTAACCCCAATGTTAAAAAAGTCTGGTCTTGATGCTGACAATCTTAACAATTTCCGGCCTATTTCCCACTTATCTTTCCTGTCAAAAGCTCTTGAGCGTAGTGTAGTCTCCCAGCTCACCAATTACTTAACCTCTAATAACTTGATGGAACCCTTTCAGTCTGGTTTCAGGGTGCAGCACAGCTGTGAAACTGCTCTGCTACGAGTAACCAATGATTTGCTTATGGCAGCAGACTCTGGACAAACCAGCATATTAATTCTGTTAGACCTCAGTGCAGCATTTGACACTGTCAGACATGACATTCTACTGTCCAGAATGAAGAACATGCTGGGTATCTCTGGCAGTGCCCTCCAGTGGTTCAAGTCCTATCTGACTGATAGACAAGAGTTTGTTAGTCTGGGCAACAGCAGGTCCAGCACAGCACCAGTCACACAAGGAATTCCTCAGGGCTCTGTCCTCGGCCCTCTTCTCTTCTGTATTTATATGCTTCCCCTTGGCCATATTATTCTTAGCTATGGACTGGGCTATCATTTTTATGCAGATGATACTCAACTCTACTTCAATGTTAAAAGTGGAACTTCATCAGAGCTTTCTCAGCTCACAACCTGCCTTAGTGAAATTAAAACCTGGATGGAGCAGAACTCTTTAAAATTGAACTGCAACAAAACTGAACTCCTGCAAATTGGGACTAAAATGCAACTTAATAAAATGAGCTCCTTCCCAGTCCATCTTGGCGGTGATCTCATCAGACCTGCCTCTACTGCAAAGAATCTTGGTGTCATTTTTGATTCCTCCCTTTCTTATTCCGCCCACATAAATCACATTAAGAAACTTTCTTACTTTCACCTCCGGAACATATCCCGTGTTCGCTCCTTCCTCTCCTTTTCTAATGCTGAGAAACTTGTCCATGCTTTTATCACATCCCGCATAGATTATTGTAACTCGCTGCTGGCGTGTGCCCCTTCTAATCTTATATCACAGCTCCAGCTTATTCAAAACTCGGCTGCAAGAGTCCTGACTCGAACCAGCAGCAGCGAGCACATCACACCCATCCTGCTCCGTCTTCATTGGCTCCCTGTGTCTTACAGAATCGAATATAAAATCCTACTAATAACCTACAAAGCCTTAAATAACCTCGCACCAAACTACATCAGTGACCTTCTCCATCACTATGTGCCTGCCCGCCCACTAAGGTCCTCTGATTCTGGCAATCTTGTTGTATCCCACACTAATCTACACTCCATGGGTGACAGGGCCTTCATCAGCATAGCGCCCAGACTCTGGAATGACCTACCGAAATTAATCAGATCAGCTGACTCCATGAATTCTTTTAAAAAACAACTCAAAACTCATCTGTTCAGGAAGGCTTTTAGCTCTACCTGACTTTATTACCCTTCTTCAAGTTTACCTCTCTGTCAAGATGCTCATGTAACCTGTATGTGTGTGTGTGCTAGACCATCAATTCTGTTGTCTGTTAGGCTTTCTTTGAACTTACTGTCTTAATATTCTTTATTTATTTATTTGGTTTGTACAATGCTATACGCTGTATACCCTGCTGTTTTCTCTTATTTTCTGTAAGTGCCTTGAGCCTGGGAAAGGCGCTATATAAATAAAATGTATTATTATTATTATTATTATTATCACAATCTTCTCCCTTCTAGTTCCTTAGGTTTCTGCACTACACAACATCGCTGGTCTCACTCCAGTCTTGTATTCCTTTGTCACAGTGTTCAGCTAAAGCTTCTCCAGTTTTTTTTTATCTCACTCTACCTAATTTCCTCTTCTAGTCCTCCCATCATAAAGGTTTCATTTCCATTTATTAATTCAGTTTGTAGATTGTAAGGAGAGATGAATCCTATCCATCTAGCACTGGATGCAAGGTAGGAGAGAATTCTTGTTAGACAGCCAGTCCAATTCATCACTCTGTAGACTTTTATTCAAGATGTTTCTATCTTACTGAAGTCGCAACACATTTTACACCAGATTTTTAAAAGCGGTCATTTGTCTGACATGTCATTAATTATGTGTAATGCTGTGCTGGATAAAGAAATAATCCTGAGCACTGGGGAATGTATAATCCTGCTTTCAAAGTTAATCATGAATATTTTTCTTTTAAACTGTAAAGACAAAATGAATTTTCATATGTCTTGGTAATAAACTTTCTTTATCTTTTATTCTATTTATTTTCAGTATGAGACCATGTCAGCACTATACCCAATTCTACTCTAATTAAAGTAAAAGATATTAACAGAATTGGACCTCCAGTGCAACGTCCTTGTGTGTTTGCTGGTTGGAGTTTGAAGCAAAGAGTTGGCATTTCCCACAATAGTTGTGGTGGATTCTTTGGAACTGTCCATCCAAACTCTGAGACAGATCTGTGGTAGAAGTATTGATGAAGGCTGCACCACTGGGTGGAGGTATGTTATAGTGGCAGGTCGGGGGTAGTTGGACAGTACAGAGAACAGACCTGCATGTCAAATTTTCAGTGTTAGCCATGCCTCTTACTGGTGCACCCTTTAAATCCAGTAGAATGAGTACATTCAACACAATATTTAACATAAGGGCTTCTTCTTCTTCTATTTCTTTCAGCTGCTACCGTTAGTGGATCATCTGTATCTTTTTCTGTTACACCCATCACTTGCATGTCCTCTCTCACCATATCTTAAACCTTCACTTAGGCCTTCCTCTTTTCTTCTTCCCTGGCAGCTCTATCCTTAGCATAGCATCCTTCTCCCAATATACTCAGCATCTCTCCTCTGCACATGTCCAAACCAACATAATCTCGCCTCTCTGACTTCCCAATCCCAATCGTCCAACTTGAGCTGACCCTCTAATGTACTCATTTCTAATCCCGTCCATCCTCGTCACACCCAGTGCAAATCTTAGCATCTTTAACTCTGCTACCTCCAGCTCTGTCTCCTGCTTTCTGGTCAGTGCCACCGTCTCCAGCCCATATAACATAGCTGGTCTCACTACCGTCCTGTAGACCTTCCCTTTCACTCTTGCTGATACCTGTCAGTCACAAATTACTCCTGACACTCTTCTCCACCCATTCCACTCTGCCTGCACTCTTTTTTTCACCTCTCTTCCACAATCCCCATTACTCTGTATTGTTGATCCCAAGTATTTAAATTCATCCACCCTCACCAACTCTACTCCCTTCATCCTCACCATTCCACTGACCTCCTTCTCATTTACACACATGTATTCTGTCTTGTTCCTACTGACCTTCATCCCTCTCCTCTCTATAGTATATCTCCACCTCTCCAGGGTCTCCTCAACCTGCTCCCTGCTATCGCTACAGATCACAATGTCATCAGCTAACATCATAGTCCACGGGGACTCCTGTCTAATCTCGTCTGTCAATCTGTCCATCACCATTGCAAATAAGAAAGGGTTCAGAGCCGATCCCTGATGTAATCCCACCTCCACCTTGAGTGCATCCGTCACTTCTACTGCAGACCTCACCACGGTCATACTTTTCTTGTACATATCCTGTACAACTCTTACGTACTTCTCTGCCACTCTTGACTTCCTCATACAATACCACAGCTCCTCTTGAGGCCCGCTGTCATATGCTTTCTCCAGGTCCTCAAAGATGCAATGCAACTCCTTCTGGCCTTCTCTAAACTTCTTCATCAACATCCTCGGAGCAAACATTACATCCGTGGTGCTCTTTCTTGGCATGAAACCATACTGCTGCTCACTAATCATCACCTCAATTCTTAACTTAGCTTCCACTACTCTTTCCCATAACTTCATGCTGTGGCTCATTAATTTTATCCCCCTGTAGTTACTACAGTCCTGCACATCCCCCCTTATTCTTAAATATCGGCACCAGTACACTTCTTCTCCACTCCTCAGGCATCCTCTCACTTTCCAAGATTCCATTAAACAATCTGGTTAAAAATTCCACTGCCATCTCTCCTAAACACCTCCATGCTTCCACAGGTATGTCATCTGGACCAACCGTCCAACCTGAGCTGACCCTCTCATGTACTCACTTCTAATCCTGCTCAATATCACATTTTTGTTATTTTTTTAATTAACTTAAATACACAACAAAACAAGAAATATAAGAAGAAGCAACTATAAAAATTCAAAAATAAAACCTGATACAACCTGAGCCAAGGCAAAACCCTACCAGCAGAGAAAATGAAGGTAAAGGGACCACGACGGGACCACTTCAGCAAAATACAAAAGAGCTTCAACAGTATCAGTGGACTATGGCAGGCCAACATTTAAACATCTGAGCAGAAACAGTCCAATTTTCAGCTGAATTACTGGAAGCACAATTCATATTGCAGATAATTCCAAGATGAATTAAATTATTGTTGTAGGACTGACAGTTGTCTGCAGTAACATAGTCAGGAGCCTTGTAACGGGAGGCAAGGATTAGTTTGGCTGCCCGAGAGTGAATAGTTTATGTTATTTGGGAATAAGCAGAAGCATAGATTTACAAAAAGTGAAGGTTTGAGGTCTCATAAAAGAATACGTAAAGAAAGATGTAAATAAATTATTGTATATTAAAATTTGGGAAAAGAGAAAATGTATGTATTTTTTATTACCCATACTATTATTTGTTTATAGTAGTAATTTTGTGTAAGTAATAATCAGTGTAATCCATAATTTGGGTGAGAGAGGTCACCATAGGGCAGTGGTGCTCAAACTGTGGGGCGGGCCCCCCTAGGGGGGCGCGAAGTAACAAAAAGGGGGGCGCGAAGATGTCAAAAAAAAGAAAACAAAAATATGAAAAATACATCTATTGAAACCAAAACAAATTAACTTAAACTACATTCTGATACTAGAAAAATAAATGTAGAGTTAGATAAATGTCGATAAAAGTTAAGTTGGTATAATAAAATATGCATCCATGATATATCATTAATTAAAAAAGAACAGTTTGGTATTAGTGGGCTCCTTTCAAAAAACGTTAGGGGGGCGCGATTAAAACTGTTATAAAAACTCGGGTCACAAATACGTAAAGGTTGAGAAACGCTGCCATAGGGGAAGGCTGAAGGGCACTTCTGGAATGATTTAAATTCTACTTGTGAAGAGAAAGTGTGGGAGAAAAAGAACGAGAGAGATCCAGCAACCAAAATATGAGGATTATGGCGACAACCAGGATATTATGTCAAAAACAGGTGTAGATAGATAGATAGATAGATAGATAGATAGATAGATAGATAGATAG
>JANRMT010062836.1:10435423-10465991 GCA_026402145.1 Polypterus bichir lapradei
TTTGGAGGGCAAATGAATATGCAGTATTATACTGTCAGTGTACAGTATATCTTGTCACTGTAAGTAGTTTGCACTGTTCAAACATACACGTTACCTACTGCAGGTATTGGCTTCAAAAGCTTTGTTGTGAAAAACTGAGATTTGGAACTTATTTGTGCATCTTTATTTTGTAAAGATGGTATTTATTTTTACTCATTTTTTTATTATTTGGAAACAGCAGAACTTGCACATTATTTTATATTTTTGTCTTTCTTATTACATTTCTAAAAAATAAATCATTTATTATGATCAGTTACTCAGTACTTGAGTAGTCTTTTCACCAAGTACTTTTTTACTCTTGCTTGAGTAATTTTTTGGATGACTACTTTTTACTTCTACTTGAGTAATATTATTTTGAAGTAACGCTACTCTTACTTGAGTACAATTTTTGGCTACTCTACCCACCTCTGTATACAGTATATATCTAACTAGCCACTTTACCTGTCAAAGACAAGTAATAGAATAAATTAAAAAATATTTGATATCTCTATGCCCTACATGCACCTTCAGGTCATTTCCTGTCTTGACTGATGCTCCCGCTGTGGAGGGTGTTCCCATAAAGCCTGCCTCTCAGATTTTGTCATTTTGAAGCACCTGGCCCACCTCCCATCCACTTTTACACTTCCCATCTTCGAAGGTGACTCTCAGCATGCCTCCTATGTCTTTACACCTCCATGTGTGTCCCACACTCACACTTCCTTTTTTGATTGCACTATAAAAGTCAAACTGACTAATCAGATAGTTCTGAAGGACAGGATACGCAGACCTTAGCGTTTTATTATTAGTAGATAAATGAGTTTATTATAATATACTGTATTTAAGTACATTCCGTTTTAACTCTCCACAGTGTTTGGGACACTCTGAGTATACAACTGCATGACTGGTATGTGGATTATACGACACAAGTAACGTGAGATTTTCTTCATGGGCGTTATGATATTGTTTGCTGTTGTCCATTGTTGGTCACCAGAAAGATCTAGTCATGTCATCTTCTAACCCACTTAATCCAGACCAGGGTGATGCAGGAGCCTATCTCAGCTAGTACATGGCACAAGGCAGGAAAACCCCTGGATGGAGCACCGGTCGATCTCAGGGTGAACATACACACACACACATACCCACGCACACCAAACACACCAATTTAAAGTTAGCAGTTCACCTAACCTGCATGTCTTTGGACTGCGGGAGGAAACCCATGCAGACATGAAGAAAACATGAAACTCCATGCAGGGAGCACCCAAAATGCTAAACCCTGGTCTTCTAACTATGAGGCCCAACAGATATCTGGTCTATCAGAAACTGTATGATCTGTGTTTGGCATGAAAACATGAGATTAAACATTTTCTTTCATCAATTAAAGATACATAGAAAAGTAGCACATGAAGAACAACATCATTTTCAGGTAGAGTATTCCTTAACACCATATAAGGAAGGAAATAATCAGTGGCCAAGAGAAATACGCTATAGAAAGGTAACAATACAATAAGATGAATGACTGAATTGGAATGTACTGTTTTACTGAACTGTGCGCCTAAAAAAGAAATAATAAAAACTGGACTTTAATGGCACACTAGACTTCATTTGCATGTATTCCACGACTTTTTGAAATTAATACACCTAGGAACTGGAATGGTAAATGTGATGTTATAAGAGGAAATTAAATTATGTTATATTTAGAAGTTGTGCATACCTTACAGGAAGTGCCAAGTGAAGTGATGATAAAAAGATGATGATTTATTCCATTCCAGTTAAAGATTAGATGAGTTGCTTTAATAAATAATGTGCTTCACTGAGCACCCAAATTATAAGCCTTCTACTTAGGAAATCTCAGCTGAATCCCAATTACAAAGAACAACATTTTAACCCTGCAAACTATGGACATATTAAGTAATTTAATTGTATGAAATTTATTGGCTACGTTGATACCCTGAGTTTTATGCTATACAGTAGTGTAACGTTTTGTGATTGAGACCATCACAGCAGTAAAACTATGAAAATTGTATAGTAAAAGATGACTTATTTAGACTGCTCTAAATACATCCAGGACACTTTATTACACTGACACATTGCTGTGGTGTTGGTGGTCAAAGGTCAATAGTAACAAGTTGTTGAGGTGTTTTTAAGTGCTGTTGAGTTGACGTTAACTAATGACCACTCCAAGGACAGTTGCCTTAATAGTAAAAAGAAAAGTTTTTATTTTTTCTTATAAAAATGTATACAATTAAGTTCCAATTTAAAAAACCCTTTTTTAATAGAAAAAAATAGCTATTTTTTATTACTAAAGTGCTTTATACACAGGCACTCTACAGAAAGAAATGCCCTGAGATTCAATGACAGGCCTCGACTAATTTTGAAACAGAAGCATTTAGTATAAGACACTTACTAAAACAAACAATCTTGTCAGTAATTCATATTACCTTCTACGCTCATTACAAATGCAGATAGGAAATGTTGTTTGACTTTTAAATTGACCGTGCTGGGAATCCATCTCTGTGTAACAGTCCCAGGAGATAACAGGAAAAATTGATGACAATGTAATTGTATTACTTAAGTATCTTTTACACTCAAATAATTAATGATATGGTAATAATGTGCTTTCTCATATTTTTACAAAATCAAAATAGAAAATGTGCTAGGATTTAGATAATATGTCATAATAATAGCTAAGCCACTATAAATTCTGTTCAGGGACGGATTTAGGAGGGTTAGGGCCCCTGGGCTAGAGACAGTTTTGGGGTCCTACCTTCACAAAATCCTATGAGTGCACATCAGCTTCAAAGTCTCAGGGTCACAGAGTCTTAACTTTAAAATAAATAGAGAAAATCTAAAGAGCAGAAAAAAAATACAGGCTTACTCTTTAAAATTATGAGAGACAAAGTATGCAGAATCCATGCTGATATCTTTTATTAGCGATTGCTGCACAGACAACAAGTAGCCAAGTAACCATCACAGACCAAGGCTTGAAAAGTCAACTATAGAACTCTACTGCAAATGCCTACAAAAGCAGGAATATCAAATACAATAACACTGGCGAATGCTTGCTTTTCATAATTGGACTATGCTAAAAGTCCTCGATCAGATCACTAAAATCTAATTTCCAAACCAGATAAGTCTTAACTGTCATCAGAGTCAAATGATTCAGGGTTTTCCTGTCCAATTGTGGATCAGAGCCTATTCTTTACTAGGCTGAGATTGGAGAAAGCTTGCTCACCACTAGCTTTTGTGACATTCAATGTCAGGTAAATAAATCCTGAAAGCAGTGTCTACATTTGGGAAGATGTCCTGCAAGTTTGTTCTGTAAAATTTGTAAAAGCTTAGGAGTGAATGAAATGCTTTTAGTGCTTATGAAATCCCTGGCCTGGATAATCTGCTAACCACTGTGCCTGCATGTTCCAAACGATTAAAGTTGCATATGGAAAAATTAACCACAAACAACAAATTTAATACATAAATACAACAAATGGCCAAAAACTAGCAATATGTGAAAAAAATATCTATATCTATATCTATATATATATATATATATATATATATATATATATATTGTGAACATTCCAGCCCGGATCACAGATGCTAAGGACACAAGTACCGAAGCACTCCTGATTTTATTTATACAATTCCAACAAGCACCAACATGGGTTACTTTTTTCCCTTTCGTCTCTTCTTCTTTATCTCTCTCTTTCTCTCTCTCTTTCGTTCTCCTCCACTCTCCTTCCGGCAAGCTTTGTCCTTCTCCTCCCGACTCTGGCTACCCAGAGTAGTGTCCGCAGGCTCCTTATATAGGGCACCTGGAAATGCTTTTGATGTCTGATGACATGTTTCCGGCAGCACTTCCAGGTGTGGCGAACACAGCTGTTTCTGTTTAAGGTCTGTGTAAATATTAAAACGAGTGACCTGGTTGGTGCTCCTCCGTGACCAGTGTATTCCCTCAGTCGATATATTCATATCCTAATTTTTGCTAATTTGTCGGCCATACTCCAAAACAGCCACCAAAAATCATAAATTACATTTGGGAAGAGTTGGCATGGGACAAACTAGTTGGGTCACCGTCACACCAGTTTTGCTAGGATTCCCCTATGGGCTTTCAAAACACCCAAGTTTTAATAATTGATTACCATTGCATGGGTGGCAGAGTGAGGATTATTTGACTTGCTTTTTATGAGGCCTGCATACCTGCAGGATCTGACTCAGTTTTTTTGTGGCACAGAACTAAAATTTAGTAGATAGTGTAGATAGTGGATGTGGGTGAGTAGACTTTATTGTGGGTGGTCAGAGTGTAGATGAACCTCTGAGAAAATTTTGAAAAATAAGTAAATGATACATGCTGTGTATATATGTATACTGTATATTGATTATAGGATATTTTATTATTATTATAATACTATAATAATCATCAATGTTATAATCAATGCGGTTTCAAGCTCATACAGTCAAAAGCAGCCATATCTATCTATTAGGATAACCAGATTTTGTTATTCAAAGAAGATGATCAGGGGGGGCAATGTATTCGAAACTTAACGCACGCCTTCATACATTGTGCAATCGTTCTTTATTCATTTATCTAATTTATCTAATCAAACACTTTGATCAAAATAAAATGTCTTAGTTTATATTCAACAACTTTTCAACCCCATAAGTTCTAAAAAACTTGCGTAAAGGCAAAAAAGGATGAACTCAAAAATATCCTAGTAATTTTTTTAGTACATCAGACATTTTAACATCTGAGATAGAACTACATGCATCATAATTTAGGAGAAGTCCTCACTGGCTTTTAAAAATGATCACTTTTAATGGAACATTTTGAAACACTATGACAATTGCCACATACTGTATTTGGTCACTTGTGCTAATTATTGATTTTACTGCACACTTTTTGTACTTTGTGGAGGGTCCCGGCTGGGACACCTCCATGCTGGAAGTACCGGAGAAGAGAGCATATCAAGAGCATTACCTCCCCAGGAGCACTAGGTGGCAGCCTTCCTGGTTTGCAGTGGTGCCTCAATCTCTCACAGGGCTCCATGTGAGCTGGAGTTTGATGCAGCCCTGTTGGGTTTCATGGGCACCGCCAGGGGGTGCTGCATCTGCTGCTGATCCCTTATTTGCAGCTCTTCCACCACACCTGGAAGTGCTGCTGGAATTGGGTCAATGAGCAACTGGAGCACTTCTGGGTGCCTTGTAAAAGGAGCCAGCAGCCACTACTCCGTGAGCCAGAGTCGGGTGGAAGAAGATGAAGCTTGCCAGGAGGAGTGAAGGAAACGAGAGAAGGAAAAAGGAAGAAAGAGAAGTGTAACTGTGCCTGTGACTGTCCTGTTCCGGTGGTAAATGGGGGAAGGTGTTTTTCCACGGGAAAAACAAAGAAAAATAATAGTGTGTGTTTGCACTTGTGCCTCACATATGTCTGTGTCAAGGTTTGGATGGCAGGAGTGCCCTCTGCAGGCCACAACTTATATGTTGGTGTCACTCAATAGAATGCCTCCAAAAAACTTCCAATGAAACTTGTGAGGCTTGCTGTATTTTATAATCAAAAAATTAATGATATTAGAAATGATATGGTACATCTCCCCAGTACTGATCATCTTAAACCCCAGTACTCCATTATAAACAAATTAAATTCTTTCACCAGGATAGACTTACCTGATTTATATAAAATAATTTCTCAACTGAGACCATCCACCTGTGTCCTTGACCCAATGCCAACAAGTTTTTTCAAAGATGTATCGGGCGTACTAATTGATAGTATTCTAGACATAGTAAACTCGTCATTATATATGGGGGTCTTCCCAGACTGTCTTAAGACTGCTGTAGTTAAACTCCTACTCAAGAAAAGTAACTCGACTCCTCTGCTTTAGAAAATTTTAGACCTATTTCTAACCTGCCTTTCTTAAGTAAAATTCTAGAGAAGGCAGTCATTATGCAGCTAAATGACCACCTCAATAAACATGCTATTCTTGATAAGTTTCAGTCAGGTTTCAGAACAAATCACATTACAGAAACTGCATTCGTTAAAGTAGTAAATGACTTGCGGGTAAATGCAGACAGAGGCTGTTTATCTGTTCTCATCTTCTTAGATCTGAGTGCCACATTTGATACCACTGATCACAACATTCTTATAAATCGTCTTAGTCAGTGGGTGGGCCTCTCTGGCAGTGTTTTAAATTGGTTTGAGTGATTCCTGGCAGGTAGAAAATTCTTTGTTAGTTGTGGTAATTATACTTCGATGACACATGATATTCTATATGGTGTTCCACAAGGCTCTATCTTAGGTCCGCTGCTCTTTTCGACTAACATGCTTCCGTTAGGTCAGATTATCTCGGGGCACAATGTGAGCTACCACAGCTATGCTGCTGACACACAGCTGTATTTATCAATAGCACTTGACAACCCAGACACTCTTGATTCACTGATACAATGTCTCACTTGTGTTTCCAAATGGATGAGTAGTAATTTTCTCAAACTAAATAAGGAGAAAACAGAAATTTTAGTGATTAGCAAAAATGGATATAATGAGGTTATTAGAAATAAACTTGATGCATTAGGATTAAAAGTCAAGACAGAGGTAAAGAATTTAGGGGTAACTATTGACTCTCACCTGAATTTCAAATCACATATTAATCAGATTACCAGGACAGCATTTTTTCACTTAAGAAATATAGCAAAATGTTTAATGTTTAAAAGCTCTTATAACATTGCAAGATGCTGAGAAATTAGTTTGCGCTTTTGTTTTCAGTCAGATTACTGTAACGCACTCCTCTCAGGACTACCCAAAAAAGACATCAATCGATTGCAAGTAGTGGAGAATGTAGCTGCTAGAATCTTAACTAGGAAAAGAAAATCTGAGCAGATCACCCCAGTTTTAATGTCACTACACTGGTTACCTGTGCCTTTTAGAATTGACTTTAAAATTCTGCTTATGGTTTACAAAGCCTTAAATGATCTCGCTCCATCTTATATTTCAGAATGTCTTACACCTTACACTCCAAATTGAAACCTTAGGTCTTCAAATGAGGGTCTGCTTAGAATTCCAAAAGCTAAATGTAAAAAAGTGGTGAGGCAGCCTTCTGCTGTTATGCACCTAACATCTGGAATAGTTTACCAATATAAATTCGCCAGGCTAATACAGCTAATAAAATTTATTAGTTTTGAAAAACTATATATCAATAGATCAACTCTACTGGAAAAAAAAGATTTACTTGCATCTATGTGTTTTCAGAATCCACTTAGGCTGTGACCCCAATTTGAGTGCCTTTAAAAGGAGACAATAATGAAGTTAGATGAAATTTAGTCAGGAGGAGTTGGGAGTGGGATGAAATTAAGGCGGGACTGAATAATCGGTACCGTGTTCACTCTATGCTGAAAGGGAACATTGACGAAGATCTGTGTGGAACATACTGCAGATCTTTACTAAAACAGAGTAGATTTACTAACTACAAGAAAAACTGGGGTGGCTGGATGGCACAAGCAGTAACACCGCTCTTTCTCATAGATCCAATGTTGTGTTTTTGAACCTCCTGCTTGATCAATGTCTGTCATCTTCCCATGTCTGCTTGGTTTGCCCTCATATCCTCAAGGACGTGTTGCTTAGGGAGTGGGCCTGGTGCTTTGTCCCAGTTTTTTCCCTGTCTTGCTGCCAGTACTGCCAGGAGAGGCTATAGCCCATTGTGACCCTAAAGTGGCTTTGATAATGTTATGCCATTTTACTTTGATTGTACAGCTGCTCCCAAGTCCAGCTTGAAACTAAAATTAAAAATAAAAACAACCTCTTGAATACACTGAAACGGGTAGTCAGTTTCTTACAGCCTACAGACTACACTACAAAAGCAATGGACTGTGAAGCCAAATTTGTTATGTTCACATTACATTCAAATAATCTGTGTTTAAAACCACATGAGTGATCTTTAAATTGTAACAATTTAGAATTGTTTGTAATTCCAGTAATTTATTTTGTATAAGTACAATAATAATAGTGACTTTGCAAATTCTTTTTTAATGTGGCCATAAGCTCTTTAATGCCATTAAATTCAAGTACATCTGAGTCACACTTTAGTAAAGATCTCAATAATTCCAGTGTATGTCTGCATGTAGTAACTGATCCATTACAGGCTAGCTGGGTAGAAGTACATTGGCCTGGAAATGTAACAGAAGCAGCAGTGTGGATAAGTCATCACTTATCATCACTTTTTCATAAATAATTGTATTATTTACACTTGCTCTGATTGTCCATTTTCTAAACCTGCTTATACAGGGCAGGGTTGCAGAGCAGCAGGTTCTAACTGAGCAAACACAAGAGCAAGTCACGAACAGACCCTGGGCCATCACTGAGTGAACACACAGACACACACATTAGGGTCAATTTAAAATCGCCAAGCCTCCTAACTGGGATATATGTTTAGACTGTGGGAGGAAATCTACCCCGACATGGGGAGAACATGGAGCTTCCACTCTGAGAGGACCTGGGATGGGATGTGAACCTTGTCCTCCTTGTTACAAGGCAACAAGATAATCCATCTGAAGTTAAGCATGTTTGGGCCTAACTAGCACTTGGATGGGGGACCTTCTAGGAAAAGCTTGGGTTGCGGCTGTAAGAAGTGTTGGTGAAGCCATTAGTGGGGTTACCCTGTGGTCTGTGTGTGGATTCCAATGATCCACTGCAGTGATGAGGATACTGTGCTGTATAAATCGGTGGCATCCTACAAATGAGATGTAAAATAGAGGTCTATACTCTCTGTGGTCATGAAAGATCCCTGAGCATCCCTTGAAAAGTTTAGGGTGTTTCCCAATGTCCTGGCTAAATTGTGCACCATAGCTTTATCATTGTTGCCCCCTAATCACTCCCTGTCTCTAATTGGCTCTCTCTCTCACTACTTCATCACCTAATAGCTAATGTGTGCTGAACATAATGGCGCAAGAATGGCTGCTGTTGCATCATCTAGGGGGATGCTGAGCACTGGTGGTGATTGTGGTAGTTCACCACTGTCTATGAAATGAGCTTTGAGTGTCTAGAAAAGCGTTATATAGATGTAATTAACTAATGAATACCACTCTGTTGCTCTGATCATTTACAGTTGTATTTTTATAGACAGTCACACTTTAACTGTGCTATATTTAGAGAGGCCAAAATAAAGTATGGACTTGCACTGTCAGTTCTCGCTTTACTCCCACATCACAATACATGCAACAGCCCAGGACCACCACCCTATTTTAAAACTGACTTTAGTCTCTGAGTTGCTGTTACTGTTTTGAGGATTTGCTAGCTCCTCATTTTCTATAGAGTACAACCAACTGGAAAGATCAATTGTTTCTCCTAGAAAGCTTTTGTAGTGTCTATAGTGACTACATCGCAATGTATCTCCTGTATCTCCTGGTAATACCTGAAATCTTTTTTTTTACAGTCTTGGAAAAAAATATTGTTTTTGTCACCTGAATCTGTCCTTCAGCTGTAGTTTCAGTTTTGTTGTCAATTGAAGAAAAGTGACAAGGTAACTGAAAAGTGTACACTTAAACAATAGCATCACATTGTAAGCTGGGATGCATGGCAGCCATTGCTCCTGTCTCACTTCTTTACCCGTGATGGACTGGTACCCTGCCCAAAGTTTCCTTCATGGTTCTGATCAACACACAAGATCCCTGTGCCTCTGAACTGGATAAGCCAACTGGAGAATCAAACAGTTCATTTATTATGGACAACTTTAGAAACATACAGAATAATGTAATGTTTTAATCATATTCTTGATTTAAAAGCTGAAGTATAGACTAGATTAGATCTTTATTGTCACATAGAGTGCAAGAGTGTAGTGAGACTCTTGTGCCACAGTTGTGGAGGAATGGGGGACGAGGAAGTATATGCAGGCAATAAGATAATTTAAAATAAATAAATGCCATAGATAAGAGTAGTAGAAGAATGACCTAATATATGTAGTGCAAAACAGAACTGTGCAGACACAGTGGGTACGGTAGATTGCACAGTTTAACAGTAATAAAAAAATATGTAATGTACATTGGAATTACACATAAACCAGCAGGCAGGTACAGTACAGGGCAGATATAGCAGAAAACCTTTATATAATATTTGAGTCTATGAGGACTGATTGATAAGTAATGAGACTGTCCCTCTATCTCTTTCATTGAGGTAGCCATGGGAAAGCTGTGCAGATGTTTGAGAATGTGTGTGAACCTGCAGTTGGATAGCCTTATTCTTCAGTGTTCTGTCACAATGAACCTCATAAGTGTTGTTATGACAGATGAAGAAGGCTATCCTGTGAGAGTACAACAGAGGTGAATGATTGAATTTTCCACCAAGTAATGAAACAACAAGTGAAAAAACATCTACAGTATTGGAAAGTAGTTCTCCTCAGATGATGAAGGGAAAAATGCCTTGCCCCCAACCTTTCTGTGTTTTTTTTTGTCGATTTGTGACACCATATAAATTAAGACAGGATGATCTAATGTCCCATGTACTGACCTCTTTAAATAGATTAACATGTTATCAACTATATATGCTTTCAGATATTCATAACCTATAAAGGATTTGACTAACAAAGGATTGTTAGCACGCCTATGATTACGATGCAAGAGTGACTTCTTGTATAGGGTGCTCTGAAGATGTCTTTCTTAAATAAGTTTCATATATAATATAGACTGCTGGAGTCTAAAGAACCTTTTATGTAAGAGTGCTGAAGTAGAACCAGGGATTGGGGTTTTTCCCTTATAAAGGTTAATGAGAGTTCATTGACCTAACCCTGAAGTGGATGAAGTAAGTGGTGTTTTTACCAGATGTGAAAACAAGAGATGAGCTGGATGGCTGGCATCAGAAATGATGGAGCCAGAGCTTCTCTCTGGTGGAGAAGATGGTATGAAGCTGAGGAAGGTCATCCCTAAATGATTTTAGAAGCAGCACGGAGAGTCTTTTGGTGGAGTGTGCAATCCTGTCAAGTCAGGTTACCAAACCACACCATGCTGTATCCACTCAGGATACTTTTAATAGCGCAGTGATAGAATTTAACCAGTCTTTTGGTTTTTAGCCCAAAGCTCTTTAGCCTTCTCAAGAAGCCTTTTTTGCAGATACAGGTGGTGTTGTCAAACCACAAAAAACAGTCAGTGTTCTGGATGCTAACTGATTGGATGGTGCCTCACATTTAAAATACTTCTTTCTGATTTCTCTTGTGTGTTTGAAATTGCTTCCACTTGCTGTGTCATGTCAGATCTAAACCGCTGTATCAACTCTCCAAGGCGACAGATAACAGCTATCGAAATTATCATTAGCAGCTAATGGATTGTAGGCGGTAGTCAATGTGTGAAATTCAGGAAAAAAATAAAAAAAAACTTTATAATACACTTCTTTTAGCTGAAAAAGCATTGCAGTATTCATGTTGACTTACTACCTAATAGTTTTTATTAAGAAAACATTCTGTTCTCTGCAATTCTTATAAATTGACCTACAACAAATATTACTTTCAAGCTTCAGTTAGCTGATTTCCTAAAACACACATGGCTAAACATTTAGAATCTTGGAGTCAGTCATTTAATCAAACTCACTCTCAAACCTTTAATAAATGTGGCTCTTCTGCCATCACAGCACTGGGGCATAGTCACAGATCATTAACCACAAGTTTGAAAAGTCTAGTGTATAAATAAAGTGCATCAGCTTGAATAAAATACATCCATGGGGGGGGGGGGGGGAGTTTTTATACTCTGTAAATTGAATGGCAGTAGTTAAGGTATGTTTGGCTCCAAAATAAAATATAGGAGACTAATTCTGTACATATACTGAACTTTTCAACACTTCGTTTTTAATGTGTTTTAATTGTTATTTTTTTCTTAGTTGTTATGTTTGGACCAATGTCTTGATATATTCAAGCCTTAAAACTTGTAGCTAACCTATCCTTTTTGACTGCCAGCAATAGGATATGTTTCTGGCTGTGTTTAGATTTGCCATCTGGTCTTAAAGGCATATTCTTTAACATGTCAGTGGACTGTTAATACGGACCTTGGGAATAGCTAATATTAATTCTACTCTTTGACACATATCCACACTTCACAATCCAGCATTTAAAAAAATATAAAGCAGGTGCAGTAGAAGCTGGACAATCCAGGTCCTGAAAAAAATGGCGACAATATATTTTTTTTTGCCACTGTTAAAATGAAGCAGAATATTGAGAATAAACTAAAGGACAAAGAGACGAGTCAGGATCATAGTTTCTATATGGGCTAGCATCAAAACTAAAGTAAATCATCCATCCATTTTCCAACCCGCTGAATCTGAACACAGGGTCACCTGGAGCCAATCCCAGCCAACACAGGACACAAGGCAGGAACCAATCCTGGGCAGGGTGCCAACCCACCGCAAGACACACACAAACACACCCACACACCAAGCACACACTAGGGCCAATTTAGAATCGCCAATCCACCTAACCTGCATGTCTTTGGACTGTGGGAGGAAACCGGAGCGCCCGGAGGAAACCCACGCAGACACGGGGAGAACATGCAAACTCCACGCAGGGAGGACCTGGGAAGCGAACGGGTCTCCTTACTATGAGGCAGCAGCGCTACCACTGCGCCACCGTGCCGCTCTAAAGTAAATCATGAAAGACAAAATACTGCATAAAAAAAATACAAAACAAAAATCAAGGCAAAACCCACATGAAAGTCTGTATCCCTAACATGACAGTGTTAGTAGCAGGATTTGAACCTTCAACCTCATGATTTGAAGTTCAAGCCTTACCACTATGCCATACTGCCGACCAATCTTCTCTTCTAATCCTGCTAATTCTTCCCTGCTATTCTTGGTCCAGTCAGTGACAAAAATGGTGGAATGTTTGACTAGGACAACAACAGAAAACTGGGATTAGGGCAAGTGGAATCCATTAACTATTGTTAGACACTGAAATGAGAGTATAAATGAAAATCAGCAGGAAAACATTTTTAGCTAAGTTGTAAGCACCATTAAGTGATTAAACACACTAAATCAGCGTTTCTCAACCTTTAAGTATTTGCGACCCGAGTTTTCATAACAGTTTTAATCGCGCCCCCTTAACGTTTCTTTGAAACCCTAATAAAATGTATTCCTATATTTTTTGCTGCCAATACACCGCTACAAGTTTTATTATGCCTACTTAAATTTTATCGACATTTATGTAACTCCATATTTATTTTTCTAGTATCAGAATATAGTTTAAGTTAATTTGTTTTGGTTTCAATATATGTATTTTTCATATTTTCTATTCTTGTTTACTTTTTTTCACATCTTCGCACCCCCTTTTTTGTTACTGGTTGAGAACCACCGCACTAAATGCAACAATTCATCCCATTATACTGTGGCATATGATTATGAAAGTCAAGTGGAAATATTAGGAAATGAAAAATTAGCACAAAGGGGGCACTAGACACCAAGCAAGATTTCACCCTGGTTAGGACACAAGTCTGTTACCGTTCACCCTCATGCACATGCTTATAATAAAGTGTCATCAGTCAACCAAACTTGGATTTCTTTGAGAAAAGTGGAAAATCTAATGTGGAAAAAATATAATGATCCAGAGAATAGCCATAGTATTCCAAATACCATAACTGCTTTAGCATTGTTACTCTCACTGCACCTTCTTTTTCTTCATTCAGCTGCTCCCGTGAGGAGTTGCCATCTTTTTCCATATTTCATCTTTTTCCATATTCCTCTCACTGCACCACTCGGAGTATTTATATCACTGTATCTGAGTGGGGAATCACAGCAGCAGCTGATCGGAAAGAGAATTATCGGTATACAGCATCAAGCACACGCTGCCTCAGCCACGGAAAAATGTTTCAAAGCCTTTCCTATACGGACCCCGCGGTTCAGAAACAGTTTCATCCTAAGAACTATAAACTCACTCAATCAATTGCTCCTTGTAGAACTGTTTGTAGTTATAAGTACAATTACCCCACTATAAACTTGCACTACAGTTATAATATTGCACAACCTGTGCCACTTTATAAAGCGCATATTTACATATGATGGCGGTATCATTTTTAAGATGAAATGCAGCAAAATATGTTGATTATATTATACAGATAAAACTTTAACTTCATTTAAATAATCTGTATTGTTAATAATGAAACATGTGAGGACACGGTGCTGCAGCGCTAGCAAGTTCACGTGTTGTTCCTGCCTTGCGCAGTATATTTGCTGAGGCTGGCGCGACACTGGAAGGATAGAAGGATAGAATTATTAAGCACATACTATGAAGATATTTCAATGTTCCTTAAAAGTTTTGAAGAATTGTCGTTGTAAGCTTACAGATGGCCTAATGTCTATTACAGAGCTGATTGTGTGGCGATTGGGTATTTGGGGAAAGAAAAGTAATGATAGGAATTGGAGGTTAGTACGTTTGAAAGAGACAGTACTGGTACAATAAATTATTTCATCGAAGGTCGCATATGGCGCAGCAGCATCTTGTGTGAGACATGAACAATCACTGCGCCATCGTGTTCCCATGTTGAATAACATGCTTTCATTCCAATCATCATAAAAATGATATAATGTATACATCTCAGTATTTTAATTATTCAGAGAGCTGTAATATCACAAATGTAATGGATTCTGTGTCCTGTCGGAGGAAAAGAAAGAACAGAAGCATGTAGTGATTCACACACATAGAGCACATTGAAGATCAAATACAAAACAAAGCATTTAACATGCTACGTTAGTTACGATGGGATTTGAGACACTGGTTAATTAAATGATTTTAAGATGAAGTTTATGATGTTCTACTTTAATGACAAAATAAACTACATGATTAAAGTGGAAATTTCGAGATTAAAGTTGACATTTCATGGTTTTTTCTCACTGTGTGCCTATTTTTTTTGTCTGTACCCTAATAAGCTTTCATATGACACTCAGACGGTGGGCTACGACTCGCCTTTTCACGGCGATTTTGATATGTGACTTCTTTTTTATTTTAGTACTCTGCGACTTTGTGAACTTGAGCTTTCCAGTATCTCCGACGCGCTATGTCACTCGATCAACTTCCTTTTGTTGTTTATTCCACTGTTTAAATCAACAAATAGTATGTTTTTCCTTTGCCTCCACTTGGTATTCACTGAAATTCTTATATTTTCCCCCATGCTTTTTCCATTGTCTTTTCACAGAACGCTGAGCTTAAGGGCTATTTATATTGATTTGCATATTCAAAGAGGCGTAATTCTGGGAGGAGTTGGGGCGGGACAGCAGGTGCGTGCACGTGCGTTGCTTTTCACGCAAACTAGGATTTATGTAGCGGAAGAACGCGGAAGTTGGCAATTGCACAGATTCCTGCATCTGGATTTTTCTGTGCGCAAGCACATTTCGGCTTTTGTGCTTACGTTGTATTATAGTGCGAATTCTACGCACAGCGTTATGCATGAGGCCCCAGGACACAGAGGTAAACTGAAAGGGCAGAATGTTAAGTTAAGTTAAAAGCCTTCCTAAATAGATGAGTTTTAAGTTGTTTTTTAAAAGAATGAATGGAGTCAGCTGATCTAATTAATTTCAGGATGTCATTCCAAACTCTGGGTGCTATGGAGCTGAAGGCCCTGTCACCCATAAAGTGCAGGTTAGTGGGAAGCACAACAAGATTGCCAGAATCAGAGGACCTTAGTAGGTGAACAGGAGCATAGCGATGGAGAAGGTCACTGATGTAGTCCGGTGCAAGGCCATTTAAAGCTTTGTAGGTTATTAATAGAATTTTATATTCAATCCTGTAAGACACAGGGAGCCAGTGAAAGCGAAGCAGGATAGGTGTGATGTGCTCACTGTGTGCAGAGTTTTGAATCAACTGGAGCTGTGATATAAGATTAGAAAGGGCATCTGCCAGCAGTGAGTTACAATAATCGATACGGGATGTGAATAAAGCATGGACAAGTTTCTCAGCATTAGAAAAGGAGAGGAAGGAGCGAACACGTGATATGTTATGGAGGTGAAAGTAAGAAAGTTTCTTAATGTGGTTTATGTGGGTGGAATAAGAAAGGGAGGAATCAAAAATGACATTAAGATTCCTTGCATCAGAAGAAGGTCTGATGAGATCAATGTCAAGATTGACTAGAAAGGAGCTCATTTTCTTAAGTTGCGCTTTAGTGCCAATTTGCAGGAGTTCATTTTTGTTGCAATTTAATTTTAAAGAGTTCTGCTCCATCTAGCTTTTAATTTCAATGAGGCAAGTTGTGAGCTGAGAAAGTTCTGATGAAGTTCCACTTTTAACATTGATATAGAGTTGAGTGTCATCTGCATAGAAATGATAACCCAGTCCAAAGCTACGAATAATATGGCCAAGGGGAAACATATAAATACAGAAAAGCAGAGGACCGAGGACAGAACCCTGAGGAACTCCTTGTACAACTGGCGCTGTGCTGGAACTGCTGTTGCCAAGGCTAACAAACTCTTGCCTATCAGTCAGATAGGACCACTGGAGGGCAGTGCCAGAGATACCCAGCATGTTCGCCATTCTGGACAGTAGAATGTCATGTCTGACAGTGTCAAATGCTGCACTGAGGTCTAATAGAATTAATATGTTGGTTTGTCCAAAATCTGCTGCCATAAGCAAATCATTGGTTACCCGAAGAAGAGCAGTTTCACTGCTGTGCTGCGCCCTGAAACCAGACTGAAAGGGTTCCATCAAATTATTACAGGTTAAGTAATTGGTAAGTTGGGAGGCTACAACATGCTCAAGAACTTTTGACAGAAAAGGTAAGTGGGAAATAGGCCGAAAGTTGTTAAGATTGTCAGCATCAAGACCAGACTTTTTTAACATTGGGGTTACAGAAGCGATTTTAAAAGTGGCTGGCACAAATCCAGTGTCGAGGGATGTATTGATTATTGTTGTAATAGTTGGGATTATGGCATGAAGGCAGGATTTAAGAAGTGTGATGGGGATGGGGTCCAGTACACAAGTAGTTGGCCTCATCTTACAAAGCAGGTCATTAACAAATGCCGATTTGTCTGGTGAAAATTTAGAAAATGAGCTAGATGGAGTGGGAAGATAGGGAAGGATATAAATCAATGATGGATTTATGTTAGTTGAATTATTTAGATCTTTAATTTTATAGCAGAAAAAGTGGAGGAATTTTTCACAGACTTCAGTAGAGGAATTAATTGGGCCAGATGCGGGTTGAAATAATTTATTAACTACAGAGAACAAAACCCTTGGGTTATCATGGCCACTTTCTATTATTCTGCCATAATGTGTGTTCTTGGCTGCAGTTAGTGCTTCTCTGTAAGCTCTTTGATGGTCAGAGAAAACCTGGAAGTGTACAGTGAGGCCAGTCTTACGTGACATTCTCTCAATTTACTGCGTAACATTCAGGTGCGTTCATTGATTTGGTTTGGTTTTCTAGTAACTTCATCAAATACTTTGCTACAACAATTTTTTTTATTATATATTTTTGTAACAGTCAGTCATATTAAAAATACATGATAATAGAATGTAATTATATGTGTTAATGGCATACATAATTGTTTTAAATTCCATTTTAAAAATATCATGTGGCTGAAATTGCATTCATAGACAGCAGAGTGCAGCTTAAGTGATGAAAAGATTCACATACTATTGTTACCACCACACTACCACGCCCCCTCATTGAGCTGCGAGTGTGGTGATTATTTATTTAAAAACTGGCCATCTGTTTAGAGCCATCCATCCATTTATCAACCCTCTGAATCCGAACACAGGGTCACGGGGGTCTGCTGGAGCCAATCCCAGCCAACACAGGGTACGAATCCAATCCCAGGCAGGGTGCCAACCCACTGCAGGACACACACAAACCCACCAAGCACACACTAGGGCCAATTTAGAATCGCCAATCCACCTAACCTGCATGTCTTTGGATTGTGGGAGGAAACCAGAGCGCCTAGAGGAAACACACACAGACATGGGGAGAACATGCAAACTTCATGCAGGGAGGACCCGGGAAGCGAATCCGGGTCTCCTAACTGCGAGGCAGCAGCACTATCACTGCACCACCCTGTTTAGAGCCATGGATCCCCTATATCACAGGCAGTTGCAGAAGTCAGACTGTTAGCATAAAAGAAAACCTACCCCTGCATTCTGGTGCAGTAGGATACAGTTATTACCTTGAACAGAGATGAATAGATAAACAATATAAAAAGTAGCGAACTGAATGAAAAAAGAAAGTCATTATTACAAAATTGAAATGTTTGTCTAACGTTGTACCTTTCTTATATGGTAATACTAAGTCACCCAACCCCTCCTACATCCGACTCCACCCTATCCTGTGTCCTGCAGTGAGGTGTACTTGCTTCAGCATATACAACTGCAGGTATTTCACTGTTCTGTCATCAAGAACGGCTGTCAAATGAGTAAAAGAAGTAACTGCTCTCAAGATAAATGTGAAACAGTAAACTGATTCATAGCTGAAGTCACACAGAGTATTCCTCTGTTTTAACATAGATTAATTCACCAATTCTTCCTAAAGGGATATTTTAAAATTTTAAAAATGTGTTCAGCATCCAATATTCTAGATGATATCACAATGAAAATGTGCCCTGACAAATTTTCTTAAAAAATAAGAGTGCCAGATTTCAACAAAACCAGTTGTTTCATGTTGGCAAATGGACTTGGCTATGTGACACCCCGTGTAGTGGAATTTGGAATCACCAGCCTACACTCTAGGTGTCTAGTATGTGGGACCGAGCGTGACCAGGATGATGGTGTAAGACAGGGAGACACAGACACAAAAAGGGTTGGGGTTTTTGAAAAATAAAGTGAGGTTTTATTTACAGGTGCACTTAAAGAAAAAATCAAAAATAATGTCCTGCGGAATTTATATATATTAATACACAGTCCAATACCGCAAAGGACACTCAAAATCAGTAATTAAATGGAGCCCAGAAATGACTATATACAGTATTTACAGTGCTTCTTGAAAGTCCCAAAAGAAAAAGTAAAATACACACAAACTAGTGAAATCCAAATATATACACAAAAACAAAATGTGAAGCTGTCTTCCTCCACAGTGATCCAAGTCAGGAAGCTGCTCCTCCAAACAGTGTATAATACAGGATTCACCCAAAAATATTCAAAAATACAGAAAAAGTGTATATACAAAAATAAACAGTGCACCACTAACCTCAACCCAATAAATACCTCCACCAAAGTTAATCCAGAGATATTTATATGAAAAAATATTTACAAAAACAAAGCACAAGCCATAATGCTGTTCTGCCAGGTACTTTTCTCTAAGAAGATCTATTCAGAAAAGACCCCCTCTAGAGGCCACGATTCCCTTTTGTATTCGGCGCCCCTACGCTGATCAATTAAACCGCCGTACGTCATCCCTCCCGGGGTACGCGATGACGTGAACGCGTTTGCGAAAAGCGGCGTCTACTTTCCCACATAATTACTATAAAAATCGAGCAGCCGGCGCGCGCGCGCGTATAGCTGTGCCGGCTTTTCAGACGCGGACTGCACTTCATGCCTTAAGTGAACGTAAGCATTTTTCTATTTTTTTTCTCCTTCCCCTGAGCTACAGCTCAGACAACTACAAACACGGGATCCCCATGCTAACCTGGGTTAAATAATATTAAGGCGCTTCACACTTTCTTTTGCTACTTTAGAGTTATGATGTCGCGGGAGGCACATGCAGTGAGTGGAGGACCGACAACGCCATCCCGGCCGGACAATGGCAAGGCTGTCTCTCCAGTCTACATGAGACCCGCCGTGACACTCCCCAAAAGACGCTAATATTGTCAGCGAAGACATCTGACTGCACTATATAAATGAAAAAAGGCAAGTTTCCTTTCTTTATACCTTTTTTCCTCCAAACAAAAGCCTCCCTCTTTACCCAGCAGAGGACGCTTAACTAATTTTATTTACTTAATGGTAATGCCAGTAAGGCACATTACCACAGGCTATCGCAGTAGATGCTTTTCATAATAGATGTGAAAACACCTAAAAAAGAAGCAGCTGTTCCAAGTTTAAATCCCAATTAGGATTTTGCCGTGGCTGGAAATGTCTGTAAAGGATCCTCAAAGGGGGTACTTATTGGAGTTACATGAACTCTTAACTACTCACACTGTTTCTCATCTAATAAGTACTTGCGCGGTGTACTTTATGCACCAGTGTTAAAATGGCTATTTATATGCACGCTGTAAGGTGGTAATAATTTTATATTGTATATGTTTTAATGTAATTTAATACCATATTACTGAATATTAAGACACAATCTAGGACTATCTGAAAATAAACCTGATCCGCTTCTCCAGTGCTAACTCGTCACCGGTCACACTTTCATCCACTTGTAGTGAATCAACCTGAGAATAGATGGTAGATGCTGCTGGTAGATCCAAGTAAAAGGATGTTGGACAAAAATAACGGATATTGGGTGCAAAATACATCAGCGTGGGTAGTTAAGGGTTAACCTGGGCAAGCCCAGTATTGGATGGACCCTGTCAGCCGTTTGTTTTGCATTTTTGTAATTCTGTTGTCTTTTCATTCAGGTGGTAACATCATTTAAGTTGGCATTAGTTTCTTATTGATAAGAAGTGTAAAAGAGCTGAGCTCTCACTGGTAGGGTATTTTTTACACAGATTTATGTATAATTGTTGTTGATTATAAATGTTTGTGTTTCTTCTGTAAACTTCTATAAATACCACAATTGTTTCAGTTACAGTTGTTCAGATTGTTTTTTGAAGTTAGGGTTCCTTTTAAGGAATAGTGGGCCCATTGCCTCAAGGAACTAGAAAAGTCAATAGCTCAAAGGAGAACCATTGCACCATGGCACCAGCCTGTGGGCAGGAAATACAAATATTGCTAAAAGTTGGACTATATAAATAAAATGTAGTTGTATTATTATTATTATTATCATAAAGAACATAAGAAATCTGACAAACGAGAGGAGACCATTCAGTCCATCAAGCCTGTTTGTTTAGCTAATAGCGAAGATCTCCCAATATCATCCAGATTCTTCTTAAAGGTTCGTACATGTCTCAGTAGTTTGTTCCACATTCCCACAACTCTTTGTATACAAAATGCTACCTGACTTCAGTCCTAATTGCACTTCCCCTTAATTTCCACTGATGTCCTTAAGTATGTGATTCATCATTAAGTTTAACATATTCTGCTGGAACTGCTTTATCACTCTTCTTTTTCTTCATCTGTCGCTATACCCATTTTTTTAAGGGGTTGCTATGTTATTTTTTTATTTATACTCCTCCAATAGAGGTTTTGGCCTGATTTATCCCTGCATTTGAGAATGTATAGGTCCTGGATTAGGTCCCCAAACAGTCCTTTCTCCTCAAGACTAATTATTATTATTATTATTATTATTATTATTATTATTAATAATAATAAAATGAAATGCCTAATAGCTGGTTTGGGTGTTTCAATAAATTATAAAGTGAATCTGTCAGTCAAGTTATTAATAGAGTTAGATAGCAATCTTTTCTCAAAGTTGGATTTTAATTTTTTGTAGTCTTGTCCTAAAAAATCATAAAGCTGTTATTTTAGAGGTTTCAGAGGTCAAGGATTTCAATGGTTTCATTAATTTTGTTTTTGTTCTAATGCCTTTTTATAAATGTTTCTTTTTGAAATCTTTCTCCCACAATGTCATATTTTGTGTGTATAGCTGCTGCCATTGTTGTCATGTAGTTGCTAGGCTTTAAGATCTGAGATGCACATCACATGACATCAACACCCGAACGGAATAAAGGTTGGCATCACACATTACCACATCAGTCGAGTATTTAGATTATTTTAAAGAACATGGCGTGTGATTTATTGTGACCTCTTAGTTTTGACTCATTTTAGTTTCCTGACTTTGACTCTTGTCTTAATTTATAAATCAAACTTGACTTCCTGGCTCCCGACCTTCTCCCTATGTCCTTTTTGACTCAGATTTCGCCTTCACATTTTGGGCTCTGTTTAAATCTCTACATTTACTTACTTACTTTCAAACTTACTGTACTTTTCTCATTTCATCTCCTTAACCCTAATTTCAAACCACTTATGACTGTTTCTTCCTGTGTAGTCATGTTTAATGATAATGTAGATCTATCTATCTATCTATCTATCTATCCATAATGATAATGTAAAAATGAAATGTATTAAAACATACACTTAAATTGTTCTTTACGTGATGTAAACATTTAATGACCAATGCTCAACAGTTAATCAACATAACAGGTAAAAGCTGAATTACTTAAAGTGAAGATTCAACAAGAAAAGAACGTCTGACCAGATGAAATTAATTTTGCATTTTAGTATCAAACATAACCAGAATTAAATTCTACAATTACTTTAACTAGAAATCTGGTTGAAGAGATCTCCGTTCTTGTGGTCTCATTTTCAAATAACTGTACTGCATGCATGTCAGTTGCAAGCACTTTCTGTAGTGCTAAAGGAGGCAACATAATTAAGCCAACTATTTGGTATTGGTAAGTGGCACTGCCAAGCCTCCAGAGGCACCATTTTGTTCCAAATGTAGTAATTCAAGTGACAGGTAAGCAAACTATGGCTATAGTATTGTACTCTTTTCATCCATGATGTAGTGAGAAAGAAGGCAAAAGTAGCTGCCCCCTAGGAAGGTGAAAAATTACATCGGAGCATTAGGCTATGCCTTTTTGCATAAGTTAAAATGTATTGCTGCAATACTTATTTTCAGAATAAAAAAGTTATGTGTAAATAAGCAAAGAGGAGTATTTTTCTATTTTATCTTGTAGTTAGGGCGGCATGGTGGCGCAGTGGGTAGTGCTGCTGCCTCGCAGTTAGGAGACCTGGGTTCACTTCCCGGGTCCTCCCTGCATGGAGTTTGCATGTTCTCCCCGTGTGGGTTTCCTCCAGGTATTCCAGTTTCCTCCCAAAGACATGCAGGTTAGGTGCATTGGTGTTTCTAAATTGTCCCTAATGTGTGCTTGGTGTGTGTGTGTCCTGTGGTGGGCTGGCACCCTGCCTGGGGTTTGTTTCCTGCCTTGCACCCTGTATTGGCTCCAGCAAACCCCCGTGACCCTGTAGTTAGGATGTGGTGGGTTGGATAATGGATGGATGGATCTTGTATTAAGTTCTTTCAATCTAACATTGTATGAGACCAATTAACTAGTTTTGAACTGTAGATAGCCAAACCCTATCCCAGCATCACAGAGGGCAAGACAGGAACCAGTCCTGGACATCCCACCAACCCAAGCATTTTGTAGAACCTCCTTAGTTGTTTCGATTGTCTGTCTGAAGGCAGCATCTCTCCTGAACTTGTAGAAACGGCTTCAGCTGAGGGTGAGTACACATAACAATCTGCCAACACCAAAGATGAATTGTTAATGTTTTTAAACTTTTTTGCACATTTTATCAAACCTTGTTGATGGTATAAATGTATTTTTCTTTTTAATAGTTTTATTGCTTTTATTATAGCGATAGATAAAAAGAGTAATTTCTTTTCTTTTTTTTTTTTTGTTGACTTGTGTTCGTTCAAAGCCTCAAATAAACAAGTGAAGGCAGCTGGAAGCTGCCTGAGTTCCACATTACAGCACTGCATTTAAATTTAGATTAACTATGTGGATTAGAAAATAACAAAACATGGAGGTGAAATAAAATAAACAGAGTCTTCAAGAACAAGGCATCACACAGGAGATGAAAGAGATGACCAAATTCACTTTAAATTAGATCAGCTTCCTGATCTTACATTGAATAAACATTTATCTGGAATTGAATCTGATGAGTAAGTGGTGCCAAAAGAAATATTAAATTGGATAATGGAGTAGCAGGTTAATTTCATTCACCCTCTAGTACTTGTTGGAGTATAAATCGATTGATTCACTTTGAAATTAAGATGAAAATTCTCTGGAGGCTCGTAGTGAGGGAAGAAAAACTTTTAATGCAAATAGGTTACACTAAAATGCATAAACCTGTTTAGTTTACATTGACGGCCATCTATGCAGTCCATGAAGGGCTTGATAGAAATGAACTGGCAAAGCATTAAAATCTGGGTTTGAAGTTTATATTTAATAGGAATAATGGCCTTTGTGGAGTGGCAGGAATGGCACTAGTGGCACTGAGGAGAAATTGACACTTGTCAATTGGATGACACATTACGTTACAAAGTGCCTTCATTATAAAAAGGAAGTGTTTGGTTTTGTGGCCTTGTTTTGAAAGTTGATAACAGAAAAAGAAATAAACTACTTAAGTGAACTATAAAATCAGCATGTAAACAGTGTGTATAAATATAGGATGTCTTCAGTTAAACTGGCAAAAGGTGAGCTAGAGAAGCATGACACTTGTGCATCACTTGTTTTCATATTCCATTGACTGGTCTGAAATGGTCTCATCATGCCTGCCTCTTCCAACTATATAAACTTCTTCACTTGGGTAAGGGCTCTTTGTAGAAGACTGTGATTTTATTGTGTTATGTATTATTTGCTTTAAAAAGTTAAGAACATTAAAAACAATATTTCATGACACGTAACTTCTTTTTACGTTCACTTTTGACTTCTTTAAAAGCAGCAAGATTTCAACAAAGAAAGAGGAAGAGTTAGGAGACACAGTAGGTGTTATATTTAAGCCAGGGCTCCTGGCTGGGGAAAAAAATCCTCATTTTGTCTCCTTTTTGTTAATATTTACATCATTTTTTTATGTTAATGTTTCTCATCTGCATTGTGTGTTATGTCTTGGTTATGTTACATTATTTTTGTAGGTGGTCCCCCAAGAAGCAGGGCTATTGGCCAGTCACTGCCAGGAACTGCCCTCTGCCCTATAAATAGAGAGGGTCTCCCACAGTTCCTGGTGGTTCAGTGTTAATGCTAGGGAGTTTTTTGGTCAGTTTCTGTGTTATATTACATTCTGTACTTTTCTGAATTATTGGATTTTTTTTTTAATTCTGCTCTGTTTTTTGATTTCACCTTGGGATTCTGTATTGTGACTTGTTTGCTTTGGACTGCCTTGTGTTTTGGGCAGTTCTCTTTTGCCTTCACACTCCATGGAGCTTCATAGTGCGTGAAATACTTAATGTGAAGAATAAATCTTTTATATTATTGATATTTAGTGCTTGTCCTTACTGCTAGCTGTGGTTTGATGGGTTATATCCCCAAATATTGGGCAACTTTGAAAGTGGTTTTGGAACTGATTTGGATTTATGTGCTTTCAGACTCCCAGACATCAAAAATAGGCATTCTTACACAGGGAGAGGATTTCGGCATTTTGAAATGCAGACAGGCAACTTTTATAGACAAACAGAGTTTCGAGAAAGATCAAAACTTTAAACATAAAAAAATTATATTTTAAGAACGGTCGAGTTCCAATAATTATTTTCTGGACTTTTCACTTGAACCACTCAATACTTTTGTGCATGCACACCTCATGAATATGTGCTCATATGGTCTGTTGAAATAATTTTGGACAGGGGCTAGGGGTGTTCATCTTGGCCCTGAGAAGCTATAAAAAGTCAATGACTTCAAGTGGGAGAAAGAGAAACAGGAAGAACACATTCACCAAGAACACCCTTGCCATAAGATGCAGCAGTGTAACCTTAAGAGGCTAAATGCCACCCATATAATGGTTAAGGGAACCAGAGTGTGGGCCTACGTAACAAAGAATCTTGGTGCAGAAATATAGGAATCTGTGTTTTAGTAGGGGGTCACCCCAAAACCCTTCCGTGATTAAATAGATGGAACATATTTAACGATATATATTGTAAGTGCCATACAGGATGGACGGGCCCACCGACCAGGAGAGAGGAAGGTTCCTTGCCCAGACGGGAAGCTCTAGGCACATGGACAGGCATCCCGGCCAAGAGAAAGAGAGGTTCTGTAGCTGCCGAAGTGTAAGGCCGGGTCAAGCATGGGTAAACGCATGCCAAAGAAATCTCACAGTCCAAAAGTTTGTTTTATAAATATTTAGTGAAAGTTAAAAGCAAATAATCCACACAAGAATAAAATTTAATTTCTCCATTTCAAGACAGCATCACTTTTCCTCGGTGTGCAATCGGGCAGTAAACGCTGCTAATCTTCGCACTCTCACCCGTGCACATCCTGCAACAAGCTCTTCTACTTCTATCAAGGCTGCTCTCCTGAACGTGAGATCAGTGTCTAATAAAACTTTTATTCTGCAAGACTTCATTACATCAAATAATCTGAGACTTGGATTTTAAATGGTGACTCTTCATGTTTTACTGGCTTGGTTCCATCAGGTTATTCATTTTTAAACTCTCCTCGTTTGACTCGTCGTGGGGGGGGGCATTGCCACTATTTTAAAAAGTATGTTCTTGTGTCGGAGCCTTACAAGGGATCCGTTTAGCAGCTTTGAACTTCAAGTTTTCGAAGTGTGCAGCTCCCCTTCTTTGTTGTTTGCCGTGGTTTATATACCTCCTGTAATTAATGATTCTTTCATTTCTGAATTCTCTGATCTCCTGGCTGATATCACCCTCTCCCATGACAAAATATTTATTGTTGGTGATTTCAACATTCACGTTTGTTGTCAATCGAAACCTTTGGTCAAAGACTTTTTATCACTATTGGACTCATTTGATTTTATACAGCATATTAATTCGCCAACTCACTCTCTCGGTCACACCCTTGATCTCGTTCTTACTCGTGATATTTCAGTGAATAGTATTGATTTATGTGATGTTTCTTTCACTGATTACTTTTCTGTAATGATGGATCTGAATATTACTGTTGATCTCCCGACTAATAGTTGTCCCCCACGCTGCTTGCGCTTTTTAAATTCTTCTACTATATCTGATTTTAAAACCATTTTCTCTAATCTTTATATGCATGACCAAAATAATGATATCGATGACTCTGTCGTAAAATTTAATTCCTCCTGTGAAACGGTTTTAGACGCAATTGCTCTGCCCAAGATACTCAGTAATAAGGTAAGACCTGCTCCCTGGCTAAATGAAAGTACGCGATCACTGCGCCGCGCCTGTCGAACTGCTGAACGGCGTTGGAAAAAAGATGGACTGACTATCTCTAAACAGATTTTCAGGACTTCTCTCTTCAATTTCCAGGCTGAAGTTAAAAAATCGAAACATGACTTCTTTGCCGATTTAGTATCCCGCCGTTCAAACAATCCTAGGGTTTTATTTAATTCAATTAATGCGGCCATTCACCCTCATTCTACGATGGGGTTAAATAGCACTGTTCATTCATGTGAGCAGTTTCTATCTTTCTTTGTCAGCAAAATTGATACTATCCGCCGTGGCATTGTTCAAACTAGCTATGAACTTCCTACTGTTAATCATGACATTGTTCTAGATTCCTTTGATCAAGTCTCACTTTCAATGCTAAAAAGAACTATTGACACCCTTAAACCAGCTTCCAGCCCCCTTGATATTGTACCACCACGTCTCTTAGTGGAAGCCTTTGATGTGTTGGGCCCATCTTTACTAGCCATTATAAATGATTCTATTAGTTCGGGGGTTGTGCCCTCATTTTTTAAACATGCTGCAGTCCGTCCCCATCTAAAAAAGGCAGGATTAGATCCTGGAGTTTTAACCAACTTTCGTCCAATTTCCCAGCTCCCATTTCTGGCCAAAATACTAGAAAAAATTATTTATAATCAATTGGTCAATCACCTTAACTCCAAAAATTTATTTGAGACCTACCAATCTGGTTTTAGGCGTTATCATGGTGTTGAAACGGCACTCCTGAAAGTGTTCAATGACATCTCTCTTATTACTGACTCAGGTGATGCGGCAGTCCTTGTCCTCCTTGACCTGTCCGCTGTCTTTGACACCATTGACCATGAAATATTGCTGATGCGGCTCGAACATCTTGTTGGGCTTAAAGGGGCTGCTCTTAACTGGTTCAGGTCATATTTAACTGGTAGACACTTTTCAGTGACTTTAAATTCCTCTTTTTCATCTACTGTTCCTCTTAAATATGGTGTCCCTCAGGGATCCATTTTAGGTCCTATTTTATTCTCTATATACCTTCACCCTATTGGAGCGATTTTTAGGAAATTTAACATTTCTTTTCACTGCTATGCTGATGATACTCAGGTTTATATTCTCGTCTGCAACTCTGCAACAAATCAACTCCACAACTGTCTGTCTGAACTAAGATCCTGGATGGCCAATAATTTTCTTGATCTAAATCAAAATAAAACGGAGGTGCTTATAGTGGGTCCACCAGCTAAAGCCCAAATTGGTCTTGGACTTCTCGGCTCTTTCTCTGCCTTTTCCAGACCTCAAGTCCGCAATCTTGGTGTTACCTTTGATAGCAACCTCTTTTTTGAGAAACAAGTAAATTCTGTTGTCAAGAGTTGCTTTGTCCAACTTCGTCTATTAGGTAAGATAAAGCCTTTTTTATCTTCTAAAGATCTTGAGAAAGCTACTCATGCTTTTATTTTTTCTCACCTCGATTATTGGAATTCGCTGTATTCTGGGTTTAACAAATCCCTGATACACAGGTTACAGCTGGTCCAAAATGCTGCCGCTCGCTTTCTGGTTGGGGCAAGGAAGTATGACTCTGTTTCTCCTATTTTAGCTTCGTTACACTGGCTGCCTGTCAGTTTTCGAATTGATTTTAAAATCTTGCTGCTAGTTTTTAAATCGTTACATGGACTCGCTCCTGCCTATTTATCTGAACTGTGTGTTTTACACCAGCCATCTAGAGTGCTTAGATCTTCTGGTCAGTTGTCTCTTGTTGTCCCTCGTACCAAATGTAAAACCAAGGGGGACAGGGCCTTTGCAGCTGCTGCCCCTCGCCTGTGGAACTCTCTACCTCATCATATTAAGGAGTCGTCTACAATTGAACAGTTCAAAACAAGATTAAAAACTCACTTCTTTTCACTTGCATTCAGTGACCTTCAGTAATACTGATGGTTTTCCTCTTTGTGATCATATAACATCATTCCTATTTATTATCTATCTTATTTTATGTTTATATATTTTATTACTATTTATGTTTTATTGTTTATTGTTTTTTCTTTTATTCTATTATTGTAAAGCACTTTGGCCGCAGCATTACTATGTTGTTTTAAATGTGCTATATAAATAAAGTGACATTGACATTGACATAAAAGAAAAAATAGTTACACACGTAGAATTAAAGACAAAAAAAGGAAAAATTTATCTTCTATAAATCTTCTAAGTTATTTCTGTACTTAAAAGTTCTTTACTTCTTCTTTCTATACTTAAACGTTCTTAATTTCTTATACTTAATGTTTCTTAATTTCTTCTTCTGTACACCTTAAGCATATGGCACAGCACATAAATTAAGTGCTGTTTTCTTACTTATTTATTTCACAAACTCAAAAGGCCCATAGGCTAGTTGGCATGGTTTAAAACCTTATGCCTTCCACACCTTACTGATGGCAAGGCTGTCACTAACTAACTATAATGTTTACTCAAAGCTGTTAGAAATGGCAAAAATATACCAATACAATTCTACTTATGGGGGCTATAGGAACCTCCCATAGATTATGCATGTGGCTCTGAGGCTAGGGATCTGCACTGGTAAATGCCAAAAAGGGACTTTGCTCTGTTGGGCCCTTAAGCTGCAATTGCTGAGCACTTTGAGTAGTGAGAAAAGCACTATATAAATGCAAAGAATTATTATTGTCATCTATTAAAATGTTCATGAATCTTATAGAACTAGGAAAATGGCTCTTACAGGTTCCTTGCCTGCAAAGGAAGCCCCAGGTGGATGGACAGGTGCCCTGACTGGATGTATTCACAATACCTTTTCCTGACTGAGATAAAAGGCAAAGACAGTCTCTAGGGATTGTTTATTTTCCCAGGATGCTAGATGGCAGCAGCCCTAGATATCGATAACCATTTGGACACCAGCAGGGAATGTCGGGAATTGTAATCCAGTAGCGCTGCCTTGCTTGGGTCTATGGGCGCCGCAAGAGTTGGCTGCAGAGAGTTACACTCCCTACTATTTGGAACTTCAATTTGACCCGGAAATGCTTCCAACGGGCAAAGCCCTGGCTCCGGAGGTACTCATGGGTCTTCAATAAAAAGGACTGTACCACCTTGTCTAGGTGAATTGGAGCTGGGAGGAAGGAAGGAAAGCAATACCCATCTTGGAAGAATAAAAGTGCGGTGGAGAGAGAGGAAGACTGAAAGAAGGAGACATGACCTGTTTATTGTTTTTATAAGGTATTTTTGTAATAAAAACCCCTTTATTTGAACCCAAGACTGTTTTGTGTGTTCATGTTTGGGGTTTGAGGCTCTGTGGCATTGGCACCCCCTAGCCTTCACTATATATACTCAGCAAAAAAAGAAACGTCCCCTGACTTTCAACTGTTTTTACTTTCAGTAGACTTAATGTGTAAATATTTGTATGAACACTAAAAGAGTCAACACCATAAGACATAAACTAAAAATGTTTCACAATGTGTCCCTGAATGAAGGGAGGCTCAAAATCAAAAGTACCAGTCAGTATCTGGTGTGGCCACCAGCTGCTTGAAGTACTGCAGTGCATCTCCTCCTCATGGACTGGACCAGATTTGTCAGTTCTTGCTGTGAGATGTTACCCCACTCTTCCACCAAGGCACCTGCAAGTTCCTGGACATTTCTGGGGGGAATGGCCCTAGCCCTCACCCTGCGATCCAACAGGTCCCAGACGTGCTCAATG
>JANRMT010062836.1:10475991-10516943 GCA_026402145.1 Polypterus bichir lapradei
GAGGATATTTAGATAACTTCTTAATTGTTATCCTTTTATGAACTGTTATACATGGTATTTTTAATAGCTTTGCTGGTTAAGTATGTGTGGCAGTGAGTATTTTTCAACTGATTGTCTGCAGCAAAGGCAGTTATGTTTTCTTCTGCTTTATTAGAGTTCCAAAATGGGTACCAAAAACATGTGACCACGCCTCATGATCTCATACGTCCACCATGTGACCACATTCAACATATCACATGTTAACATAATGAGGTTGTGACCAACAACACTTGTGCCTGTACCTGGAAACAGTAGAAAATTGCCAGTAAACAAAACAAAAAAGAAAATTATAATAAAATACTCAAAACACTGGAAAGAACACTGCCAATGAGGTGAAGAACATCTAAATATCCATGGCCATATACAATATATGCTGAAACTACTCTAAATTATGATGCAATATGCCATCAATGAATTTAGTTAATAGAAGTGGTATAGTGGTGGGTTGCACTGCCTCTTCACATTTCCACTGACTTATCGTAATCCCCAGTCAAATCAACGTCTGTAAGCTTTCTCCAGATACTCCAGCTTCATACAACATCCCAAAGACTTCTTAATGTAGCTTGTTAAAAGAATTTAAGTTGTTGCCAGTGTGGTTGTGTGATGGTCTTAGACTCTGGTGCTGGTGCAAGATGCTGAGTTAAAACATCTTTATGGGGCAAACATTACCAGTTAGATTAATAGGAATATTTAGGGCAGTATAAGTTCCAAGAAATACGGTACCACCCCACTGTCTGAGCATACTGTTTGAGAACCATTAAATAGTACCACCTTACTAAATAGGGGATTGTTAGAAATTGTGGCCTACTTGATTGAATGAATACTCCAGGAGTTGCCTCAATACGTGTGTGTGCCTTGGTAAGTAAATCAATGTGCTAACTGGATATCATCCATATTTCCCTGCTGAGAATGAACAGATATGTGAGTAAATTACAAGAGCCAGGGATGATCTGAGGATTTCTGTTTTGCATTCCTCCTTTTTTTACTGGTCCAGAAACAGAATCCAAACAAAGAAATGTTGCTGGCTCAATTAACAGAATGGAAATTCAGACAGGAAATCAGAAGTCCTGAAATTTTAAAATGAGAATCTGGGTCAGTGTGTAATTAAAATAAGCAAGAATTCTTCTTCTTCTTTGGCTGCTCCCGTTAGGGTTGCCACAGCGGATCTTAAAATCTTAAAATAAGCAAGAATAAATCTTTATATTAAATAACAGTTCCAAGATTATTTCATTTACACCCTCAACTCATGCTTAGTCCACCTTCAGTATAATATACAGTAAGAGTGAGTGCAGAAAGGAAACCTGAAAATTATATCTGGCTCAGTCTGACTGCCCCTGACATATAGATGGAACACAGACTCACAATATAAATGTAATGTATAAAAAATCACTTACCACTGCATATTTAAACAGTTCTGGAAGCTTTCTGGTCGGCAGCTATGCTAATTTATTCTCTTACTCTCAATAAAAAGCTTCAGATATACAGGAGTCAGCACATTGGCACGGAGTTCGGAAGTGGCCACCTGCATCACAGGCAAGAGGGGATTTGATGTGATAAAACAGGATTTCTGCAGATCATTCACTACATGGTCTGTGCCTTTCTAAATTCCAAGGCTTTCAACGATCATGCCTTTGGGTAACAATACGTGCGCGACTTGCTAAAAATTCAGGTTTAAAACCTTTACATTTTCATTTGAAAATGCACAGCGTCTGTGCTTTTGGCAGGTTGTTTTCCCTCATATCACTCTAGTGAATTACCATGAAAATTGGTTATGAAATTGTAGAGATGTCAAATGCAATAATTAATCTAGAAGCATAATTGCCAACATATCTCATTTCTTTAGAATTGCTCTTTTGGCATTTTACTTGGATTGAATGAAAAGCAAGTGTTCTAGCGGTAGTTTAGATTACATGGGATCTTTGCATATTCATTAAATGACCTTTGTACTTTATGTAATGAAAGAAATAAATTATTGGTGTACTGTACATATATACAAAGTATATATAAACAATGGAGGAAGTAAATTGCAATTGTCAAGGATGTATACCAGGGGATCACCTTCCTGGCTCAACTGAGGTAAGTGATACCGTTCCAGGACCAGAGGGGGCGCAGTCTCTAACTGCTTCTTTTATTCCACCGACAACTCAGAGAAAACTCCTGGTGTGGGCTCCATAAAAAGGGATGTCCCTGGAAAAAGGTGTCTCATTCAAACCCGAACCATATATAAGATGGAGCTCCTATGGCAGTGGATAACTTTTGGGCTGTTATAGTCAGTAACTTTCATTTGTGCCCTCATGCTTTTGTTTTCTTTTACTTAGTTATTAAATGGGGTTAGCCAGTTATTTGCCCCAACTATTACTGGTGGACTGCTCCGTTTTTTTCTGATGGGTACACAATGTACTGTCTTTAACAAATATTAAAAACCTTTCCCATTCAAAACTCGGTGTTCATACTTCAATCATTTCAAGTGATGCGTCATCCAAGTGGACATTTTATGGGCTGAGATGAAAGAATCTTTCAACGATGCTACCAAACTAGATGGTGAACAAATCCAACTAGATGGACTAATACCATATTGTGTACACCCACCCTTATTGGGTGCAATAAAAGAAAAAGGTGAAAAGGAAGGGTCTAAAAATGTGGCCACATTACAAGATGGGTTTGAAGTTCATAGATTATTTTTCTCTTAGAAAACAGAAAAGTGTACCATAATATATTGTATCTGATTTATCACTGTATGGATATGTGGAATGGGAAGTGAGGAACATATTGGGATGAGGCAGGGGGACCAGAGCTTGTGCTTAGGGGCACCAAAGTGTCTTAATCCTGCTCTGTTTCTTTTCTGAATTTGCATACAAACAGTTATAAAGTCATTTTTAACAATCTTAGATGGTTCAATTAGGATATGTAATTAATGTCATTTGCTTATTTCAGTTGTGTTGTTCATTTGAGGGGCGACATGGTGGCGCAGTGCAGTGGTAGCGCTGCTGCCTTGCAGTTTGGAGACCCGGGTTCGCTTCCCGGGTCCTCCCTGCGTGGAGTTTGCATGTTCTCCCCATGTCTGTGTGGGTTTCCTCCGGGTGCTCCGGTTTCCTCCCACAGTCCAAAGACATGCAGGTTAGGTGGATTGGCGATTCTAAATTGGCCCTAGTGTGTGCTTGGTGTGCGGGTGTTTTTGTGTGTGTCCTGTGGTGGGTTGGCACCCTGCCCAGGATTGGATTCCTGCCTTGTGCCCTGTGTTGGCTGGGATTTGCTCCTGTGACCCTGTGTTTGGATTCAGCAGGTTTGAAAATGGATGGATGGATGTTCATTTGAGTTCCACTAGATAATGTATGATTCAGAGTTTTACTCACACGGTTTTTCTAGAGTTTTATCAGAAAAGAGCAGATAGCCTTCATGCTTCTTGTGAGTAAATATAACATAATATCATATTAAATGAGGCAGCTCTACCATGTAAGTCACATGGGTACTCTCCTCTGGGCTCACTCAGTGCAGCTCAGTGCAGCACAACTGACGGAATCCAAAGAAATGTGACATTCATTAGGCAGACAGCACAGACTTGGTGTGCACAGGTTTCGCACCATTACACAAGAACTAAAACTGGTTTCTTGTGCTGAGGTTAATATGCAGCTGGTACTCCATTCCACTTTATACTCCAGAGCCCTACAGGAAGTAGCAGAAACGCCTTGGCATCAACTATTCTGGTAAACATGTGCAAGAGACATGAAAATGATGAAAAAAGAACAGTTCAAGTGTACTGAATCCCCTGCTGTCAAGAAATGGATTGCTGTGCTCCTTTGTCTTATAGCAAGTTAAACCCTGACTGCTGAAGTCATTCATATAATTCTGTCCTCACAAATGCCCATCAGGGCATTGTACAGTTTACGACATGGATTTAACACTGAGTATTTCTCTTTTTTATTAAATGAACTTTTGAATCTGATATTTCTTAAGAACCACAGATCCACACTAGCAAATCTCATTGTCATCACTGGCATCTTCTCTGACTAGGCCACATTTTTTGAGGTGTTTTTTTTTTTTCAATCTATATTTCCACATAATGAATCTGGCAAAAAATGGGGTTTCCTTGAGTCGTAAAAAGAGTTTCATTAATAAAATAATGTCAAGCTAATGCAAGTTTGTTTCAGATGTGTATGAGACATTTTCAGGGTCCCCAAAAATACTTCATTACTGTGGTGGAATAACAGAACACACTCCACATTTGGCTCTCACTGCCCTCTTTTTCACAAACTAGTGGAGTGTCACTTCATGATAAATGTATAAAAGCCATTTTTTAACCTCATGGATTTATTAATTAAATACCTCGTTTAAAATCTGGTTCCAATTTTCAAACTTCAAATAGCTGTTAGTGTTGTATAGTTGGATTTGGGAGTTACTCTGATGTTCTACTGGAATTAAGTGAGCATCATGCTTGTTTGTTATTTAAATTCTTCTAAAAAATCAGTAGTATATCACCCTACATGTCCATTAAAAGTTATGGACCAAGTTTACATTTCCTGCATTGGACTCGCACAAGAATGGATACCTTCAGGGCTCTTATATAGAATGTAATTCACACTTGACCATAGTTTAGCATGGTCATGAACCCCTGCCTGTACTTGATCAGCTCTGGATGTTTGCCACAAGTAGACTCCTTCACTTAAATTACGGGTTTCTTGATGTATGGTTTGACTTGATTTGACACATTGATCAGATTGAGGACTAATTTTTGGCTCACCCTTCAACTTACCTCGTGTTTATGGTACTTAACCAGTTTTCAATGTGTTTCATACATTTACTGAGATTTAACCCTATGAATACCTGCACACCATAATCTCTCTATTATAAAAAAATCCTGGGAGAGAAAGACTAGGGAGACGAGATGTGATCTTCACGTGAAGATCACGGAAGACACTTAAAAGACCTGTGAGACGAAAGAGATTGGCCACAAAGCGTCTCGCAGGGATCTTAAACATGAGACTTTGTGCCAAGAGACTGATCCAGGATCGGGGACGTAGAACATGAGATTCTTGAAAGACACACCCTACTTACAACCAATATCAAATAAGACCACGGGCAGCAAAACACTCAGTCGTGTAAAGGCATTGAGCAGACTCGGATCCAGGGCTCTCAGCACATATAAAGCATATAAGGATAATACATTAAAAAGGATACGTCGACAACTAAGCAAAGAAGAAAGAGCAGCATGGAGAAAAGAGACTCAAAAGCGCTGGACAGAAAAAAATGCAAAAAAGAAAAAGAATAATCTAATTCAGAAAATATGCAAATTCAGAAAATAAGTAAAGTAATAATCAGCCCAGAAAAAGTGGAATTGAAAAAAAAGCACGTCCAATCGGGCTCAGAATTAAAAGACAGAGTTAAAGACTCAGTAGAACTTCATAAAGACATTCAAAAACGTTGGTGCTATACACATGCAGAGCAGGTGAGAGATTGAGAAAGCAGAAAAAAACGAAAGTGTCAAAACAAAGAAAGTAAACATTGCATTAGCGCAAACAAAAAGAAATTATTACTTGGAGAAATAACGAAAAGGCGAATAGAGACCGAATATATGGACATAGGTGATATGTCAGAAGTATGTAAGTACAGGCAGTCCCCGGGTTACGTATGAGATAGGGACTGTACTGTAGGTTTGTACTTAAGTTGAATTTGTATGTAAGTCGGAACAGGTACATTATTTTAATAAATGCTATTGTTGACCAACTGTAACCAAGTGCTCTGCCAATGAATGGTGGAGTTTCACCCCTCTCTGACCTTTTTATTATTTCTACTTTATTTAATGGTGATGTTTTTTCTCTTCTTTACTGTATCACCAGCACTTGCATCAGATTTGTGTTTCAGAGACATTTTGAAGGGTGAAGACAAAAGGTTAAGATGAGCTGTTCTGCACAGCACTGTGCATGCTATCACAGCAGGAAGGCACCCGTCGTCAACACGTCTGATGTACTGACAAGAGACAACTTCCTGCCATGTGCGTAACAGTACAAGCAGGCTTGCTATTGAGAATGAATGGGGGTGGCGAGGGGCGGTTCACCACCCGGCCACCACACAGTCACTTACACTACAGTATGCTGCCTGCAGCATCCACCCACCGAGAATGAACACGGTGCAGCCAAAGGCGGGTAGTGAATCGCCCAACCCCAAATCAACAGGCAGCCATCCGAGGCACACTACAATGCTACCCCCCGTGGCCCTATTCACCCTCAATGGCCTCCGTTCAGCCACAACCGGGTAAGTGCTTGCAGCATTACCAGCCGTGTGTGCTGGGCGGGCAGTGAAACGCCCCCCTCTGCTCCATCCAGCCTGAGTCCAGTCAGGAGCAGTAGCTGCGGCAACATAGTGGGCGGTCAGTGAACCATCATCCTGCACACAAGCAATAGCTGCGGCCCCAGTGACTATGGACAACGGGTCACTGCTTGCCGCCAGGAGCCGCCAGAGAGACACTACACCATGCGAGCAGCGAAATCGCCCCCCTCCAGCCACCGCTTGCAGCATCCCCAGGCCAAAGATGACGGAGCGGCAGTTACTGAGGCACATGCGTCGCAGCTGTGGCCTCGTTTGTAAGTCGTAGATCGGATGTCCGTAACCTGGGGACTACCTGTATTGTAAGGCTTTGAAGTTTAAGTCAGAGAATTTCAAAAACGGGGTTTACCTCACATGCATTTATTGGTTACTTTCCCAAAAAAATTATTAACTGCTGATGATGTAGATCGTTTTGTCTGTGCTGAACTTCCAAACAGAGAAAGCTATCCTGAATTATGTTACAAAGTCATTAAACACATGTCTCACAGTCCTCATTTAAAAGATTCAGCATATTGGGACTCGAAAGATTCCAAATATTGTTTTTACTGTAGTTCTGAAATAAAAGTTAAATTAATGAAATAGAAACAATTCAAAGAAAAAAAAATCTTAAAAGTGTGTATCCGGAAAACCAAACATGGGGGTTGGCGAGCAAAGCGAGCAGGGGGCAAAGCCCCCTAGTCTTAAAAAAAACAATTACTGCGTTTGAATGTGTCTACATTCAAATATTCTTATTTACGAGTGTGGCCATTATTTCCTCAAACGTAATATCATGATCATTTTTATGTAAATCTTTTCCAGGTTAAAAAAAACTCTCAAAAGAACAGATGGCAGCCAGAGACGGCCGATCAATCCATTATGTGACATCACCCGAGAAGCGCCATTTATAAAAGTTAAGGGGTGCATTATGAACATCAAGGGGTGTCATTTATGTAACTTAAGTGGTGCATGCACTGAAATCTAGGGGGACTCCCGAAATCCCCCCTCCTGGACCTCAAAGATTAATAATACTGATGGGCTATGGACACCGAAGGGCACCATCTATGTAACAAAGCAATTTACTTTACAGAAAAACTTGGAACTTCTCACAAACATTCATGCTAGCATGAATAAAAAATAGATGTTACCTTCAAGGTCAGCATTCTGCAGTCAGCTTGTCAACTGTACGTACTGAAAGAATGTGCTATGTTTCAATTTCATTATAACAAAATGCCCATTTTAACAAAATTATTTTTTCAATCCTTAGCACTTCGCTCTAACAGAATTTGCCCTGCATATACACATTTTATTTTCACAACAATTTTTTTGTTAACTGAAAGTTTACAAATTATGTTAGCAAAGTGTTTTGGACTTAAGAAAGCCCTGAAGGCACAGCCTTATAAATCTCACAGTCTGTGTGAAGAAAACCTAAATATGAACCTGCTTTATTGTTGCTCCACATATCATTCCATTGCCAGTCATGTTCATTTCTCTTTATTTATACAGAGTACAGCTTTGATGTCTTCATGTCTTTGTTGTACATTTTGTATGATTTCAGTAGAATATTTCTACTAATTTTATTACCCTTATTTTGCAATACTCAGGGTGTCATTGGCACAGTTTTACACAATTCTAAATAAATTTAGTTCATAGCTTTCTGGACAAAAAGGTGCTGACGTGGCGTGAAATTAACTGTTATGAAGGAACTGGTCTTGCTTGTTCATTTTTGTAGATCTCATTTACCGCTTCTTCTCGGCAATAATTTGAAAATCTTGACAGTTTTTTTTCTGTTGATGTGTAAGAGCATGAAATTCACTTAGCACCTTTTCTGTGTTGGCAGATTTGGTAGAGGGCAGTGAAGTTGAAAATAAAGGTTACACCGGCTCAGTATGTTACGAGTGTCTGACCTGGAAAATGCCTGCGCTGGACATTTGTCTGTGATTATTTCAAACAGTTTGCTGAACATGAAACCTCTGTTCCATGACTGATAGGAATTTTGTCTGACTGAACAAAACCTGCAGTTAAAGTGCATTGGCCTGTGAAGAGCATATGCTGCTTTTGATAGATTTTTAACAATTCATGACAGAGTCTTTGGAATCAAATGAAGAAGTTTTTTTTTTTTTTTTCCTTTATTTTCTTACTGATCTCCTGGTGCCAAATTATACTTTTAAGGTACAATGATCAGTTGGTGACTGCATTGTTCTTCAGTTGCAAACACCATTTGAATTCTGATGCACAAATATCTGATGCAAATAGAGTCAAGGTGTTGATGCTGCAGTTGCTGAATGTATTACTGGTTCCATTTTTATTATTTTTTTTATCCCCTCCTGTGATGGATTTCACTTCTGTTTCAGTTTCTGCCTAAAAGCAAATTGGAAATATATACTATAGAATATGACACTATTTTAGTCAACAACAGAAGCATGGGAACATTTGTAACCTAATCTGCATTTACATTTTTTAGGGTGAGACAAGTGTGTCTTCATTTCTCTCTTGATATTTGATGGATTTAACAATGGCGCTTACTGCCTTCAGCAGGGGTTCTCAGACTCAGTTCTCAGACCTGTGGCCGCAGGTTTTTATTCCAACCAGCTTCTATTTTTAATTGGATTCCTGGCTAATTAAGTGAACTGATTCTGTGTTTTGGGAACAATATAGAAACTAGAAAACTAAGTTTGGTAAAAATAAATAAATAAATAAATAAATAAATAAAATGTACTAAGTAGTTATAAGGGAATAATGTATTTTTTTCTTTTTAACAGTATTTTCACCTTGATTTTCATTCTGCTTTTCCAGATTTTCTAATTGTTTAATTGATTCATTATTTAGTAATTAGTGGGTCTGATGCTAAAGTAGTTGCAGCCTTTCATGATTCAGTGTTGTTTGCCTGGGTGTCTGCTCTGCTCATTTTTAATTGTCATTTAATAAGATACAATGAAGGGTTGAAAACTGCAACAGAGAAAGGGCAAGATATAATGAAATCAACAAAACAGAGTTAAACATTTAAACCTATAGCAAAAATATCAATATTTCTAAATGTCGTATAAATGTAAAAATCATGCTGCTGTGTTTTTGTGAATGTAGAATAAGCGAAGAGGAAAAACTACCAGCTAATTAAATGAGATCAGTGTTATCAGTTTGTTGTCACTGATTAGGAATCTGGTGAAATAAAAACCTGAAGCCAAGGTGGGCCCCCAGGACTGAGTTTGAGAACCCTTGGCCTACAGTATTTACATTGCGTGTAATAATAATTTGTCTTTACTATTTTGTCTTTTATGTTTTGTTTTTTATAATTTGTCTGTTACTATTTGTAACGTACTGTGCAGCAGTGAAACAAAAGGCATCTTATAAGAGCGATGATTTAGCTTTAATGAAAGTGGAAAATGTGAAAAAAATATAATATGGAAAACACCTAAGTTTTTGACATGAAAATCATGGTGGGGCCATTCCAGTATTGTCCTATATGTGAGTAGACTTCACTCAAACAAACATTAACTTACCTGACTAAAAATATCTGTCCCTGTGTTGCTAATGACTACCAAAACATGTAAGTTCTAGCATCTTGTACGTCACAAAAGAGTTACCCTCACAGAGCCAGACATATGAATATTGTTCCTGTCTTGCATTCAATGATTTCTAGCATAGAGTCCAGCTGTCCCATGAACCTGCCCTGGATAAGCAGGTAAAGATAATGTACAGATAGATGGACTGAATATCGTGCTGTTACTCCCACTTAAAAGGAGGTGAAAAGAGCTGCCCTTCAGCGAGTTGTTAAAGGAGAGCCAGAAATGTTGTAGTTTTCAGTTCTCAGCACCTCTAAAATTATTAAATGTAATAACGACACTGACACAACTCCAGCAGAAGCACAGACAAGGTTGCACTGCATGCAGAGTTTTACTGCACATCTAAATGAATAAGTAAGTTAACATTACTATCTAATAGAAAATGCAGACAGTCCATATCTGAATACAGTTGCAGCATTTTAAGACATACTATATGTGTATATAGTACATACAGGTGCTGGTCATAAAATTAGAATATCATGACAAAGTTGATTTATTTCAGTAATTCCATTCAAAAAGTGAAACTTGTATATTAGATTCATTCATTACTCACAGACTGATGTATTTCAAATGTTTATTTCTTTTAATTTTGATGATTAAAACTGACAACTAATGAAAGTCTCAAATTCAGTATCTCGGAAAATTAGAATGTTGTGAAAAGGTTCAATATTGAAGACACCTGGTGCCACACTCTAATCAACTAATTAACTCAAAACACCTGCAAAAGCCTTTAAATGGTCTCTCAGTCTAGTTCTGTAGGCTACACAATCATGGGGAAGACTGCTGACTTGACAGTTATCCAAAGGACGACCATTGACACCTTGCACAAGGAGGGCAAGACACAAAAGGTCATTGCTAAAGATGCTGGCTGTTCACAGAGCTCTGTGTCCAAGCACATTAATAGAGAGGCGAAGGGAAGGACAAGATGTGGTAGAAAAAAGTGTACAAGCAATAGGGATAACCGCACCCTGGAGAGGATTGTGACACAAAACCCATTCAAAACTGTGGGGGAGATTCACAAAGAGTGGACTGCAGCTGAAGTCAGTGCTTCAAGAACCACCACGCACAGACGTATGCAAGACATGGGTTTCAGCTGTCGCATTCCTTGTGTCAAGCCACTCTTGAACAAGAGACAGCGTCAGAAGCGTCTTGCCTGGGCTAAAGACAAAACTGCTGCTGAGTGGTCCAAAGTTATGTTCTCTGATGAAAGTAAATTTTGCATTTCCTTTGGAAATCAAGGTCCCAGAGTCTGGAGGAGGAGAGGAAAGGCACAGAATCCACGTTGCTTGAGGTCCAGTGTAAAATTTCCACAGTCAGTGATGGTTTGGGGTGCCATGTCATCTGCTAGTGTTGGTCCATTGTGTTTTCTGAGGTCCAAGGTCAACGCAGCCGTCTACCAGGAAGTTTTAGAGCACTTCATGCTTCCTGCTGCTGACGAACTTTATGGAGATGCAGATTTCATTTTCCAACAGGAACTGGCACCTGCACACAGTGCCAAAGCTACCAGTACCTGGTTTAAGGACCATGGTATCCCTGTTCTTGATTGACCAGCAAACTCACCTGACCTTAACCCCATAGAAAATCTATGGGGTATTGTGAAGAGGAAGATGCAATACACCAGACCCAACAATTCAGAAGAGCTGAAGGCCACTATAAGAGCAACATGGGCTCTCATAACACCTGAGCAGTGCCACAGACTGATCAACTCCATGCCACGCCGCATTGCTGCAGTAATCCAGGCCAAAGGAGCCCCAACTAAATATTGAGTGCTGTACATGCTCATACTTTTCATGTTCATACCTTTCAGTTGGCCAACATTTCTAAAAATCCTTTTTTTGCATTGGTCTTAATTGATATTCTAATTTTCCGAAATACTGAATTTGGGACTTTCATTAGTTGTCAGTTATAATCATCAAAATTAAAAGAAATAAACATCTGAAATACATCAGTCTGTGTGTAATGAATGAATCTAATAAACAAGTTTCGCTTTTTGAATGGAATTAGTGAAATAAATCAACTTTGTCATGATATTCTAATTTTATGACCGACACCTGTATACTATAGGAATGAACTTTGCCCTTAGAAAAACCAAAACATCAGCACCAGGCATGGACAAGATATATTATATAATGATAAGCCATCTCAGTAATTCCTCCAAAAAGTTTTACTTGAACTGTACAATGAGTATTGGAGGGAGAAAGGTTACCAAGAAGCTGGAACGAGTCTGTTACAGTGCCAAAATGAAAACCAGGAAGAGACTGTACAAATCCAGGAAACTATCGGGCCAATTGCTTTAACATCAAACATATGTAAAGTAATGGAAAGAATGATAAATAAAACGTTAATATATTATATTGAAAATAAAGGTTGTTTATCCAAATATCAACATGGATCAAGTGGATTCAGTTTTATGTTTGGAACATGAGATTAGGAGGGCACAGGTGAATAAGGAAAGCATAGCAGCTGTTTGGTGTTTATGGAAATAGAAAATAAAATGGGATTATCTCTTTTTGCAGAACTTGGTGGAGGGAAGTGAAATATTAAGTTTGTTATTAGGAAAATGCAGGAGGCTATTGTACAGATGGAAGAATGGTCTTACAAATAGAGTTTCAAATTTTCAGTGGAAAAAACAAAAGTGTTGGTATTTAAAAAGAAAAGAATTAGTAATATGGTAAAACTAAACCTGTATAATGAGGAATTAGAGAGATTGGGGAACTTCAAATTTTTAAGGCATATGGTTTGATGAAAAAGTTACTTGGAATGTACAAGTACAGAATATGTTGGACATGTGTAAGAAAATAATGAATACAATGAGGTATTTTGTGGGAACTGAATATGGAGCAGAAAGATCAGCATTAAAAGCAATATTCTCTGGATTAGTTTGGCCAATACTAGGTTACGGTTATATAGTATACAGCACAGCTTCTGAAACAACGTTAAAAAAACTAGACCATATTCAACATCAAATTCTGAGATTATGTACTGGAGCATTTAAGACAACACCAACAACAGCAATGCAAGTGGAGATGGGCATAATGCCTCTAGAAATTAGAAGAAAGCAACTGAAAATTAATTACTGGCTTAGTTTACAGGGGCATAGTCCAGATCATCCAACTAAAGAAACATTGAAACTTTGTTGGGAAATGAAACATTTTGGGTGGGTAGTGGTGCAGAAAGCAAAAGAACTTACAAATTAGACATTAGACAGTACCATTACCTGTAATACAACTTTGGATACTTCTAGATGTGACTGTAGTTTTCACACTTTTAAACAAAAAGAACAAAGATAAAGAATTTAATTTCAGTGCATATATTATACAGGAATATATTGACAAGTATCACAGCTACGTACATATTTATACAGATGTATAAAATGATTTAGACAATAAAATGTGAGTAGTGGTCATTGTTCCTGAGTTCCATATACAAATGGGTAACGGGACAGTGATAGGATAGCCATTTATGTAGGAGAAATGATTGCATTACTATTAGTAGTACAATGGATTGAGTAGGTTGGTCCAATAAGATTGGTAGTTTGTTCAGATTCCAGTTCATCCCTATATACCGTAAAATATAGGTGCTTTGATAGTAGGCCATATATTTTGGTTGGAATTCAACTAACATTGTACAGAATTCAAATGATGGGTCTTACTGTAACCTTTGAGTGGATACCAGCTCACATTAGTATTAAAGGTAATGAAACAGCAGATCAAATTGCAAAAGAAGCTACAATATACAAAAAATACAGTTAGTTGGTCTGAGAAAATCTGAAGTGAGAGGTATTGTTAAACAAATGATGAAGGAAACCAATTGAAGGAAGAAAGGAAGGGACAATAGTATTACAGAGTTCAGTGGAAGTGGACACACTGATCACAGTTCACATTATAGGGTAGGAAAACATCATACCAACTTATATGAATATTGTGGAAAGGCACAAACAATAGAACATGTAATATTACAATGTTGGAGGTATGACAAGGATAGGGACATTTTAGTAGAAAACCTCAGGGAACTGAAAGTGAATCTTGTTTTAGAGGATATTTTACAGAAGAAATCAGGGGATGCATGCTGTGTTTATTACAGTTTTTGAAGAATACTAAGTTGAGTGAGAGAATATAATAATGAGAACATGCTAATCCACACTCCATACCAGGTGGTGGTGGAAATGCACCATGCTGTTGTTTGCCAACTGCCAGTAGAACAAGAAGAAGAAGAAGCTACTGAGGAGAAAGGGAAATCCTCCATCTTGGGAAACAAACTTGTAATGTAAACCTCTTGGACTATTATTAAGAACTAGCTGAAGCTTGCCATAGCATACGGTGGTGTAAGAATAGGAACGGAAAACGGTGAGAAAGGAATTCAGTATAACAAAGGCTTAGGAAATCACAGTCACAGTATAACAAAAATAGCAAGGAGCGAAACCAGTGCCAATGGTCGAGAGAGTAACTTCCTGTAGCAGGTTACGGAAAACATAGACATATATAGATAGACGCCGCATTCACTGTGTTTACATACAATCGATTTTGGCAAATCGTTTGCATGCAATTATTTATATCCATTTATACACTAATAATGGCAATTATTAAATAATAATAATAATAATAATAATTATTATTATTATTATTAAATAATTCCTTCCGTATAAGTAACATTTCTCAGACTGCTTTCTTCCATCTCTGAAACATTTCTAGACTTCGTCCTGTTCTTACGCAACACAGTACCAAAGTATTGGTTAATGCTCGAGTCGCCTCACGTATACGTAGATTACTGTAATGGTATTCTATCTGTCATCCCATAAAAATGTATCCATCACTTACAATTTATTCAAACTTCTGCTGCCAGGATAATAACCTGCTGTTCTAAATCCACTGAACATACTACACCTATTCTCTCTCAACTTCACTGGCTACCTGTTAACTACCGAATACAATACTAATTACCGCTCTTAACATTTAAAGCTCTCCACAACTTCACTGATCTCCTACAGACTGATCTCCTACAGACTGACACTCATCTCGCTCACTCTGATTCTCATCTGCAGCTGTACTTTCTGTACCACACATCAAACTCTGTGCTATGGGAGCTCGAGCGTCTCTCATAGGGCTCCTCAACTCGGGAATTCTCTTCTCTCTCATATACATCAGCTCGATTCAATAACACATTTTAAAACTACCCTCAAAACTTATCTTTTCAAACTGACATACCACTTGTGAATTTTGCACTGTTACTGCCAGTTATCTTTGTTTGTTTGCTAATTATTGCTGTTTGATCGAGAGCAACGGTGGATGCGGAAGTAGGATTAGAGATGGCGGGCGGGGCTCTGTCGTGTGTGTCCCATGGTCTTAGAGTTGGTGGGCGGGGCTCTGTGAGTTGGCAGGCGTGGCTCTCTGTCTTGCGTGCACTCTCTGTCTTGCTTGCCCTTAGTTATAGTTGATGGACGGGGCTCTGTTGAGCGTATCTCATGGTCTTAGAGTTGGTGGGCGTGGCTCTCTGTCTTGCGTGCGCTTTGTCATGCTTGCGCTCACTGTCTTGCGTGCCCTTAGTGAATTATATATATAGATTATAACATGGTTGTGGATTCTAAGTAGAATGGATAAACGTCTGGATAATTCCTTTAATGGATTATGCACACTAGATGTTCCCAGACTTTACAAAAAGAAAAAGAAAAAAAAATCAATGTATTAAGCAAAAAATTCCATTGGAGGGGTGAGATCAATCTTATTTCCTAAAGAAAAGAGAGACTATCCCCTTTCTTGGTGAAAATGTTAAAAATAACAGAATCCTTTTTCTTTAGTTTATTCTAACTTGTTCTTTTGTATTTATATTCCTGCATCTGTGTATGTTTGTGATTTAAATTTAAATTCTAAATATATGTGGCTTTGTTACATTTTAATTAAAGGAAGTATAGTTGTTTTTTTTTCCTTTACCATCTCTAGAATTCAAACTTGGTGTTTTAGTAGCTCAACTTGGTAAACGTTGATTGTTACTAGATGGACCAGAAGATGTTTTATTTTAAAAGAGTAGGCTAAATTATTAAAAGAAGGCTTGGATCCATCAAGTAACCAAAAGAAAGTTGAAACATCAGATCAAATCAAGTAAGGGTGCTTTCACACCTACAGCATTTGGTGCGCACCAAACGTGTTTGGTCCCTTGGTTCGGTTCGTTTGCGTTGATGTGAATGCAATCTCGGTACTTTGGTGCGCACCAAATCAATCGATCCGAGACCTGCCTGAAGGGGTGGTCTCAGACCGCTTTATCCGCTCTACTTTGGTACGGTTCGTCTGGTGTGAAAGCAACCAAACCAAATCTGACGAAATGGTATAGTTTAATGCACTTTGGGTATAAGAGATACGGGGTTGTGGGTAAAATTCTTTTTACTTCCTGTTGACTCTATTAAATATTTCAAGCTATCGACTTGTGATGAAATCAAACCGTGGAGAAACGTGGAGTGCCGAAGAAATTAAGTGCCTCATAGATATATGGTCGGATGAGCATATCCAAAAGCAACTGTCCACGACACATAAAAACAGCTGCATTTACGCGCTGTTCAATAAGCAGCTAAGGGAGAAATCATTAACTTTGATAATCATTTAAGTAAAAAGTCATAGACTACCTGATTGACAAAGGAATCACTGGTACAGTTATAGACTTTATCTCACCAAATATTAATTCTCAAAACATTGTTATAGTAGCCTAGGTAATGTCATGCAATGTCACTATGCAATTTGGAGAACTGTATAGATAATATAGACAATATCACGTTTGAATGTGTATCATGACAAGACTTGCCATTTGTATGACAATTTCATAACAAACCTATGCCTCTCTGTTTTCACATTAAAGATGAAAAATGTGTGGCTGGGCTGTTTTGATAGGCCAACGGATTACCTGATGGATCTGCAGGAAGATCGCCGGCTAATAACAAAATGATCATTTAGGAGGAGGGCACGTCTCTTCTCCCTGAAGTGGCGCGCAATGCGCCGTCGGCGAGATGAATAAACCAGGAAGCTGGTTTGGAGTCGCAGCCGCGAATCGTGTTCGAAATTAATTATCTGAAAATAATGATTTGCACGTACAATGTAGTGCACGAGGATCAGCGCCATGAGCGCAAAGCAAAGCTGTTCCTCCATGATTATTGAAAGTGGCGCGATTTTCTGAAAATAGTCTTGTTTCCGGTGCCGATGGGCTTCGCGGTCTATTTTGGTTTGTTTAGAACTCGGCATATGTGAAAGCAAACCGTACCCACGTCTGTTTACTACATTGTAACATTTTTCTGACTGGTGCGGACTAAAGCAATCGAACTATAGGTGTGAAAGTACCCTAAGAAGCTAGGAAAAGATTAAAACTGAACTATCATACTTCTTAAATTAAAAAAAAGATTGTTAGTATTATCCAAAAGCTTGAATAATGCTGATACTGAGCCGCCATCTTAAATAGTGATTGTGTGATGACGTCAAGTTTAAACAATCATGTTGGTAGCATGTAGACTTGGATACAATGGTCAATTTGACCGTAAACATGGAAAATGAGTGTAAAATCACAGCACCCATGATGAACACCTGTTGCAAAATGATCTCATAGCCATAAAAAAATGCAAGGGAATATAAAAATTGAAATCTTAACACAATAAAAATCATGAATCGTGGCAAATATGGATTAAAAGAAGCTGTCTGTTAAAGAAACTACATCCCTAAACCCTGTCACGAATGGTTTGTTTGTAGCACATTTGCCATTGCCCTTGTTGAAACAGACTTTACTTATCTAAGGGTATTATAAATACAACAGGTTTGAGTCAGGAAGCAGAACCTGTGACAAGACTGTTCCGAACAAAGCTCCTATCTTCTAAATGTTGCTACAGCTGGAGATCATGAACCTCCAAGCAGATGAAGTGCTACATTTGCATTATGAAGACAAAAGTGTGGAAATCACTTGTGTTGGATACTTAAGAATGGCTGTTTTCCTAATATGATGCATTTGCTGTATAGAATATGGTGATTTTAATCTGATATACAGTATATTTGATTGTCTACTTGGGTATAATTTGCACTGATAAAGCACAGTGTCCGTCCAGATCGATCTAAGTATTGGGAGTGGGTTTTTTCTTACTTTATTTCCTGGTTAATTACAGTTTTTAATTTGAGGTAAATTAGAAAGAACAATGCATTTCTAGAAGAACTCTATGACAAAATAAAATAAATCAGTTTATTGATTAATCAATATTGTGCGTTGCCTTATGTGTCACATAATTAAGAGTGCATCCTCCCCAAATTATATAAAATCACTTACATTAGGGCTTTCTGCTTTTTCCTGTGCGTTATCCTTATTTATTGAAAGAGTAGATTATATTGAATCAGAAACACTAGAAAACTAAAATAAGAAGAAAAGAACAAACAGATGAAGTCGCTGAGGGTAAGTTTAATAATAGAGAATTGACTGGTTTAGGAACTGCCATTTATCAGTCCATTACACTCCTTTACAGAGTCTTGGTACTGTGAGTGAAGTATTGCAGTCTCTTAACTGGTGGTACAGTATGTGGTGTTGCGAGTGATGAATGTAAATGAGTCCAAGGAACTTTTTGGTCTTGAGCAAGCACTAGGTAATAAACTGTTTCTCTTCTAAACTGGGATTTTAAAACTGTAAACTCAAAATTTGGTATTGGATTTCAGAGGCAAAAGTTATCTTTATATATAATGTGCAACCGTGGCTGTTCTTTTGTCTGTCCAGGATTTTAAATCAACTGTAGCTTGCCGACCATTTGACCTATTGACTTGAAATTTAGTACACATATACTACATGACGTTTACTATCCGTTTTCGGGGTGATGATTGACCTCCAAGGTTGTTCCTCTTTTTATTTTTATTTTATTTTATTGTAGAATCAACTCTCGGCAGTGGCCAGCAGGGCAGCCATGCGATGCATGTGTATGAGCGCCGTTCTCATCCCTACCACCTTTGCTGTCACTTCCCCTAACTATGAATGCTCAAGTCAAGTGTATTCACTGCACATTATCGTGCATTACGCCATTACTGGTGTAAAGTAAGACGAAAATAGCACCGACATTTGAAGACGTGATCAATGGCATTTGTCTCTACTGTAGTTAAGTGTTTCAATGTACATTATCAGTGATAAGCAAAAGAAAACCAAGTGGTTTGTCCTATTTTGACAAATAAGCACATGTGCAGTTGCTTTGACTGATCTTACTTCAAATTTTAGGTTTAGTAGAGAGTCTACAACTGGCACAAGAAATAACCATCAAGGCGAGAATATATTTACTTTTTGTATATTCATTTTATGCAATCCTACACAACTGAACATACATTAATGCAAGTATCACATTTGCAAGCGACTTGCTGGATTTGAGCAGGTGAGAACGATGGTGAAGCATGATGATGCAACACAGTCTTTAATGATTCCTGTTTTCTTTTCCAAGTTTCAGAGGAAGAATTTTTGGGTGAACTATGGGGTCACTTCTGCTCCTCAAGTGTGCTGCACCTTTCTATCCGGCCAACATTCCGTTATAAGTCGGTGTTCTTTTAGGCTTTGATTACGTAGGGCACAAACCTTTGCGTCTGACAGGCTGAAAAGCCTGCACTGTTTTTATAATATCCTTAGCTAAAAGTCAAGTCAAGTTGGGGAGCATGTACTGGTACAGTGCGTTGCCACACCCACCACACGATGAAACAGCTCAGGATCCCGGTTGGCAACCCCCCAGGCAGACGCTATTACTGGTGTAAAGTAAGACGAAAATAGCACCGACATTTGAAGACGATCCAGTCCCACCTTGCAGAAGGTCCAGTCCCACCTTCCAGAAATTACCCTCTATCTGCCGCAGCCAGGTGTTATGTGGGCAACCCCTTGGCCTTGTCCAGCCACTCGGGTCCCCAACAATGAGGATCCTATGAGGTGGATCACCCTCGGGGAAACGCGCCACATGGCCGTAGTGCTGTAACTGACGCTCCCTCATAATGCAGGTAATGTGCCTTATTCTGGACTCTTTGAGCAACCGCTCATTCGACACAAAGTCAAACCAACAGTACTCAAGGATTTTCCAGAGAGACACAGTACCAAAGGAGTCCAGTCTTTGTCTCAGGTCACTGGATAGCGTCCATGTCTTGCAACCATATAGCAAGACAGGAAGCACTAGGACTCCTTTTGTTACCTTGGCAGTAACATTCATGTCTTGGGTGACTCTTCCTATGAAGTCAGTGGACAGATTGGGAGAGCATGGGGGGTCATGAGGTTGCTGGAAAGGGATGTGTGGCGCTCCCAATATCTATGCAAAAGGACAAAGGTCCAAGTCTTTAGAGTCCTTAGCTACATGTGGCTACATATTTAATAATGTAAAGGCCTTATTTTTAATATCTTGTTTTATAACTTAAATGATTTGTGGACTTTTAAATGCTGTTGTAGAAAAACAAAATTCACCACAGTAAAACAATCAATATCCCTTGATCTGATTACTATAATGTTGTGATCTCTGGGTTTTATATGTCTAAATTTTTTTGTTATTTGTTTTTATGTCCATTTTGATTGAGTCGTGCATGCAACGTCATCACTCAGTGCTTTAGACAGCTGGATGAAGCTCTCATATTATGGAAGAATTCTTTGTGCATATCTAGCTAGTAAGATAAAAATTAGGGAGTCATGATTTTTGGTTGGGATGTGTTGTTTTTGTTTAATGATCTTTCTGGGTTTTGATTTTTGCCTGTCCCAGACTATATTTGTCTCTTACATTTCCTGGTTCTTGTGGTAATTGGTTTTTAATCGGCCTTCCTCAATTATGGCAAAAATAAATTTGGACCTATACATTATTAGGGACCCCAAGATTAAAGAACATATAAGGCTTGGCAGCCGAATCAAATAAAATAGATTAGTGTGCTTGACAGAGCTGTATTATTTGCTTTTATGGAGAAAGTCGCTTTGGCACAATGCATTAACAACTCAAGAATTAAAAGTACACTCCATAATGTTTCTAAAGAAACAAAATTAAACCCTGTTGTGTGCAATCAACACTTAAGGGAAGGTTATTGATTTTATTGTGGAGTTGCAGACCACTGATGTACATTCTGATCTTAAGTCCTTACAGAAATAACAGCTCCTTTAAAAGCTGCAGGCCGTAGTAATCAATTTTTCTTTGGAAGTCGCAATAACTAAAAACTATTAGCATTAATTGACACTGGTGTGGCAGAGAGCTTTATTAGCTAAGAACACCTCCATCAATTAGGAATTGAAAAGATTCTATTAAAATAAGTTACAGCAACTGTCTATTGAAGGATGGTCTATTGGAAATGGGTATTTAGACTATTGTACAAACCCTACTCAGTTGCAAGTAGGATCCTTACATTTTGATAAATTTCCTATCTTTGTGACTGGCATCTCTGTCCATCTCCTGATTCTTGTTATGTATAGATATACCACACGCATTTCAAAACGGGTGATCCACCTGAAACTAAACATTTTCAGGCCCAGCCAGTACTTGGATGAGAGACCAACCAGGAAAAGCTTGCGGTGCTACTGGAACAGGTGTTAGCGAGGCCAGCAGGGGATGCTTACCCTGTGGTCTGAATGTGGATCCCAATGCCCAGGGACACACACATACACACAAAGCATATTAAAAAACCCACTAAAATATAACTCCTGAACAAAAAAAGAAGGATATCTACATTGATCTACATTCACATTGATTTATATTTTTTTGGCAGTGTGTTTGTTGTTTTGGTATAATTTTACATTCTAATTGAGAGTTTTAAAATCTGCAGATCATGAATCTGACAGTAGTTTTTACAACTCTTACCATAATTACAGCCAGCTTTCTTTCCTAGGTCACGAAGCGGAAGCGGAAGTAGAAGCAGACAATGGCCGACAGTGAGATGAATTGTGTTGCTGTCTTCGTCAAAGAACTCCAGGCACTCGACAAACAGATTCAGAAACTCCTGTCCAAACGAAGGTACCTAAGAAACTTGAAGGCTCGGCTGCAGGATAACCCATCCTCGACTTCTGAAGTCGACGTAACATGAACCCCACCTCGTGCCGCTCAATTCCAAGGACAAGTAAGCTTCACCCCTGCGCCTCGTAGGAGCGGCGACGACGCCAACGCCAATGAAGACCTCGGCGTGTTTCAGCTATGCAGGCGGGGGTTCAAGGCTAGAACACCTCCATCGGCACAGGCGAGCATCTCAATCCAGAACCGGTTCGACCCTCTCCGCATCCCCAGTTTGCCTTCAACCCCTGGTGATGCAATCGTGGTAGGTGATTCGATTGTACGAAACCTCAATATCACATGCCCTAATCGAAAATCTTTTGTTTCTTGTTTTCCCGGTGCTCGAGTCCGAGATGTGATGAGATGTGTGCCAACCATCTACGAGAAGCACAAGAGGGCAGTTGGATCCATTATTTTACACGCCGGCGTAAACGACATAAGGCACCGACAGTCGGAGATTCTTAAGGCTGACTTTGCAGCACTAATTAAAGACACGAAGGAAGGGACCCAGCGGCAAAAATCTTCATCTCGGGTCCACTACCTCTCATCAGACGATCAAATGAATACTACAGTCATCTGTTGATATTAAACAACTGGCTGAAAGGCTTCTGTGAAACTCAAGACATTGGGTTCATCGACAATTGGGACCTCTTTTGGGAAAGTCCACGTTTCTTCAAGCAGGATGGCCTTCATCCGAATAGATTCAGTGCCCGGGTCCTCTCCGAAAACATCGCTAAGGTAATCCGTCTATCTTGACTGTCTGTTTCTATTTTAAACCTCTTCCGTAATGCTACTGCTTTGCTAGGACATAATGGCTTAACAAAGTCTTCCGTAAAAGTGCAACACATTAATAATCTAATAACCAATCTTAATGCACGTAAAAAATCTGGACAGTGCGGCATAAAAACCAATAATTTAATTGCAATTACTACTTTAGATCAACAATGCATTAAAACTATAAAACCAGATTGTAGATTACATAAAAAATACACACAGAGCGGCGCTAACAAAAATAACTTAGTTGCTGTTTCAAATACCAATAACGCGCATAGAATTCAGCTCTGCCCCTCCGAAACATTAAATATGGCACTATTAAATGTTAGAGCTTTAACTAACAAGACATTTTTTATCAATGATCTTATTAATGATAGAAACATTGATTTTATTGCACTAAATGAAACATGGCTTAACTCAGACGGCGCAGCTGTTTTAAATCGAATCTGCGCCTCTGGATTACAGTTTTACTCGTGCAGACCGCCAGGGAAAAAAGGGGGGCGGCTTGGCAAACATTTACTCGAGCCAGTTAAAGTGTAAAGATGTGAGTTTTGGTAAATTTAAGTCCCTTGAGTATCTCGCCATTGTTATTCATGGAGATTCTCACATTCTAGTTTTATCCATGTATAGACCTCCTAAATTTTACGCGTCTTTCTTTGAGGAATTCTCAGACTTAATGTCAATTTTAATTACGAAATATGACACACTCTTAATTGTAAGCGACTTTAACTTTCATATTGATAATCAGTGTGACCTAAAAGTAAAGGAATTTATGAACCTCCTGGAATCTTTTGATTTGAGACAGCTCGTTAATCAACCTACACATAAAGCAGGTCATATGTTAGACTTAGTAATTACCAAAGGATTAAAAGTTGATGTGAAGCAGATCATTGATATTGGTCTATCAGACCACTTTCTTCTACTATTTAATATAGAAATAATGATAGAAAACATTCATGAGAAGTATATTGTTAAAAACACTTCTTTGACTCATCAGCAGCCTTAAAACTTACAAACATTCTAAGCAGTCAGTCCATTTATAGTGCCAACTATAATAGCGAGGATAATGTAAATAGTAAGGTGGAAAATTTTAACTCTAAAGTAAGAGCTGCTGTTGACATAGTTGCACCTGAAAAGACAGTTAAAAAATCTTCCAGCATTGTTATTCCATGGAAGACCCAAAGAGTGTCTGATTTAAAAAGAACATGTCGTAGAGCTGAGCGTAAATGGAAGAAAACTAAACTAACTATCCATTATGAGATATTGAAGGTTAAAATAACAGAATACAATAACACAGTCCGTCTTGAGAGGCGCTGCTATTTCTCTAAGATTATAAATAACAATGCTAGTAATCCCAGAGTCTTATTTTCTACAATTGATCGTCTGTAAAATCCAGGTAACACAAAGGAATGCCCCCAAAATACTTCCAGTGAAACCTGTGAGAACATTGCTGTATTTTTCAATCAAAAAATTAATGATATTAGAAATAACATAGTACATCTCCCCAACACTGCGGAACCTCCTAAGCCCCAGTACTCCATTATAAACAAATTAATTTCTTTCACCAGGATAGATTTACCTGATTTACATAGAATAATCTCTCAGCTGAAACCCTCCACCTGCGTCCTTGACCCAATACCAACAAGGTTTTTCAAAGAAGTATCAGGCGTGCTAATTGACAATATTCTTGACATAGTAAATTCGTCATTAAATTCGAGGTCTTCTCAGACTGTCTTAAGACTGCTGTAGTTAAACCCCTACTCAAGAAAAATAATCTTGACCCCTCTGCTTTTGAAAATTTTAGACCCATCTCTAACCTGCCCTTCTTAAGTAAAATTCTAGAGAAGGCAGTCATTATGCAGTTAAATGACCACCTCAATAAACATGCTATTCTTGATAAATTTCAGTCGGGTTTTAGAACAACTCACAGCACAGAAACTGCACTCGTTAAAGTAGTAAATGACTTACGGGTAAATGTAGACAGAGGCCATTTATCTGTTCTCATCCTACTCGATCTGAGTGCCGCATTTGACACCATTGATCACAATATTCTTAGAAATCGCCTTAGTCAATGGGTGGGCCTCTCAGGCAGTGTCTTAAATTGGTTTGAATCCTACCTGGCAGGGAGAAAATACTTTGTTAGTTGTGGTAATCACAACTCAAAGACACATGATATCCTATAAGGTGTTCCACAAGGCTCTATCCTGGGTCCGCTACTCTTCTCAATCTATATGCTTCCGTTAGGTCAGATTATCTCAGGTTACAACGTGAGCTACCACAGCTATGCTGATGACACACAGCTGTACTTATCAATAGCGCCTGATGACACCGACTCTCTCGATTCACTAACACAATGTCTTACTGGTATTTCTGAATGGATGAATAGTAATTTTCTCAAGCTAAATAAAGAGAAAACTGAGATTTTAGTGATTGGCAAAAATGGATTCAATGAGGTTATCAGAAATAAACTTGATGCATTAGGATTAGAAGTCAAGACGGAAGTAAAAAACTTAGGGGTAACTGTTGACTGCAACCTGAATTTTAAATCGCATATTCATCAGACCACTAGGACAGCATTTTTTCACTTAAGAAACATAGCAAAAGTTAGACCTCTTATATCATTGAAAGATGCTGAGAAATTAATTCATGCTTTTGTTTTCAGTCGCCTAGATTACTGTAACGCACTCCCCTCAGGACTACACAAAAAAGACATAAATCATTTGCAACGAGTGCAGAATGCAGCTGTTAGAATCCTAACTAGGAAAAAAAATCCGAACACATTTCTCCAGTTTTGATGTCATTACACTGGTTACCTGTGTCTTTCAGAAATGACTTTAAAATTCTGCTTATGGTTTATAAAGCCTTAAATAATCTCACTCCATCTTATATATCGGAATGTCTGACACCCTATATCCCAAATCGTAACCTTAGATCCTCAAATGAGTATCTCCTTACAATTCCAAAAGCTAAACTTAAAAGAAGTGGTGAGGCGGCCTTCTGCTGTTATGCACCTAAAATCTGGAATAGCTTGCCAATAGGAATTTGCCAGGCTAATATAATGGAGCACTTTAAAACACTGCTGAAAACACATTACTTTAACATGGCCTTCTCATAATTTCACTTTAACTTAATCCTGATACTCTGTATGTTCAATTCATCATAATAACTTTTCATGGTGGCTTTAAAATCCGTACTGACCCCTACTCTCTCTTCTGTTTCTTTTTCCAGTTTCTTTGTGGTGGCGGCCTGTGCCACCACCACCTACTCAAAGCATCATGATGCTCCAACATTGATGGACTAAAAGCCAGAAGTCATCATCATCAGGTCCTTCTGTGAGAACCCTAAATACAAAGAGGACTGTTTCATTTATGTTAGGTAGAATGCCCAGAGGGGACTGGGCGGTCTCATGGTCTGGAATCCCTGCAGATTTTATTTTTTTTCTCCGGCCGTCTGGAGTTTTTTTTTTGTTTTTTCTGTCCACCCTGGCCATCGGACCTTACTCTAATTCTTTGTTAATTAATGTTGACTTATTTTATTTGCTTACAGTGTCTTTTATTTTTCTATTCATTATGTGAAGCACTTTGGGCTACATTTTTTGTATGAAAATGTGCTATATAAATAAATGTTGTTGTTGTTGTGTGTTGTGTGTATATGTATGTAAAGCTTGCTTACATTATACCAATCAATTTTATTTTCCACCTTTTTGGTGAAAAATGCAAAAAATAGTGATTAAGAAAAAATAATCTTGTTTGGATTATCAGTCCTTGTGATGGTGATACATTTGAAAACACTAGACTCTGTGTAAACTTACAATATAAATGCACCATTAAAATGACCCGAGTCCTTACCTGTTACTTTCAGTCATAAGATCTGGAATAACAAAGGAAACTTTGAAATGGAACCTTGCAGAGCTGCCTATAACATTTCTACTAAAGAGCAGCAGCCTGAGTGGGTACATCTGAGGCCTCATTGGTAGTCTTCGGTCTTGCTCCCACACAGATATATGATTTCCTCAGATCTATCCCATCAGCTTCAACAACTAAATGCTGCTGGCAACCATAAAGCGACTCAGTCAAGAGAACTTCTCTTAAACTAATGCTATAAGACAAGTAGAAAGTTGCAAGTATTTCAACAGGAAAGCCAAATAACCAGTGGAATTCTGCAAAACATTCATATTCAATATAAATATGATGTGTAAAAATGGTGTATGTGTGAAAGTTTTAGCTTATATTTTTTAACATTATACAGAGAAACTACAATTTAAATGTGGAATTTTATTCCTGTCCTTCCTCAAATATTAAAAAAGCACAGGCTGTTTGTGCTTAAATTGTGCAATAACAGACATTGCTCTCCTTTATAACAAATGTGCTTAAGCTAATAAAGACAGGTGGTTCACAGAAATCTATAGGTCATGGGCCGGGTGAGACTAATTATATAATAACATTGTCAGCCTACTTATCCTTGATAAGCCATGATAACTAATTATAACTAAATACAGTGTGGCTACAACATTGTCACTCTTACTCTCACTTGATTTGTTAAGTTTAAACTAAATGAGTCGATTGTTGCTGCTTAAGCCACTCAATACTTAAACCACTCAACTGTGAAATCAGAAGCACTTTTTAAGGGTTTAGTTTCACAATCTATTTTCAGCTGTAAGGGAGGATGTGATCCTTGACATCTTTAACAAATTAAGGGTAGCATTAATACATCTGCGATTATATTGGAGCAATATTGTGTTTAAAGAAATGCACTTTGCATACTCTGACACTGAGAGAAAACATGGAAAGATGCAAATGCATTATTTTTATTAATGTATGCCTACATAACTCAAGAACTGGGAACATTCTAAAGAAACAAGACTATAAATATTAAAGAAATCGGAAGACAGTATAAAATATGGGCAGAGGTTGATTATTCGACCATTTGATCATAAAAAGTGCTGGACAAAAATGAAAATAAAACAAAAATAAATGCAATCTGGAGTTGCTGACTTTGAGTGGATGCAAATTATATAAAACAAGTCCTAAGCCCACATCATTTTTTGTGGTTCTCATTATAACTAGCATGTGGAAGACTGGGTCAGGTTTAATGATGTCACTGACACCTTAAGTGCTGATCCAGATTTGGTGCTATTATGATCTGAATGAGAGTGAATTGTGTTTTATCTTGATGAAGGCTTTTGAGAACACGTTACCTAAAAACACAATTCCCCTTTTATCAAATGCACAAATTCTTTACCTGTGCACCTGTTATTATGTTGCACTTCATAACAAATGCCATAAACAAAAACCAATAGAGAAGTATCTTTTCGTAACAGTACAACCTAATTTGTCTAGCAACAAATTAACACTAGAATCCCTGATGCCTATGAAAAAACTTGTAATCCCGGCCCACCTTAAATTCCTTCGCAACTCTCCATCAACATCTTTTGTTTTGTAAATGTGTCAATCAGCGCAAGCAACAAGCAGCCTGCTATCCCATCTCCCCAACCACTGATGCAGCTCAAGTCACAGAGAAGACTCTCAGAGCTAAAGTCTGTTTATCTCAGTGTGAGGCGCTTGGAGCTGTAGAGAGTAAATAATATTTTGTCATTTGGAATACATACATTTCATGTGTGTTCCATGTCTACAATAATCTGTGTAAATGTAGGATGAAATGCGAGGCAGGAATTGTTGAACACGTAACTAAACAATTTGCCATATTTTAGTAATATTTGACAAAATGTAGACATGAAGTGTATAATGTGTGAAGTCTGAAGTCCAAATATCAAATAAACACTTTCACAAAAGGTACAAGTATAACAAAACAAGTGCGCTTTTATTAAAAAAATATAATCGTAGAAAAAGAAATCAGGTTAGGGTACAACATTAACACAACCACTTGGGTGGTGCAGCGGTAAGAACTGCTGACTCATAATCAAGAGGTTCCCGTTTCGATTCCAGGCGTGTCCCTTTTGAGTAGTGAGCTGCTCTTATTGTTAGTATTATATAATAAAAACATACATTTGATTTGAATCTATAACGGCCGGTGTAAATTTATGGTACTTGTGAAAGTTTGTGTTTTTTTTTTTTTATTCAGTTTTATTCTCTCAGTCATGTTCACACTCCCCCTGATCTGACACTGCTAGTTTTCAAATAAAGACATGCTATAACAGAGGTGAACTCAGATGAGGTTGAGGGTTCTGCATCGGAAGGACCGGAGGAGAAAGCTCCAGCCCGTGAGTCTGTGTGCTCACATCCACCAAAAGTCCTCTCTCCACATGAGCCACATGAAATAAGCCAAACTCAGCTGGGTGTGAGGTGGAACAGGATATTCCATCGTGTTTCTGAACCCACGAGTCATGGGTCCCAGGAAGGGGTGGCGGCTGTGCTACAAATGACGCTGACCGGGGCATGAGTGGAGACTCTGCTGTTATATCACAGAAAAGGAAGCGAGAACGCACTGTTGTTTCTGTGTTTCAAGACAAAGCTATAGGCCAGCTGATTGTGATCCCTCTTGGAGGAAGACAGCCCTCGCAGGGCTGGACACTTCACTCCAAGGAGCTGTGTATTAACTCCCCGGTGTATTAACTCCTCTGGAATGGCAGAGGGCAGTCCCCTTGGCTTAAGACAGAAGGTTTGGAGCTTAGATTCTCAGCCCTGTTGGGGCTCATGGTCACTTCCGGGGGCGCATGGATAACAGCAGAACACTTCATAGCAGGAATACCGCCACATCCAGAAGTGCTGCCAGAAGGAGATCACAGGACACCTGGAGCACTTCCAGGTGCTCTATAAAAGAAGCCTCTTCACTCCATTTGGGTAGCCAGAGTTGGGAGGGAGAGGACTATGCTTGTCTAAGGAGGAGTGGAGGCGGAAGACAGAAAGAGAAGGAAGAAGGGAAATGCTGTATCGTGCTTCTGTACTGTGCTTGGTACTGGTGGAAATCTGGGAAAACCTTTTCCACTGAATAAAAGCCTTGTGTTGTGCTGCACTTGTGCCTGTGTCTGTTGTGTCAGGTGTTTGGGGAGCTGGTGTACCCCCTAGTGGTCACATGATTCAGGGGCAGAATGTTTCTAACACTGTACAACAGCTGTTCTTATAGTAAAACATGCCTCTTGAAAACAGTGCCGCCTTTTACAATTTTTTATACTTTTCACACAGAACATATGCTTACTTGTCATGAGAAGTCAAGCAAAATGACACCTTTTATTGGCTAACTAAAAAGATTACAATATGCAAGCTTTCGAGGCAATAGACCTCTACAGGCTAAGATTCATTTAGCAAGAGAGTAGAATAATGTTTAGTCAAGATCTTTTGCTAAGATAACTGTCCAACAGAGTCTTTTGATGTTTTTGAAGTGTTATTTTGCTTGGCTTCTCATTACATCCATAATGGCTAACACGGTACAACACCCTAGTACTGCTTACTTGTCAGAAAGTCGATTCTTTCTTTTAAATGTCTTAAAACATTATAGACATTATCAAAAAATGTTAGATATTACAAGTACATCATTACAGATAGCAACAAACGAAAAGTTGCAACCAAAAAATGAACTACAGATACTATTAGCAGGCCCGGTCAGATTCCAGGTAAAACAAAGAAGAACAAAAGTCAAAATATGTTGCCAATAAGTCATAAATAACCTTGTTTTTAATTCCCATAACTAGGTTTGATAAAACATTGACTTTTAAACTGTATTCAATACACATTGGAAGCCGCTACAATAAATAAGCACAATCTGATGACAAAATATATCACTGACAACACGCATAGCGATGGTAAATAATGTGGCTACTTCTAAAAATATTAGTATCCATGAAAAACCAAGTTCCTGAGATGGTATTGAAATTATGTCATTGTCGTAATAATATAAATTATGAATCACCATAAAATCAAATAAAAAAACAGCTCAAATGGACTGAAAACAAAATAGGTAATGTCTGTGCCATTTTTGTAATTTTTTATTGTCTAACATTGCACTTTGATATGTAAATTTCCTGCACCTTGAGTATGGATTGGCACATATGTGCTTGCTCTTTAGGAAAAAATTAAATGTGGGATAAATGTGTGTCTGTTTTGCTTGTGATTTGGTAAAAAAAATGCCTAAGGAAATAGAGAAAAGAAACAACATTTTTGCTTTCATTTTTGTCTTTACTTGGATATAGTTGAACACAGCCTGCCAATTTTTTAATTTCCTTTCCCTTTTGTTTCCTGGATACCATATGCTTCATGCAGAACCAAAACTGCTCCATTTTTCTAGAGAGATGCTTGTCACTTTATCACAATCTTTTAAATTTACTTTCTAGTTGTTCACTTAGCCTCTTTTATTTTAAGTCTCAACCGTTCTTTGTTTCTGCCTTGTCTGAGAAGCTGCTGATCATATTCAATTTGTAGTCTCATGACTTGATTTTTTTTACACAGCGTTCCAAATTTATCCCAGGTGGTTGTACTCCTTCTTCCTCTTTTGGTGATCCAGCCTTCCCTCATGAATCAGTGGCTGTTCCACTTCTATTTGCCTCCAGAACAGTCCTGCCCACCTAGGTGTTTATTGGCTTGGGTGTCTGTTCATTGTGAGATCTCCAACTGTGGAGAACAGCTATTTGCTTGTGCAGTCTTCAGTAGAATTCTAGTGGTCACCTGGGAAACAATTTTGAAATTTGGCTTTGAGCTTTGTTGTATTTTAGATTCTGGTTTCTTGCTTTTGGAATGCTCTGTTCTTTTATCCTGAATTCCTGGTCATGACCCATTATTGCTCCTTTCAATTGATTCTATTTGCTCTTGTGTAGAATGTTAAGATTTTTTTTGGAAAGGGACACTGGCTGATTGGTTTGGAACACTGCTTTTCTTTTCATTGATATTTTATCTCTGCCCCTGGCTATTAATGCTACCAGAACTGTCAGTATGAATGAACTTAGCTGTGTCAGGGCCCACTAGCAATTGGAAGCAGAATTGAAACTGCTTGTTACTTTACTTTTTGTTTCACATCAAAATCAAGGGATAAACGCATTTTAAGCCAGCTTAAAGTTTTCTAAATAGGAAACTTTAATTTAAAATCCAGCAAGTTCTCTCACCTTTACAGGTGATCACTAACTCTCTGTAAGAAGGACAAACTGTCATTTAACAGAGTCTCTGTTCATGTTCATTTTTATAGATGTTGTCTAGTCTGTGTATTGTGTCCAGAACTGGGTTGGTGTTTTATTGTGAAAATGTCCATGGAAGACACTCTACTATCCTCTAATGTTTTTTTTTTTTTTATTGGTGAATGATAAATACTCACATCTGGATACCTTAGCAAAGGCAGGCCGTCTCGCTGCTGGGACCACAGATCACGGTCTGCTCCCAGTTTACCACCACTGAATATGACTCAACAAAAGATTCCCCGTTATCTTAATGGACTTGAGTTTGAATCTCCCAAACTGTCGGTGATTGCTAGTTTCAGTAAACCACAAGGTAGTTTCAATAAGATAAGCACAAACTTTATTTCATCTAAATTTATTCTAATTTGCAGAGAAACCAGGAAAATCAAATATTAGGAGTTGAAATAGAAGAAAACATTCACCCTGAATGATTTAATTTAAAAAGTCCATACAGCAAGCTTTGTTCCTCTTGGGCCAGTTGTGATGCTTATGAATGATGTGATTGCAGCTGGATAGCCTTACAATGACATTGAAGAATATGGTTCCAAACACTCTCATTTATTCAGTGCCCATTGATGATGATGCTTTATCGTGGTAGGGTTTTAGGGAGGCCATACCACAACTGTGTGATGTAGCCCATACCCACAATACTCTTGGACATAGGGCTACGTATCTGAATTACATTTACATTACAGTATGAATCACATTACATACCGTGGTTCACTTTCCTGATTAGAGAACGTCTTCTCTAATAAGTAAGAGGAGCAGGGAAAGCAAATAAAAGCAAATGGCTATGGCAAATCAATGACACAATCTGTCTGTTTTGGCAGCACTCATAGATGATGCTGTCCAATAAACCCAAAGTGTGTCGCTTTGAGTCTCTTAAGGTTACATTGCTTCATCTCACTTTATGGATCTTCCTAATTCCCCCTCTCTTCCTTTCTGGCTCTTTTCTTTTCCTATATGAAGATGACTTTTTAAAGCTTATCAGTGCCAAGGTGAACACCAATCTCTGTCCAATACCATTATGACAAACTATATCAGTACATGTTCATGAGGTGTGCATGCACAGAGATAACCAATGGATCAAGAGCTTTGCTTTTACACATGTGGAAAGCACAGGTAATGGCCATTAAGTAAGTAAGTTTCTCTTTTTTACTAGTTTAGCCTTCTGTCTGCTAGCCCTACTAGCACTTCATCCTTCTGTGGTTAGACAAGCTTTTTTAACAGTGATTAAAAGTTCAAGTGAAAAACAAAATAAAAGAACTTATAGTTTAAATATGCCATTGTAATTTAAAAAAAATGCCATAATCACATTAACATTTTAGAGCTCAATAATAAAATCACAACACACTACAGCTGGAATTACAGAAACAATGCAATAATTGCACCATGCTGAAATTACATAAATATTTTGTTACTTGAATGAAGCTGCTTGTATCATCATCATGTTTCTTAATGCAATAACATTTTACCTAAAGGTCCCAAACACTTATTTCATATCTTCTTACATGTACACACACACTGGTTAATTTATTTCAGCCTAAAGCTTCTATAGTCTAATAGTTATGGCACTATATTAGTATTTTCTTTTACATTTATATAACTACCATCGGCCTTCTTGACTTCTAATTAATATGCAAATATGCAGTTGGACTAAGCCTTATGTCCCAAAAAGCACTTGCTTGTTAAACTCCTGTTTAAATACACACAATCAAAAACAATACTAGCCTTTTTTATCAGCTATACAGTCTTGTATACAGTTTATTCATTTAAAAGCTGCATGTTATATATATAACCCTATATTCCTATATTAACACATTACACAAATTAAATATTATGAATCGTGTTTAATAAACTGTAAAAAAAACAAACAAAAAAAAAATACAGCCAAATAAAGTGTGCCTTACATGTGGATCAAATCTGAACAAAAAAGTGCATTTATCTTTTTCTGCAATAAGTTGCATTTCTGTCGTCTATCTGAAGCCAACATGGAACATTTTAGTCCATGCTGGGAACTACACACAGTATGCATCTTATTTTGTCAGGCAGAAAGGGATAGAAATACCCTTTGCCTTTTCCTCCAATAGATAAGCCACTTGCCTCTTTGGTAATCATTGCGTCAGACTGACAAAGCAAACCTAGGTATTGGTGAATATTAAATAATTTCCAGTTTGGTGTTTTTCTTAATAGAGATAATTACAATATCACTGATATTAGAATCTTAGAATAATTATGATATATGATCTTTTATAACAGGAAGTACATGTAACTTGTACAGTATAGAATTAAATTGAATTGAATTGAATTCATTTATTGTCATTGTATTGTAACGGCCGACCCCTTACCCGGGCGGCAGCTACACCTCCAAGAATTGTGGCCTGGATAAATTACTGAGCTTTAATCTAAATATCAAGCCCTACCTCTAACAAATTAAACTTTTCCCCACAATCGACTGTGTAAATATAAGCACAAAAGAAAAGCAGATATGTAAGCTTAAACTGATAAATTGTATTAAATGAAACAGAAAAAATAGCAAAATAAATAAATATATATATCCCTAAACCAAAGCAATAATGTGACACCAATATATATGAATAAAACAAACCCCTTACCCTTGTAACATATAACAAACAACACGAATAACAAAAATGAATGAGATACAGAAATGAACGGTTGTGAACTTGAGTCTGAATAACAATTGTCCTGAATGCAGATGACTAGTTAACCGATATGTGGAGTGTTTGTATTTCCCAGAACAAAATGGAACAGCCTCACTGTGAATCCTCGGCGCGTGGTGGATGATGAAATCCGACCCCGGGGTCTCTTGTGATGAGGGTATTGGAGTAAGTCCAGTGGATTGAAAAACAAACGATGGAAATGTGTGATGTAGAATACAGCAGGTACAGATGGTTTGTGGTTGTGAAAATGAAAGTCTCCTTCTCTCTCCTCTCTCTCCCTATTCCCTCTTGATTGTTTTTATAGTCCTGTGACGGATGTAATTGATTGATTGATAGTAAACCGGTGTTTTCCAGGTTTGGGGCTGTGGTCTCCTTCCATCAGCCATCCCCCTTTACGGGGACGGCATTCACTGACACACACAAACAGCAAACGGGATGATGGAAACAAGACGCACGTGGTACGAACACTGACAACACTATTATTACTATGTAGCCTCGCTACATTCCACCCCCCCACCAACCTTGGACAAGGGAGGGCCGAAGTACGACTTGATATTGGCCACATGAATAGTGTCAAGCTTGGAGTTAGTGCCGATACCCCTTTGAATTTGGAAATTAACTGGACCGGTTTGTTTTATGATTACTGCTGGACCTAACCATTTAGGCGCAAGCTTGGCGGAGAACCGCTTGCTGGCATCCGAGAGCTGGTGGGCTCTAGTCCAGACCAAGTCTCCCGACTTGAAGTGTGCTTCCTTTCGCCAGGCATTATTTAACCGGGCATGTCTGGACGTCGATTCCATCAACCTCTGTTGGATTCTCCGGCAAAATTCTTCTAATTTTAAAGTATTATTGTGGAGGGTGATTTGTGAACTAGGGGCAGCTGTCTGCCTAGTGCTACCAAAGCAGGCGTTTCACCTGTGGCTTTGTGCACCGCGGTGTTCAGGGCAAACCGGAGCTAGGGGAGCCATTTATCCCAGTCCTGATGGCGTTCACCCACATAGGAGGCAATCATGTGCTTCAGGGTCCGGTTCACTTGTTCATTCATGTTAGCCTGGGGATGGTATGCTGTAGTAAGATTTTTCTTCACTTCCCAGGCTGTACAGAGATCATCAAGGACTGAACTCGTGAACTGGGGACCCCATCAGTGATGATGTACTTTAGGACCCCCCAGCGGGTGAATATCTCATTCTTCAGGGTGGAGCTTACCTTGCTGGCACGGGCATCTGTCAGTGCAAATAGCTCCACCCACTTAGAGAAATAATCCACTACTACCATCAGGACAGTCTTTCGTGAGCTGGTCAATGGGAATGGCCCCATCAGATCGACCCCCAAAGTCTCTTCTGGTCCAACTGCGATAGTCAATTGTAACATCCCTGATGGTTTACCAGGTGGGTTTTTCAGCTGTTGACACGTGTGGCAGTTCTTCATGTGGTGGCAAATATCTGTCCGGACCGATGGCCACCACGCCACCCCCAGAATCCTCAGGAGGGTTTTCGTCTGCCCAAGATGACCACCTAAAGGGTTGTCGTGAAAAAAGTTCAAAAACTTGGGGATGAGCGCCTCCGGGACCACAAGTTGTTGTTGTAGGTCCCGCAAGGATGATGGAACAGATCTATAAAGAACTCCCTGGAGGTCCACAAAGTACCCGGTCAGTGTGCTGGTTATCCAGCTCCTTCCGAATATTTTGGCAAAAAGGGCTGGAAGCTTGTGCTTGGGCCAGAGCATAGAGAGTACTAGGTAGTGATGGAAATACCTTCTTTGCTTCTGCCAAACATACCATCCCCAAGGACTCTGATGCCCTAGACAGAGCGTCAGGCACAATGTTGCTACAGCCCTTCCAGTACGTCACCTTGAAGGTGAAATTCTGGAGGTGCAGCACCCACCTGGTCAGTCAGGAAGATGTCTTGGTGTTGGTTAATCACCCAGGTCAGAGCATGATGGTCTGTGTACACTTCAAAATCAACCCCTTCTAGAAAATGTTTCCATTTTTCCACGACCCACACTATCGCCAGGCACTCCTTTTCTACTGTTGAGTAATTGAGCTCGCCGCCGTGCAGCGCTCGCGAAGCATATACGTTGACGCGCTCTTCCTTGTCCTTTTTTTGGATGAACACGGCCCCGAGCCCCAGGTTGATGGCGTCAGTATATACTTGAAAAGGGAGCCGTGGATCGTGCTGGGTCAGGACGGGTGGCTTCTGTAGATGTTCTTTCAGTTGCTCAAAGGCGTCCTGGCATTCTTTAGTCCATTCCCACGGGACATCCTTCTTTCTTAATTGGTTTAAGGGAGCCGCTATGTCGGCCAACCGAGGGATGTATTTATGGTACCACCCCACCAATCCCAAGAAACGCTGTAAAGATTTTAAGTCTGTGGGCGTGGGGTAGTCTTGGATGGCCGAAATCTTTTCTGGATCTGCAGCGACCCCCTCTGCAGACACAATTTGCCCAAGGAAATGGATTTGGGGCTGAATGAAGGTACACTTTTTTGTGTTCAGGGTGAGGTCTGCTTGCTGGAGACGATGAAAGATGGCATCCAAATCCTGGAGATGCTGTTCTATTGAAGGGGAGTAAATAATAACATCATCGATGTACACAAAGCAGATTTTCCCGATTAACCCCCTCAGCACTTGTTCCATGAGCCGTTGGAAAGTGGCACCAGCGTTCTTTAGGCCAAATGGCATGGTTTTAAATTGAAACAAGCCCTCAGGGGTGATTACGGCTGTCTTCTTTTTACTCCCCTCATCCATCGGCACCTGCCAATAGCCACTGCTGAGGTCCAATGTACTGATTCATTGTTATTGGAAATTAGCCCAATCTCTGTTGTGTCATCTACCAATTTTATGATGGTATTGGTAGTATATACAGGTACACAGTTGTGTTTGAAGAGGGAGTAGAGAATGGGGCTCAGTACACAACCTTGCAGTGTGCCCAGGGATATGGTGGAGGAGAGATGAGGGCACAGTCATAACTCCTGATAGCACTCCAACAGGAAGCTGAGAATCCAATTACATAGTGGTATGCTAAGACCCAACTGGCATAGCTTATGGATGAGATGGGAGGAGACAACTGTATTAAAAGCAGAGCTATATTCCACAAATAGCAACCTAACGTATGTATGTGCCCTGTCCCTCCAGATGAGTCAGGGCTGTGTGCAGAGCTAGAGAGATGGCATTCTCTGTAGATCTATTAGCTCTCTAAGCAAATTGATGTGAGTACATGGAGGCAGGGATATTTGCTTTAATGTAGAAGAGAACCAGTCTTTCAAAGCACTTCATTATTATCATTCGTATTACTAATGTTTGTTTTCTTCGGCACTGGCACAACGATGGCTAACTTAAGGCATGCAAGGACCATTTCCAACATCAAGGAGAGAATAAAGATATTCATAAATACCTTAGTGAACTCCTCAGTACAGTTCTTGAGCTCCCGTCCTGAAACTTTGTCTAATCCAGCAGCTTTATGTGGATTCATCCTCTGCAGGATGTGCCATGTCTTGATTTCTGCTGAGGCATGCTGATGATAGGGTCAGAATTTGGCACCAACAGCATGAATCCATACACCCAACCTGTCTAATGTGAACAGCTGGTGTAATAATATCTGGAATGTTTTCTTGGCACATTTTGAGCCAGTTAATACCAATCAGTCATTGTTTGAAAGTCGTGGCCTATTTGAGCATTGTTGTTGACTACACAAATCCCTTCATGGCCACAATCCACCCATCTTCTAATGGCAGCTTCCTGCATAATAATGATTTATGTCAGAAAGCAAAAGTCATCTCAAACTAGTCCTGACAAAGTTCAGTGTTCTTCAGCAACCTTCCCAGTCACAGGATCTGAATCCAATAGAACACCTTTGGGATGAACAGGATGAATAAATGTCCTGCTGACAAATCTGCAGAAATTGTATGATGCAATCATATCAACATGGACCAGAATCTCAAAGAATTGTTTCCAGCATATTGTGGAATCCATGCCACAAAGAATTGAGGCTGTATTGAGAGCAAAATTAGACCTTACCCAGTATTTTTCCAGTTTTTCTTCAAATTTAATCAGTTGAAATGCAATGAATGACCTAAAATGGTGAAAAGGTGAGCAGTACACTGCCAGATGTTTAACTTTAAAGCTTAGGTTAGCAAAAACTGAAAAAGGGAAATTTCTATATATTACAAATGGGCCTTCTTCAGGTAACAACTAATAGTTTACAATCTACAGATGTTCTGCAGAAATTAAAGTAAATTGCGCCTTGCAAGTTGAAGCAAACAATTTACACAGGTGTCCCAACATCCGTTGATTACTTAAAACGTCTATTTCTGTCTTAAAGCAGACTTGGAATAGACTGTGTTACTAATCCATCTGAAGTACTACTTGGACAATATTACAAAGTAGAAAGTAAATTCCAGTGATAATTGCAAGAAAATGGCAATTAACAAATGAAAAGAGACAGAGCATTACTAACCTTAGAAGTGTAGGCCTTTCACTTAGGGAAATTGCAGAAAAAAATCAAAATGTCAGTGAATATGTTGTCCTAAACAATCCAAAGGCAATTGGAAACTGGAAGAAATTCTGATAGGAAGAGACCTGGCAGACCCAAAGTTACAACCCAATCAGAAAACAAGTTTCTGAGGGTCACAACTTCCATGATAGGCACCTTAGAGCACAACAGCTTCAAGCACAGCTTAACAGTGGTCGAAAAAAACAAGTCTCAGTTTTCTACTGTGAAGGCGAGACTTTGTGCTGCAGGTTTGACAGGGCAAGTGGCGATAAGAAAGCCATTCCTTAAAGGACCAAACAGGGCCTTGAAATACCAGCTGTGACCTACTACAGACAGGAAGAAAGTCTTATGGACAGATGAAACAAAATTTGAAATCTTCAGTTCATCACCCAGGGTGTGTGTACACTTTCAAGTTGTTGAAAGGGTGGTTTCTCAGTATGTGACACCAACTGTCAAACATGGAGGAGAAAGTTTGATAGTCGGGGGTTCTTTTGCTTGAAGCAGAGTTGGTGACTTGCACAGAGTGACTTGCATTGTGAATCCAAAGGATTACCACAGTTAGGCTGCACATCTGCAAAATGTGGCTACTGTGATAAATCAAAAAATTTGAATTAAATAACATACACTTAATGATTCCTTAAGTTATTTTTTAATTTGCCATGGTTTTTTTGTTCTATGCTTTGATTTCATGAAGCATTAAGAGGTGTTCTAAAATTTTGAACGGTAGTGTGTGTATGTATTTTGTGAAGAAGGGGGCTCTGCCACCCCCGCAAGAGGATGTCACTCCTCTGAGGCCCCTCTTGAACTCTGTTGCAATGGGAACAAATACAGTTTGCCTCCTCTTTGCTCCATTAGATGCTGGACTGCTGCTGCTGCTGTGTCGCGTGATATGCTTCTCACATGCACTTTGTATATTTAAAAGCCTGTAGAGCACCTGTCCTTTTTGCTTATTGCCTTGTCTCACTTCTCACCCAGACATCCCCTGCTTTATGTTTTATTATGCTGTTTATGAATAAAGTTTATGTTTCTTGAAAACTTTCAATGAATCTTTGCAATTTTGTAACCCAAAAGTGACAATATATACTGTATATATATATATATCTGCCACATGTCAATACACAGCACTGGTGTTCATTTTCTTGATTTATACATACTGACACAGGTACAGGGGAGGGGGGTATATAGCAGTGCTAGTGCAATGCTAGAGAAAAGTTGCAAAGGTAAAAATTGCGCTCTTTTTTACATTTCATGTTTCTGTAAGAAGATTGATTCAATGTCATATAACTAACTGCTAAATAAGTGGCACTAAAACCAAAATAAGTCTCCAGTATCTCTGTATTTAATTCACCGGTCTGCCAGGTAGCTTACAGTGCTAACTGCCCTAATACAATGACAGAAATCTACGAAATAGAAGTGTAATGATTATCCCTACCCATTATTCCAGTTTGTAGTATCTTCACTAATTTATGCAAAGAACTCAACATAACCATCCAAGTGGTGTCAGTTTTTAAGTGAGATAGCAGCTATGAAAATCTTTTTCAGCTTGCCAGGAGCAAAGGTGTAAGTAGAGCAGTATTTTCCAACCGTTTTATTGTGTTGGCACATTTTTGCAACCTAAAAAGGCACATCACAATTCTACCAACCACAAAAGCATTAAATCTCTTAGATGTATTATACTGTCTGAAGGGGCAGTTTTTTACTTTGACATGTCTAGGTTTCATATGCTATGCCTTCTTTTTAACTTGCCTTTTAAAGCATTCAAATATAGCTTATATTTGCTTGTAGTATTTTGTTAAAAGTTCAGGTTTAAGGTCATTATTTAAGTTTAAACTACGCCATTGTTAATTCCTTTGCATTGATTCTACATACATTTTGTGAGTTAGTGTGCATTTACGTCATGATTTATGTATTAATTTTTATACTTACATGTTTTAATGTTAGATGTGACTAATGACATACATTTATGAGATTAGTTAATTTTTTTTAATTGATTCTCAGGCCTATATATATAT
>JANRMT010062836.1:10517343-10545100 GCA_026402145.1 Polypterus bichir lapradei
TTTTTTTTTTTAAAACTGTCTTCCTTTAGCGGGACATTCACTTTTTCCACCGTGTGCTTTGTTTCTGCAGTAGCTGCAGTTATGAATAATATGCTTGTATGTATCAGACGCTTCATATTTTTTTGCTGCCTTTTCAATTGTGTAATTCGGTTTTTGTTCAGCGCTCTTTGGAACTGTTGCTTTTTGTCTGTGCACTGCGTCAGTTCACGTGAGCCGCTCGGTGTACATGCATCGAAGTTTCCCAGCTGTGCTGGTGCCATGTCGTGCTATGTCCATGGCTGTATCTAATGTTACCTAAGTCCCGGCAGTTAAAACTTTCTCTCGCAGTTTCGCTGAGTTTGTGCCAAACACCACCCTGACCATCTCATCTTCCTCTGCATAAGCACAGTCCTTCACTCGTGAATATTTATCCGTGGCAGTGTTTCTATTGGATTGCCGCTGACGGACGGCCTTATATGGGCAGGCACTAAATTACAAACGCTAGCGGCAGCCTGTCTATTAACTTAATTTAAAGTTTAGGTTTACATCGTGCTTTGTATCCGAAGTAGCAGAACTCATGAATATGGTTGTATATGTCACTCGCTCGCTTCTTATTGTTTCGCTGCCTTCTCAATTATATAATGTATGTTTTCTTCAGCGCTTTTTGGGCCTCTTCCTGGTTTTCTACCTACTGCGTGATTACGTGGGAGGCGTGATGATGTCACACGAAACTCCGCCCCCATGGGTTTCACGCTCATCTCCATTACAGTAAATGGAGAAAAACAGCTTCCAGTTATGACCATTACACGTAGAATTTCGAAATGAAACCTGCCCAACTTTTGTAAGGAAGCTGTAAGGAATAAGCCTGCCAAATTTCAGCCTTCTACCTACACGGGAAGTTGGAGAATTAGTGATGAGTCAGTCAGTCAGTCAGTCAGTCAGTCAGTCAGTCAGTGAGTGAGTGAGTGAGGGCTTTGCTGTTTATTAGTATATATATATATATATATATATATATATATATATATATACAGTGGAAACTCGGTTCACGAACGTCTCGGAACACATACAAATCGGTTTACAACCAAAAAGTTCGCCAAACTTTTGCATCTGTTCACGACCACAGACTCGGTATACGAACAAGCCAGTTTCCCTTTCGGTTTGTGCACACCGATGATTTCCGCACGTGTTCAATCTCTCCCTGTACACTCCCTGAGCAGCGAGCCAGCGAGCGAGAGCAAGAGAGAGCGCGACACACACACACACACACACAGGTGCGCGTGAGACTGACACACACACACAGGTGCGCGTGAGAGTGACACACACACACAGGCGCGTGCGAGAGAGACACAGACACAGGCGTGCGAGAGAGAGACACACACACAGGCGGGCGAGAGAGAGACACACACAGGCGGGCGAGAGAGAGACACACACACACACGCAAAAGAGAGGGAGAGAGCGAGATAGAGGTCGGACACATAAGGCAGAGAAGGCAGTTAAAGAATGAACAGGGCTTGTCTTTGTTTTCACTTCCGTTTACAGCGATCGGTTCGTAGCATGCACTGTTGCAATGTTACTTTTCTTGGTTGTTTATTAAATTACGGATTTTTCAAATGTTAATTTTTTTCCCTATGCTTAAAACTCATTAAAAAAAAAGTGTTTTTAGCGAGCGGTTCGTAGTGCTATAGCGTGAACTTTTGCAGTGTTAGTTTTCTCTGTTGTTCAAGGTTTTCTCAATGTTATTCAATGTTTTTACATTTAGTTTACTATTATGCTGTGCATTCTATGGTATAATTAACTATATTAGTGCTTAAAAACTTTAAAAAAATATATTTACATAGAGTTTGTACGGTCTGGAACGGATTAATTGTATTTACATACAATCCTATGGGGGAAATTACTTCGGTTCACGACCAAATCGGTTTACGACCAGAGTTTTGGAACAAATTATGGTTGTGAACCAAGGTTCCATTGTATATATATATTGTGAGGGACGGCCGATGGTTCAGTCCAGCCAGGATGTCCCTGGAAAAGAAGAATGGAGGAAGGCAGCCTTTTCAGGCTACTACATCCCCCAGGACGCTAGGTGGCAGCTCCCCTGGATGGCAACGGTTCCCCGGATTCCCTCAAGGCATCCTGGGACATGGAGTCCATTTCCTCAGCCCTGTTGGGTGCCATGGGTGCCGCCAGAGGGAGCTCACAAAGAACCTGGAGACTCCTACTGTTAACGACAACCCGGAAGTATTTCGGAGTCACAAGGACGGAAGCCTGCAGTACTTCCGGGCTACTTGAGAATGGATAATGTGGCGTTTAACCCAGGAGGAATACTTCTGGGTCATGGACTACTTAAAGGACTGCTGAAGACCACCAAAGAGAGCCGGAGTTGGGTGGTAGAGTGACGGAGCTCCTGGGAGGAATGTAGGATTATTGTGTTGTATTGATTATTATTATTATTATTGAGTTTTGGAAAATTGTGGAGAGTCTGGTGCTTTGTGCACTGTATCTGAAGAAAAATATTAAAATTCTTCTTGGTGCTTTTTACAAGTGTGTCTTGGACATCTGTCTGGTGGGTTTCACGGGGCAACAGCAACCCCTAGCGTCCACAATAAATATATATATATATACAGTTATATAGCTGTATATTCCATCAGATGAGAAATGTGTCATTTTTATATCAGCACTCCTTATCTGTCTTTTTCTTTCAAGTTCTTTAAATACATGTAAAAACTTGTACTGATTTTCAGCACAAATTATATAAATTTGAAAATAAGACATTACACTATGCAAAAAAACAACAAAAATTAAACCACACACTCACTCCTTCAATGAGGCCCTTCTACGCACTGATAAGTGGCTTTAGACAGCTGGATGTAAACCCAAGTCTTTGGCTGTGTGGAATTTACCCTGTTCTTCCTGCATCTTTATTGGTTTTCTTCAAGGTATTCTGATTTTTCTCTCATATTACAAACTCTAACCTCTGTTATTGTGGGAGTGAGCCCTAATATTGATAAGCAACACATGCAAGTTTGATTCCTGCCTAGTGTGTCAGAATAAGCTTTTACTCTCTAAGAACCAATTACTGGATTAATTAGTTTGAAAATGGATGAAGTGATGGATGGTTATATTCCCAAAGTATGATGCTTCTACTGCATAGTGCATAAAATGTTATTGCACAGCAGACCACCAAATCCAGAAATCCATCCATCCGTTTTCTGAATCTGCCATGGTGAATTGGAGGTGTATTCAGAGTTACCTTTTAACCTAACTTGCACTTATATGGAATGTGAAGGACACCGGGCAGAAAACTCATAAAGCACAGTTTCTAAATCTATGACATGTCTGTGATGCGCCATCCCATGATTGTGTAGTAAAATTAGCTGATTTTGTCCACGCACAAATTCTGTGGTAAGTGACATACTATTTATTGTGGTAGTATGCGACCTGAGATATATCCTATAAACCAGAGGTCGCCAACATGGTGCCCGCTGGCACCTGGTCACCTGCAGGGATGTTCTAAAAATAGCACTAGACACCATGGGGCTTTGTCTAAAAACTGTATTTAATTTTGTTGCTGTTCTTTTTGAATCTTTCATTGATGGAGATTGGGGGGTAGTCTGCAGATGAACCTTAATCTCAGTCTTCGCTAAGACAAACAAACAGGCACAGCTACAATGGAGAGCTAGACACAGTTTTTACCCCCTAAAAATTAAAAACTAAACTAAAAACTAAGAGAAAAACAGAAAAGTTAAGGAAAATTTCCAATATATTAATAATATCATTAAAGGTGAACTATGCAACTTTATGTTATTCAGGAAGTTTTATCAAACAAGTAGCCCTTTGTATTACTCAGTACCCTTGAAGTAGCTCTCAGATACGAAAAAGTTGGTGACCCCTGCTATAAACAATGCCGTTGATTAGTAATGAGCAAAACAGGCAAGTTTCGATCTGCATACTTGAAAAACTGACATTAAAATTCATTTCACAGGATATTTCAGAAAAGGGAGTTTTATGGAGGTTACAATGTTTTTTATTGGGTGTAAAACAAGGAATACAGCTCCCCAAAGCCTTGTTTACACTTCCTATATTGTTTTTTGCAGCTGCGTAATGCATGTAATCCATACCACACTGGTAAAATCAATTCTATTAATGCATCTTGATCATATTACTGCAGAAAAGTGCAGTGTGTTTAAAAAAAAAATGCTGTGTATTCTCAACAAAAAGACACAACAAAATGTACCATTGTCCACATTATTGTGATTTCTCTACAATAAAACTCTGTACACTGAAATTTACTGTTGCTAACCTGCACCCTCCCAGCCATTACCTAGCAATTTCCTTATCCTAGTTGAGGATATTTAAACATCTGCCGATGCTTTTTTCTCAACAGAGATTTCTGCTTAAATGCTAAATGATAGGTGGACACAGATGGAATTAATTTATGAAAACACTTCCAGACTAGATCAAAGCACATTTCTCCTTGCATGGATTGCACAAATTTTGCTCGAAGCAAAACACAATTTATTTAGAATTTTTTTCTTGGAACACAGAGTTTTGCTGCAAATTCAATCTTCTGTTAATCATTTCACTCATTACTATCATTGACCTATCCCAGAGAGCTTTTATTTATATTGCGAGCAGGGGGGCGGAACGCTCCCCTAGAAGACACGGACGCTCCTCAAAAACCCATCTTAAAAACGCTGATAAACTACCTTCACATTGCTCCCTTACTTGCTGGGCTTACTTGCGGCTGCTCTGTCACATACTTCGCATACTTAAAAGCCTGAACAGCACCTGTCCTTTTTGGCTGAATGCTTTTCTCTCTCTCTCTCTCCTCCTCCAGGCATCTACTGCTCCTGCTGGGGGTCCCGTTCCTGACACGCACCCCTTTTAAAAGAGAGATATGTTCGTTTACAGTGTTTGAATAAAGTTCCTGTCTCTACAATCTCCTGTGTTTCTGTGCAAATCTGTGGCCCAAGGGTGACAATATAGAACAAAAATATAATAAAAATTCCCCATAACACCACCATCCCTCTCACAACTTGTAAAGCAATCAAACTGAGGTGACTAACAAGAAAAGATACATAAAAGAAAGAAGAAGAGAGGAGGGAACGACACAGACAAGTTTGTTACGGGGCTTTGGGGCTGGTTTGATATGTCAAAATGAGAATAATGTGAGCGGCACAAGGATGTGACAGTATTTTAGGGTGTTGTAGGGGTTTAGTCAATAAGGTGAGGTATATATAGTGCTGTGACAGTGCCATGGACTACTGTTCTTGGCCTCATTGCATGCTCATCATTATGGTATACGTTGAATCCAAATCTGCAACAAAGGTACAAAGAAGATTTATTATTAACTTTAACTTTCCTTAGTGATGCATAATTCGTGAAACTATTTTAAAATAGTGTGATAAATTTTTAATTTTCTCATAGTCTGAAGAACGTGTTGCTTGGACCATTGAAACTGTAAGAGCAGCAGAAAACATCAAAAGGGTGAGACGGGCAGTAGAGCTGAGCAATTTGGCATTCGGCGTAAACCTTATCAGTAGCATTAAACATTTCAGACAGGACTGTTAGCCAAACAACTCTTCCAGATTTATCCCATTCCCTGACTAAATTCAAACAGCAGGCAAAATTTTAGGAATAATTTTACTACAAATTTTTCTTAGATGATTGGTTTCAATAAAAAACTGGGGAATACTCAACAATTTGTGAACTAATTTTAAAAATGTATTGTTAATAGTGGAGCTCATTTAAAAAATGTTATTTTATTTTTTTTACCAAATAATGTTATTTAAACTGCTTCAATGAGTTATTTTTTGACTACTATTTTCTTATTTAACTGAATACAATCAAAATTTCTAAAAGAAGAAACATGGAACATGTGACCACTCTGACTCCATGAGTTACTGTATATAACTGTTATATTATCCTTTCTAAAATCATCAGATCCTTGCGCCGCTCCCATTATAAAGAAGAATTTATTTATCTCAGTTTTATTAAAGCTTACACTGAAATTTATGCTAGCAGTAATATATTTCTGAAATATATTCCCTGTTTTGGATGATTACTGTTTTATTAGCAATATATTTGTGTTTCACTTTTCTCTTTTAGTAATACTCAAGTGAAAAATAATCTTGAATGTAAACAGACAATTACTTTTTTATTAGAAGGACATTGTAATTTGTCTATGTATGGCATTGCTGTCATCATGGTAATAATTCTCTCCTTGGGTCCTAGTATGCTACTGATATTTTATTTGGGTTCTCAGAGTTTAAGAATCCTTGTCCTAAGTACATCAAGAGATCATGTAAACATCATACATAGAATTAATATCTAGGTCCCTGGATTTGTGAGGTAATGTTTTTAACCGCTGTATTCCCCAAACCAAAGAAAAAATACTAAATTAAGGGTACCTTGTGGTATTTTTTTCAGGGTGAATGTGTTCTCACACTGAGCATCCCTTTGTAAGGTTCACCTACAAAGTGTTGGTACCCCACTTGTCCTCACGGCCAGGGAATGCTGACTCAGGGTTACTCCAATGTGGTTAATACTTATTGCAAATTCCCTTATGTTATCCCATTCTACAGATGCTCAATTGGACAGAGATTGTGAGTCGAGTAATTAATTTACATTTAGGTTTTCTGAAATTCCTTGAGGACCTTCCTACCCTTGTGCCATGGATCATTATCCAGCAGAAATCAATATACTGCTCCATGGAGGGATGTGTTTAATTAGCAATCCTGTTTAAAATGTTTTTCTTTTGGAATCAAGGGGCCCAACACATACAAAGCAAAAACTGCTCTGTTACATCTCCATTACCAATCTTCATAGATCTATGGACTTTTGGGATTATTGCATATTTTAATCTTTATATGTGTGATTCTGTGGGGATTAATAATACCAGGTAATGTTCTTCTAGTCCCCCAGGGTTCGTGTCTCTTAGCCCAAAGTAGCCATCTTTCTTGCTTTTTTTTTATGGAAAGGAGTGGAACTCAGGTTGGCTGTTGGCTATCATTCCCCATCTATGACAAGGTATAATAAGTTATATGGAAGTTATTCTGTACAGGTCATGTCATTGATGGTTGGTTCCTAACAACAGCTCCACTACTGACACTTGTGAGTAAAGCTTTTCCTGGTCTCTATAATCTGTGTCACACCCAATTCCATTCTGCATTTAAAACCACTTAGACATTTACTCATTTGTGAAAAAGGACAAACATATCTAATAAAACGGACACTTTACGTAAAAACATTTGTAGGTAAGTTAGTACTGTCCCAAGTTTCTGTCTGGGTTCTGGATACTGCTTCCAAAGTGGAATTTTCATATTCTACTGCTGTTCTCCATCTTTTAAAATTTCTTTTTCATTAATCAATTGCCCTGAGACATCTGGTCATCAGGGAAATCCTGCCAGGTGTCAATGTATACAATTACAGTTTTCATTTTCGGTATAACCTCAAGTGTGGCAACCTTTTGAAATACAGTTTTAATCTCTTATTTTTAATTCAATGGTATAAAATGTACATTTTTAAATGAATTTTTTCACTGTTTGTGAAGTGTGCCTGGTAATTGCTGTCACTAACGTTTCATGCATGTGCATCTCTCTGTTTAGTGATTAATTAGGTAACTAAAGATTTGAGGCTATTTTATAAACAATGATTGGTACCTGGGCCCAGTACCGAATAAACAGTTTGTAATCAAAAGCAGAGGCTGAGAAAACTTCTTCATTTTGTAGATTTTAATTTCCCTGGACAAACCATGTGTTAAAGCATATGCATTATTTCCGTCCCCTTTGGCAGAGAGTATGCTGTATAATTTCATACCACGTTTATGCTTCAAGAATCACCTCATTAAACGGTGCAGTGCCTTAAAAGTGAATTAAACAAAATATGTAAAAAAAACAAAAGTAACCATGCAAATCTCCTACCCTAAAATGGAACTGTGAACATTAGCATTCAGAATAACAGACCCTAACATTGCACTTTGTTGTAAATGAAATACATATGGTCAGGTACCATGTCATAAGAAAAACTATTAATTTTGATGAGAACCAGAGAAGTAAATTTTATTTAGCTTGTGCAGCATCTGCAGTTTTTAAAAATTTCCTTCCTTAGGGATTAAGTATATTTCTAGAAGAGTCATTCATAACCAATAAGAAAATTATCACTTAAAACATGGCAGGACATCTACTGCCTTCCTGGCTTTCATGGGCTGTGGTGCCAAGTACTGCAATGCAGTCTGCTGCCTAACTGTCTTAGGCAAAACATTTATTTTTCAACAGAAATGAATGAAAACTCAAGATGAACAGGAATATATTATATATACTGCATGTGTTTATAAATTATTTATACAGTAAGATGATACAATGCCTATAAAAAGTATTCACCTCCTTGGGAGTTTTCACATTTCATTGTTATATAACATTTCAATGCAGTGAATTTCATTTGTTTTTTATCATTGATCAATAGACAAAGATTCTTTAATGTAAAGGTGAAAACAAAGTGGTCTAAATTAATTACAAATATAAAACACACAAAATAATTGATTGCATATGTATTCACCCCATTCCTATCAGTATTTACTTAAGTTATATGCACCTTTGACAACAATTTTTCTGTTGATCACTGTTAAAAAAAAAACTAATTAAATCCCCAATGATTTAATCTACTCTCTATATATAAAATCCTAAGCCTAAAAGTGCAACGATTTTTTGCAATGATTTTATGTGCCTTCACGCTTGTCACGCTTTAAATCAGGCTTATTTTAAAACCTACATATATATATTTGGTATCATTCTTTTCAGAATTTATCAAACTTTAATGTGATATTGTTAGATTTTCAGATTCTTGTTCTGTTTTTAAATTATAAACTAAAAAAATATCAAGAACTCACGTCCCGCAAGACAAGACTTTGTGCCAAGGGAATTGGAAATAACAGACAAAGAGTAGGACAGCTGCTATACAGGCTTTTAAATGTTCAATGTGCCTTGTGAGATCCAGATCACACAGCACGGTAGCTGCAGCAAGCCAGCAGCTGATCGAGCAAAGATGAGGTAAAAAAAAATCTGTGTTTGTTTCCCATTGTATCACCGTTTAAGAGGGGGTTTTGGAGGAGCGACCGCGTCTCCTTGTGGTGCGTTCAGCCCCCCCTCTTCACAATGCAAGCGGCAGAGATGCGAAATGGCTGGTGTGCTTGGCAAGCGAAACGAGCAGGGGGAATCCCCCAAGTATTGTATAAAAGTAAAATGTGAAATCTACCAAAGGGGGTGAATACTTTTTACAGGGCATTGTACAGTTATGTACATGTAATATGTGATGTACATTCTATATTACATGACCATGGATACAATACAATACAACACAATTTAGTTTTATATAGCCCATAATCACACAAGAAGTGCCGCAAAGGGCTTTAACAAGCCCCCAAGCCTTGACTCTCTAAGAAGACAAGGAAAAACTCCCAAAAAAACCCTTGTAAGGAAAAAATGAAAAAAACCTTGGGAAAGGCAGTTCAAAAAGAGACCCCTTTCCAGGTAGGTTGGGCGTGCAGTGGATGTCAAAAAAAAGGGGTAAATACAATAACAATACACAGAACAGAACACAAATAATCCTCAATATAATTTAATAATAAAATAAAAATATTACAAGTACAGAGCAGAATTCAACAGTAGATGACATCACATAATAGGATTTGGATTTGTTAAAAGTCCTGGAGACGCTGGCTATCAAGCTGCCTCCTCCTATTGGCCATTCCACAGTCAGCGCTGGGCCAGCCAATCTGATGAAAGAACCCCTTTAACTGATGATTCATACGATCTACCATCAGAGATGACTTTACCTTGGGCAGGCAAAACAACTTGGCAGGTGGGCATGCATGAAAACTATGCATGAGAATAAATATAATATACGTATAAAAACAGATGTTTAATGTATGTATACATTGTCAGTCGTGAAGGTTAACAGGATGTTGATGATTGGGAATGATTTGGGAGTGACACAGTGATTTATCGTGCTTTCTGCCCTCAGCCAGGAAGAACAAGACGCAGAAGTAGAGCAGTAACACTGTGTCTATTTTCTCCCATTCTGCTTCTTCCAGCTTAAAGCAGCCCCCAAACGTGAAATAGGCACTGTCCTGTGCATGCACTTGTAAGGCAGCGTAAGGCTCTGGTGATGGCAATTACCCTCTGGAGCAGGGGTTGGCGCTGTTTATTAATAGCTCCTCTCTTCCTCCCTCTGCAGAACAGAAGATTGACATCCATTCCACTACTGATGTCACTTCTGTTTTTTGCCCTCTTGGACCCACCCCCTCTTGCCTGGATCCATATGACTGGAAGGTCAGCCATGTTTGAGATAGTTCTGCATTGGACTCCCCTCTGAAAAGACGCTATTGCTGTTTTTGTAAAAAGGCCATTTATTTTTTCAGATTTTTTTCTGTTATACAGGGTTTCGGGCATGACCCAAACTTTTTTCATGTGTGCTTCTTTTCTTACAGCATCATTTAGAAGACTACGGTGAGGGAGGGCAGATCCCTCTGATATACTAGATGTTCCATTATCTAAATTACCTTGTAGTTATAAATGGGGCTATCAATCTGCTATCCCAAATCTTTTTTATTTTCTTGTGTTTTACTTTTTGATTTATATGTACATTAGATACTAGGTGAACCCTTGTATGCCTTCGCTTCACATGTATCGGACTACTTATTTCATTTAGGTTGGTATCATCGGATCATATGTATGAGTGCATATCAAAAGGAGAATAGACAAGAGTACAGATTTTAGTAGCTTTGAATATCGAAAGCAAGCTACCATTTAAAGAAATGGCAGGCCACTGGTGATCCTTTATGTAACAAAAAAATATTGATGAATGAGGTTGATGGAGGCAGACACAACGTATGGAGAGTGACAGACATGCTTGATTCAATCAGAGAACAGCTGGGATGAACAGTTCTGCTAAATGAAACATGTCAGAATGCAGATCATGTCAAATAGTGAAAAGTGAATCTGTGAACTCGGGGAACTTCCTGTCTTAAATGAGATCACTGGCCAGCGATGATGACATTTTAAAACAAAAGCTGGAGAAAACAGAGCCACTTACTATTAAATTTTTATAGTACTGTTTAGGGTTTTATGTTGATTCTGCTGTTTTACATGTTGTTATAAGATGTTTTTCTTTAATATTTATGTCACTATATCTGGACAATACTGTTATGAGTTTCATTCACATGTGCATGCTAAGTTTGGCACACAGGGGCTCAGCAGTTAGAATTGCCAACCAAGCACTGGATTAGATAGCCAAAGACAACTGGAGGATTGTATAGTCAGCTTAAACACAGAAGAGTATTTCTGTCCTCTGTCAGTACAAAATCTTCTTTCCTTGTTGGGAGAATGAGAACCGACATGTAAGCACTATGATATTTCTGTATTTTGTGGAGAAGGAGTTCTGCCCTTGTGTGGAAACCAGAGAAGACCAGCAAGTGAAGCAGATATTATTTAAAGGCTTGGACAACAGCCAAACCCTTTGAGGCACGTGTCGGCAAAGTTCCGAAAAACCTCCCAGCTTGGGGACGAAAAATGGCAGACTGTGTTGATCCAGATTCCCACCTGGATAAAGTCTGTCATATGCTTCCCGTCTGTAACCGCGTCAACCGTCAGTAAATGTAAGCTAAAGTATATGTTTCTCATGTGATTCTTGTACCGCCGTAATCACGATGGGAGGGCTATCGCCTTTTCTGTTATATTACTATATTGTTTAGTTACTTAATATGCCGCAATTTCAAAAGAACACATTTCCAAGAGAGCTAATACCTCTTATAAACAATACCACTGACTGCATTTTTGCTTTGAAATTAACACTAATTTGATACTGTTTTAAGAATTGGAATTAGATAATGGATGGATGGATGGAATTAGAGACAAAGCTACGTACTGGACATAATATTATAAATAAAGCTCAATGTGTGTGTGTGTGCGTATGTGTGTGCGTGCATGTGCGTGTGTGTGTTTGTTCTTTATATAATTCCACACCTTTGGTTCAAACTAAAACCAACGTTTTTCACACATATCCTACTTTGTCAGGAAAAGACATCAAACTACTTGGGAGCCCAAATTTTTGATCTGCAGGGGTACAGAGTGGGCAGGTGGGGTTCCTTATTACTAGGGTGAGTTTTAAGGACAGTGCCTTTTTGAGCCCTGAAATAAATCAAATTAATTTAATTTGTCTCTGGGAGGGTACACATTAAGAAACATCGTTTATAGAAAATTATTAGTTCTTCTCAGGCAATGTCAGGCTTTATATAAATAAAATATTTTATTATTATTAGGTGCTGCTGCTAGTACAAAATAAATTTCACTGTTTCAGTAGGCTAATCTTGTATATATATTTATTTTAACTTTTCCACAAGATACTCTTAGGCCAGGGAAATACATAAAATACATGGTAAGAAAATTGCAAAAAAATGTCCAGTTCTTTGGAAAAAAAGACCCACCTCATCTGGGAGGCTGGCTACACCTTTGCATGGGTTTGGAGTAAAGTAAATTAGTTGCTAATATGATTATGTTTTCTACAAAGTAATGAGTAAAGTAATTTGTAACGGATTATTTTGTTTGAGTAACTACCCCAACTTGAAGAACAATAAATGTTGAATTCAATTCAATCACCAAAAAGCAATATACTATGTAATTTTTTCCATTTCAAAGGATTTTTAATGAGATGGTAGTAAATTAAGCCTTCAATAACGTGGGAATGTGAATGAAAAATGAGTTAGAAGGACAATGCTGCTGCCATTATTTAAAAAGATCTCTCTCATCCAGCTGACACTTGTATTCCATTCAACTTGGTTATTAGCTTCCTTTAAAAAGAAGACATGGCTTAAACATCTTCTATTGATGCTTCTGCAGCAGGACACTGCCCTTAATGATTTACAATCCACCAAAATTAAAGAGCTGTCTTTATTCAATTGAATAGAGATAGAATTTGACTACAATCACCTGCTTCTCTCTCTCCTTTTCTTGGTCCCTTATTTTCTCTCACAATGCCTCATTTTCATAGTAGTATGCCATAGGCGCCATCTAAACTAACACAGGGAGCACATTAGTTCAAATCGAGCTAGGCAGCCGATGATTATTCAGTGCTAAGCCACCTTAAATTCAAGGCAGCATATTCTATAAATATTATTTCAACTCAATCAGTCCATCAAGTGCTCCCGGTAGAACTGTTAATACTTAGAATTACCTCATTGTAAACTTGTACTACAGTTGTAATATTGCACAATCTGAGCCACTTTATGAACCTTTTGCACTATCTGCACTAAACGTTTATAGCCTGAAGCCTGAAAGCCATGAAGACTCATTTAGATCATTTATGTTAGTGGTAGCAGGGCGGTCTCGTGGCTTTGGAACCCCTGCACATTTTTTTCTCCAGTCCGTCTGGAGTTTTTTTTTTCAGCCCTCCCAGCCATCGGACCTTACTTTACTCTTTGTTACTTAGTATTGCCTAGTCTTATTTTTGTTTTTTTATAAACTTTTCTTTCTTCATCTTGTAAAGTACTTTGAGCTACACCATTTGTATGAAAATGTGATATATAAATAAATGTTGTTGCTGAAACTGTTTCTGAATCTTGAGGTCTGTGCAGGAAAAGCTCTAAAGTGAAAGTGTGCATGGAAACAGGCGCATGCAACATCCTTTAGGGTAAGACTCATGCTTTTCATATCCACCTCCAGCCATTTCTTCCTTACCCTCCTTCATCTACCATCCACCATTCTTCACCCAATCATCCTCTGCCTTTCACTCCATATGTCCAAGCCACCTTAATCTGTTTCTCCTCAGTTCTGCACAATAAATCTTTCTTTCACTTAATTCACCTTTCGACTTCGACTTCCCTCACAATGTCACTTCACATCATCCCACACACTCTTCTTATCAAATTCATACTTTCCAGCTTCGCTATACAGTATATTTCGCATTCCTATACAGTATATCTCTCCACCCAAGTTTCATATATTTTACCTTGCAATGCCAGAGAGACTCCTTTAGAAGCCAGAGCAGGAGACAGCTCCTGGAGTTTCTTCTATGCATCTTTAACTCTCACTAACACTGCTGTGTCAAAAGCTTCATCCTCACTCAACATGGCAACTAAGGAGCCGAACCTCTTTGCTTTCTCCAAAACATCTCTATTGCCAAAATCTAAATGTATACTTCGTACATCTGTATTCTGTAAACTCCTTCATACATTTTCTACAACAAAGATCCCACCCACCACCTGCAGACTACCCTTCACTCCACCACATCTATGCAATACATTTCTATCTATGCACCTACTTACGATAAACTGCACATTGGATTGAGTTTCTCGTAACACCTTTACCACGCATAAGACATGTTAATGCACCCAGCACGTTTGCGCCCGCTGCTTTCTTGAGCCTTTCCTGTTTTAACCTTTAGGCCTTTGCTTCTAAACTAGCTTTTCATTTTACTATCTTCTTCAGTTCCATTACTGTATCAATGTACGTTATGCTAATGTCAGTAAAATTTGTCGACATACTTTGACTATGATCAAGCACATTTATCATCTCTTATGTGGATACATGATTAAATCTGACAGTGTATATTTTTGATAATGGTTAAGGATATGGAGTTTTAAAACATACATCTATGATGTTTTATAAATGAACCTCAGTGTATTGACAGCCACACAATGTTTGATAGTTCATAAAATTATCCATTAATGTAATGTTTCCCTCCACATTAACATTAGTAAAATTAGGAATAATTTAAGCCAGACGGTCAGAATTTCTGCTATCCAAGCGGTTGTAGATTGCTGCTAACATCATGCCTTTAGTGACTCATTCCTTTCAGTGCAGAGTGTGGAAACAAACAAGCCTGAAAAAATTACACGCTGAAGAAAACAAAACACATCACTACCCAGAAGATTTAATAAAGTGACGTAAGTCCAGCAGCAGAACAAATACTTGTACCAATGATAGGCTTGAAGAATGGCAGAGTGTCCAAAACTGATATCTTTAGTTCATCCAATACTACTCTTATTTTAATATAAATACTACAATGAAATTATTATTCAAAATTTCTTAATAGAGGTTATTTCTAATTAATGTTATTAGGAAGAATTAGTGCTTAGATGCTTAACAATGAAATCTCTGTGCTGTGTCTAATTATTAATAGTGTCTGTCTCTGTGGTATAATGTAGTAGGTCCACAGCTCAGATCAAAAAACACTTTTTAAATGAATAATCACTGCCCTCGTGGCTTAGAGAGGGGGCACAGTAGTGTGGCCGGAGCGGTTCCTGGGTGATTCATGATGTGGACGGTCCTCACTTAAGTGCACAGGTGAGGAGTCGTCCGCATTCATAATTGTTGCCGGGAGCTGCTAATCTCCACACCTGATCCATGTCCCCATAATAAATAATCGAAGCGCGAGGCGGATGGGGAAGAGAGAGAATGAGCGGAGGTCAATGGGGAAGAATGCGGCAGGAAGGAGAAAGCCGGTGCGTAAGAGTGAGAGCAGGTTGGACGGTAATGCATCTGGTAGGAGAGCCCCGGAGAAGTGTTTGGCCGACTCTTGGAGGGGGCAGATTGAAGTGGTTGCTCCAGCTGAGCAGTTTGGAGGAGATGGAGTGACCGGTAGTGGAGTTGACTAGCCGCTGAAGGAAGCGGAGTCGTGGAGGCTTTGGGCGTGTTGAGCCCCAGCGTGAGTGCCCTGGTTGCTGGGGAAGTAACCCAAGTCTCGGTTCGGCTGGAGTCTGACGTAGCCGGGGATCGGAGGGCTACTGGACCAGAAATGAAGGAGCTGCATTTTACTGGTAAGGCGACTCCCCTGTTGCGGGGCCCATAGGGAAAAAGCAGAGGAGCCGCCAGTAAGGAATAAGTAAGCACCGGAGTTTTAAGAAAGATTGCCTCCAGCCATTGTTTTTAACCTCGTTGTTTTAAAGGCTTTTTTTTTCTGTTGTGTTTTTAACCTCCACGGATTCTCCTGTTTTATTGGATTATTTATTTGAAGATTTGAGAGACACTGCACTTATTTATCTGAACACTGTTTTGATTTTGTTGATTTTTAATAAAAGCATTTCGCACTTTTTGCACCATCCCCTTGCTTTGTTGTGTCTCACTGTCCAGCTCATCGGTGACATTACCAACAGTGTCAGGTTCGAGGTCTCCCAGAAGTAAGATGGGAGCATGGAGCAGAACCTGCATCATCACATTTTCCATGAATTAACCAGTTTTCACATATTTTGACAGTATATTAAAGAAGCACACATAAAGACAGACATATGGCATAACAGAGTTGTACAGATTACTTCAGCCTCAGCTGTTGTTTAAAATCTTACAATCACAAAAGGATATTGATAATTTTACCCAAAGGCTTTTCACTTTTCTTTATATTTTGGAACATAATTCTGCAACAGTGTTCTGCCTGACTGTCTGGATCCACCATAACACATGAATCCAACAAGCTAGCTCAAATCTGCTTTGGCTAGGCTGTTACCCATGCTCATGCTCAAAGCTGGGTAGGTTTTAAGCTCTTTCAATTACTTTATTCCAGTAGCAGCCATACTAAATGCAAAAAAAAATTTTTTTTTCAATTTTTCAAAATAAATGCAAAACATTACATAATGTCTACTGTGAGTGCTATGTTGGATGGACTGGTGTCCCGACCAGGGTGAAAGCAGGTTCCTTGCCAGGACAGGAGGCCAGAATCAAAGTACAAGGATGGTCCAGCATTCCAACCAGGATGGGTGCGAGTTCCCTACCAGAACAGACAGCCTGAAGGTGGCTGCACCAAGGAGTTACATCTTCCTTCCATGCATACAATGGCAACATCCCACTGGTGGTACTCTCATATGGATACCCACATGTCAGGCTGAGAATTACAGTATCACTGAACAATCCTGTCAGGGATCATGGATGCCACCAAGGGGAGCTGCAGTGGATCATTATACCCTCTTTCAGGGGCTTTTGCGTGACCCAGAAGTGCTTTCATGTGCAATGCTGTGACTCTGGAAGTACTCCTTGGTCCTACACCAAATAAAACAAGTTTCTGGCATGAGCAGTCAGAATTGGGAGGAAAGTGGATGAGACTACTGTATATGGGAGGTGTGGAAGGAGACAAGTGAGTAAATTATATTACACTGTTGGAGTTCTGTGAAGGTATTAAAAAATAAAAATATCTTCTGTTTGAACCCAGGACAGTGTTGTGCAATTGCATCTGAGGTTTTTGGGGCTCAGTGGTGCCCCTGATAGTCACACTACATACAAGAGTCTGCATACATAGTAGACAGAAAAAGTGTCACCTTTACTAAAAAACGTGATAAATTAGTTTGTCTCATTTCACCTGTAAAAAATGTAAAGGCTAGTGCATATTTCAAATGAGACTGAAGTCATTGGTACTCTGATGTGAACTCAGCTAGAACCTGTTTTTTTTCTTTAATCTTTGAAAAAGTTTACTTACATGTAAAGCATAAATATTTTTCAACTCATGTACATGTGAAAGGGGGTGAAACTGATTGAAGCAGGTGCTGATAACCAACAGCAAATACATCTGTTTAGTCAATGCACTGCAGAATGCATCATTTAACCTTTCAGCCTTCACTTCTGAATAATCTGTACAGGCAGATGGATAATCTGCAACATTCAGCTTAATGCTTCTGTTCAAAGTGAAATGATGTGTTTTGCATAGGTGATTTACTGCAGGGAATGTTTTACTTTTTAAACCTTAACAGCAGGTCAAATATTAGACCTTCAATGCAAGAACATTGCTATTGCACTTGAACTTATTATACTGGCACAAACAAAGTACTGTACAATGTAAATTTTATCTTTGAGTTAAAAATAAAGATGATACTTATTGGCTGATTGACAGTCATTAATTTTCTAATTACAACAAGGTTAGCACTGCTGCTGCATAGCTCCAAGTACCCATGTTTGACTCCAAACTGGGTCACAGTTCAAGTCTAACTGTTCTCTCAAGTCTTCTATGAGCTTGTCTACTGTAGGTATCTTATTTCCTAAATATACGCCTAATAAATTAACTGGTGACTCCTAATTAGACCACTGTGGGTGTCATTAACCATTAATATGCCTTGCAATGCAGTGAGAGGTGTGGGTATATACACTACTCTGGCTTCCCTTGCACTAGTATTAAACTAACCAGGTTCAAAACCTGAATTAATAGATGGATGGCTATTAATTTATTATACTGATGTTGAAATCCATCCACTGAGTAGTTTCTGTGATCAATAATCCCCTGAGTAATGCCATTGGAAGTTGTGTGCTCCTATTGGGGCCACCCATGGCAACAAATTCAGAGGTGAGGTCCTGACTATGACTGACTCAACCACAGCCCCCAGTTCCACCAAGGGCTCATCCAAAGTGGTGGGAGTTCCTGTTGTCCCTCATTGTCCTGAACATGTCTTTTTATATTGATCCCCAGCTGGAAGTGCAATTGTGTGATTGAGGATTAAGCACCCTCGCTACCACCGATATCAACAGCTCCATTGCATAGGTTCTCCATTGCGTCACTGTCAGATCGATGGACAGCCATGAGTGATGTTAAAATTTATTGCCATAATAAAAACATTTTTCCTGAAAGAAAGGTTAGGTTCAAACCTGTTAATTTTCCTACTTTTCTTTTTGGATTTGATGATACTCAGTATGCTCTTGCTTTTATTATAAGTCTAATAGCTTTATTCTTTTATCACCTGCTCCTTCTCCTCCACTGTTGGTCCTTCGAAATGCCAGCTGCTACTGCACTTTATGTCTCTGGTTCACAAATAAAATATATGGGACTAGCGACTTGCCACCCGATCAAATCGGGCTACAAATTCTACGTTTGTGAAATCCATACTTTCTCTGCAAAGAATTATTTGTTTTTTTAAGTCCATGAAATGATTTTGTTATCATGGCACTGATTTGTTCTTAAAATAGACCTTTTTGAACGATATAATGAAGAGCTTCTTGTTTAAATGGGGCTGCGAGACGTGAACTCAAGTCTTTGGCGCACCTCATTTGATTTTTTCCAGCAAACACATTTTCAAAACAAACCGTATTTTACGACTCTAATCGAGTTGGAGTAATAATTATGTTGGTGTGGTAATTTTAGATCTGAGATCGGCTAAAATTTAAACAATGGCCATTGTTAATACCCAGTCATCATTACTCAGTTTGCCAATAGATGTCAGAAGGACGGATGCCAAAACCGAACTTCCCAAAGATAGATTTTGACATACCAAGCAAATGGCAATACATTCTAAATTACTTACAGTTCCAGAGCTGTCGAAGGGTTTAATTCAGTCGACGATGTTAGTCCTGGAAAGTATGCCCCACCAAACCAATGTTCCAAAAACCAACCGAACTTACTGTTATCTGCTCGAACCAACACCGACTTACTATACTGTACTTGGCTGTCCAGCGGCGTCACTGAAGCATTCGAACATTCTTAGCCAATCATGCAATACTGTGTCCGAGTTTGCTACGTTATGTTCTAACTACAGAGGCAGAGTCCCATTGCATGGTTCTAACTTGTATTGAGTCAAGGTATTGACGGGAACACCATACATCGTCATACATACAGGGTATTGATGCGAACACCATACATATGGGGTATTGACGCGAACACCATACATACGGATAGTATCAAATTATATATAAGGATTAGTGTGAACTTGGAGAAAGCTTCTCATCACAACAGTCTCTTTAGTTATGCAACACCTGTGGTCAAGTAAAAAAGTATGGCCAGAGAAGGCAACTGAAAGTGCAATGCAGGAAAGTGTTTGGCATTGGTTGTGTCAAACTGAAAGGAACTCATTCAACAGAGGGAATAAAATTTCAAATGAACTCTAAAGAAATATTTTTGATTTAATATATTACATTAATCACTGGGTGGAAATTGTTTAAAAAGCAAATAAAAAGTAACAACTACTGGTGTCACATTACACATTTTTGATTAATGCAACCTGCTTTTGGCTTGTTACTGTGTGATCCTTTGGTGTCATGTTGTGCAAGAGGACATTTTATTTGCTGTAATATGTTACCTATGCGCTCTCAGGCAAATTGGTTGTGAATCAAAAATATTGTGTTTGCTTTATATGTGCGTCAGTTTGAATGATTACTGGTGCCACCTTAAATTTATTTGATTGATACAAACTGCATTTTAATAATAATAATTATTTATTATTATTTATTATATATTATATTTATTATTATTATTATATATTATTTATTATATAGTACTTTTCTCACTACTCAAAGCACTTCAGTGAGTGCAGAGCCACTTCAATCACTACCAATGTGCAGCATCCACCTAATTAATGCAACGGCAGCCATTTTTGCCCCAATATGTTCACCACACATTAACTGTTATGTAGTGAAATGGTGAGAGAGATAGCCAATTAGGCACAAGGGATGGCTAGGGGGACGGAATGACTAGGCCATGGTGGGCAATTTAGCCTGGACATTGGGATACACCCTACTCTTTACAAAGGATGCCCAGTGATCTTTTATGACCACAAAGAGTCAGGGCCTTGGTTTTCCCGAAGGATGGCGCCATTTTTACAGCACTACACATTCAGACCACAGGGTAAGCACCCCCTATTGGCCTCACCAGCACCTCTTCCAGCAGCAATCCAAGCTTTTCCTAGATTGTCTCCCACCTAAGTACTGCCTGGGCCCAAACATGCTTAGCTTCAGGTGGACGACCTATTCTGAAGTGCATGTGGTGTGGCTGTTGGGCTCTTTGCTGTGAGATTATAGGGCACTGCGTTTTGCAGGATGAAGTTCTGGTCACTTTGATTTGTTTGTTATGCATTCTTAGACATATTTATTGTGAATTGAAAAAGATTGGCTTAATTTGTATTGTAATCATGAATTGGTGCCCATGAAAATCCAGTACTACTACTAAAGCTGTTGTGGTGTTGACATAATAGGGAGTAAATTATGTATTGTAAATTTCACAGCCATGAAGCACAGATGCGGAAAGAGCCCTGTTCACAGTATATGTTTATTTTATTAATTAATTTAATAATATTAATGAAATTTAAGCTCTGGTGCGTTTATGCTTGGTTTTAGATAATAAAGTTTTCAAATAACATAGAACCTTTAGCTCTGAGGGCATTTAAGTAGGCAACTTCAATGTTAAAAGTACACCACCTAGGATTTTAGCATATAGATGTTTTGTAATTAAAAAAAAAAACAATATGCACAGTGTAATCAAGGCTTTAACTGCTGCTTCCTCAAATTGCCAAGAATCTGAGACTTGGGTTAGAATCTAAGCCTATTCAAAGCGCTTGCTCAGTCTGTCTGTTCCCCTTTGTTCATGAAGACTTAAGTTTGAAAATACTGTTCTATTCTTAAAATGCTATTATACAAACTACTTTACTTAAAACTTATACTATATACTGTAATACAGCTCTGTCTCTTAGCTGAAATGGAACCAACCAAAACTAATTTGCTTATTGCATTACAGTGAACTTCATGGCATGTTTCTGGATTTAAAACATATAATGTAAGTATTTAAAATGTACAGTATACTTATTTTTCTACAGTATACTTATTTAATAATACTTGGTCATTCTTTAGAGAGTTAGTACATCAGTACTGATATTAAAAATACTAATTTTAGTACTGATATTAAAAATCATCATCAAATCAACAGAAATCTGTTGATTTAAGAATTTGTACTTAAAAAAAAGAGTCTGATGGCGTATCTCTGCATCCTGGAAGAAACATGATTTATTTAGCTTTATATCCCAGTTGTCTGTTTGTGATGTCCACTATAAAAGGTGTACAAATAATTATGCATCTCCTTCCAGTGCACAAAACAGATTATTAATCATTTCACTATATAATGAATGCCTTTATAAACAATGCAAGATGAAAGAACATGAAACAAGCAGACTCTGCCAGGGAAGTTCAAAAGTATAATACTAACGCATTTCAACAGGAAGGATTCGAGAAATTATGATTTTCTCAAAACGGAGCAGGCATTAACTAAAAAAGACAAATGATTAGGTTTCTCAACAACATTTTTCAGCAAAATGTACGGGTGGGAAAAAGTTTTATTTTTCTTTCCAATGTCTTTGATTTACTCAGCATCTTAACATCCATTGCACCTTACAGAAAGGGGAAGGGATTACTTGGTGCTGATCTGGAGTTATAATTTGTTTCTGACATCTCTATGATGTGTCTCAATAAATGGCTGACATTTAAACTCTTACAAAGAATTCTTTAGAAAATTGCTTTTACCTATAGATAGTGGCAGCCTGCTATCTTGCAAATTAGCCCATGGGGACATTCATGACACTTTGGTGCTTTGGAGGTGGACAATATTTTTTCTCAGGCGGAAAAAGAAATAAATTGGTTATTATTTTCAACCTGCAATAAAACTTTGATTTAGTATTGTTTTCTATGGTGAGTTGTATTTTCAGCATCTAGTTGAAAAAGAAAAGCTTATTCACTTAATATATGAGGAGTGTTTTCACAATTCCTTTGAGATATCTTGTCATTTTTGAAAAGATCATGAATTTATTTTTCTACAGTTTTTCTGTCATTTATGTTCTCTATGAATTTTATTGTGGAAACAAATAATCTGTCTGTTTATTAACTTAATATTTGAAAAAAAGGCTATGCTCTCATGGTATCAGAACCTATCCCTGTGGATCTGAGCACAAGGCAGCAACAACTGTAGGTATGGAACCAGTCCATCAACAAGCACAGTCACACATACACCCTCATCCACTTCCTGACTCACAGTGTGCCTATTAAATTAACATTCTTGACTTTGGAATATTGGAGAGGAACCCAGAGTAATTTGCATCGTATGACTCCATCTAGGAAAGGGAAAAATCAAATCAAATCATATCAAAATCTTTATTGTTATTGTAGCAATAAGACATTGTACAACAAAATTTTGGTGCAATTTTCCAATGCAAAAATAAAATAAAACACAATCACTCAAATTAAAACTAAAATAAATAAATATATAGATATAATAGTCCATAACAGCAGAACACTGTTTTCTGTTCATACATACGTCATATTGCACTTGCCCCTTAGCCAATGTTGACTTAGAGCTGTATTGTAAATATGAAGAGGCACTAGGTCTGATTGACCACCTAGCAGCATTCAGCATGGTGATGGCTGAAGGAAAGAAACTGTTTCTCAGTCTATTTGTCTTAGTCTTTATGGATCTGAAACGTCTGCCTGAAAGCAGGCGTTCAAACAATGCATGACCTGGGTGTGATGGGTCCTGAAGAATTTCCTTGACGTTCCTGAAACAACAGGAACTATGCAGTTCTTCTAGTGAGGGGAAAGGACAGCCGACTATCCACTGGGCGTCATTAACGACCCTGTGGAGCTCTTTCCTCTGTGTTACTGTGTAGCTGGAGAACCACACACAGAGACAGTAGACCAGGATGCTCTCTACTGTGTGTAAAAGGACACCAGCAGTTTCTCAGGGATGTTGCTCTTCCTGAGAACCCTCACGAAGTATAGTCTCTTTTGGGCATTCTTCACTTCCTCAGCAGTATGTGTTGCCCAGGTCAAGTCCTCCCTAATGGTGACTCCCAAGAAGCGGATGTCTGAGACCTTCTCCACACAGTCCCCGTTGATGATGAGTGGCTGGATGTTGTCTGCCTTCTTCCTGAAGTCCACGATGAGCTCCTTGGTCTTCGCTGAATTTAGGAGAAAGTTGTTATTCCTACACCACGTTGTCATCTGCTCCACCTCATCCCTGTAGGCGGACTCATCCCCCCCAGTGATGACCCCTACTACCGTGGTGTTGTCGGCGAACTTAACAATGGTGTTACTGTGGTGGGCAGGAATGCAATCGTGGGTGTAGAGGGTATAGAGCAGGGGGCTCAGCACACAGGCCTGTGGGGAGCCATTGCTGAGGCTGATGGGTGTGGAGAAGTAGGGGCCCACTCTAACCCTCTGAGTGCGATCACCCAGAAAGTCCTTGATCTAAAGGCAGGTGGAGTGTGGAAGTCCTATGTCTGACAGTTTGGTCACTAGTTTGTGGGGTAAGATGGTATTAAAGGCAGAGCTGATGTCTATGAAGAGCAGCTGCTCCCCTGCTGCTTCAGATGGGACAGAACAGCATGGAGAACAGTGGCCACAGCGTCCTCCATAGACCTATTTGCTCTGTAGGCAAACTGGAGCGGATCAAGCATGGGAGGAATGAATGACATGATGTGGTTCCTGATGAGCTTCTCGAAGCACTTCATAACCACAGTGGTCAGTGCAACTGGCCTGTAGTCATTAAGACTGGTGATGGTCTGTTTCTTTGCCAGAGGCACTATGACAGAGGATTTCAGGTAGGATGGCACAGTGGACTGAGACAGAGACTGGTTGAATATCCTGGTGAAGACCCCAGCTAGTTGGTCTGCACAGTCTTTCAGCACATGTTCTGAGATGCCATCAGGTCCAGCTGCCTTCCGTGGGTTGACAGCCCGCAGCGTGCATCTCACCTCGTGCTCCCCCAATGTGAAGATGGGGGGGCTGTTGTTGGTTTCTGGATGGGGTCTGACTGTCTCTGGTAGATCCACTTCAAACCGGGCAAAGTAGTGGTTCAGTTCCTCAGCCAGCGATAAATCACCTCCTACAGCTCCATGTCTGGTCCTGTAGTTGGTAATATGCTGGACACCCATCCACACTTGCCTACCTGTTGCTGTTCAGGTGTTCCTCAATCTTCCTTTTATAGTCTGACTTGGCCTCTTGGATGCCCCTCTTTAGACTGGCACGGGCTATGCTGTAGAGGACCTTGTCACCAGACCTGAAGGCAGTGTTCCTCTCTTTCAGCAGTCTCCAGACTTCCCTGGTATCCAGGGCTCTGATTGGGGTAGACCAGGATACGTTTATCCACTGTGACAATGTCTGTGCAGTTCTTAATATAACATAATAAGTCTGGGTGTTCAAAGATGTCCCAGTTGGTTCTACTGAAACAGTCCTGCAGCTGCTGAGAGGCTCCATCTGGCCATGTTTTAACTGTCCTAGTGCTGGTAGGGGCAGTTTGCCTGAGTGGGATGTATGCCAGGATTAAAAACAGTGACGTGTGGTCAGAGTGGCCCAGGTGTGGTAGCGGTGTAGCCCTGTAGCCCTGTTTAATGTTTGTGTAGACTTTATCCAATGTGTTAACTCCTCTTGTGGCACACTTGATGTGCTGATGGAATTTAGGGAGTACAGGTTGTAAATCCACATGGTTAAAGTTCCCAGCAACGATATATACAGCATATACTGCGGTGTAAAAGTTTGATAGCCGAGTTTGCATTAGCGTCCGGTTCTATGTAAACAGCGGTAATCATGACCACATTAAATTCTCTAGGGAGATATATGGGTCTGCATCTAACAGTCACATACTCCAGGTTCAGGGAGCAGTGACTGTCTACAGTCACTGTATTTGTACATATTAGTTGTTATTTACATACACACACAGCCCCCTTCCTCTGCTCTTACCAGAGTCACTGGTCCTACCATGGCGCTGTGCAGTGTAGCCTGTTAGCTGGATAGCAGAGTCCGGGATCAATGAGTGAAGCCAGGATTCCGTGATCAACAGAATGCAACTGTAGTCTCAATTCATCGATTTTGTTGATGAGAGATCTGGCATTGGTGAGAAAAACACTGGGGAGCGATGGTTTAACAGGCTGCCTACGTAACCTCACTAACGCACCAGCCTCACTTTTGTTTTCTCTCTCTACACTGCCTCCGTCACCTGCTCGCGTTAATGATAATCCATAGAGAGCTGGGACTCCTCGCTATGTCTGCCGGAATGTCGTGGGAGCGGAGAAACACTCCCCTCGCTGCACACTCCGATCTTGAGAAGTTCCTCTCGGCTTGACCAGATGCAGGTAAAACAAGTAGTAATACTAGCACACACATGCACATTAAACACTGAAACGAAGAGCACCGAGCCACTGCGTCCATGCACGCCGCCATGGCCTTTCCTCTGATTTTATATCAGTTTTTCTATTTTTTATTTATGTGGAATACTAAATAAATTGAACGTCTCATATTCATTGTTTTCTCCATTAAGTGCTTGAATCCTGACATTTTTAGAAATTTAGAAAAATTAACATTTAGATTTTAGAAACGAAATCAACTAGGTTTTATGTAATTTCATAATGCTGTCAAAGTAAGTGCATTTGTTAGCAATGACTTAATAAAAAATATAAGAAGCGTGTTAGAAATTATTTCAAAATTTAAAAATATAGTTGCTGCCTCAGCAATTATAATAAACTCTTAGTCACTCATTCATTTACTGAGTCACTCAATTTATACTTGTAAGAGATGCACTATTAACATCCTAGCAGACTAGACTTCTTTATCTCTATCTACTTATCCTTCATATCAAGCAGCTTAGCAAATTAAGAGTTGTGCCACTTTAGAGATTGCTGTACCTTGTGGCAGTTGTCATTTTAGATTTTGTGCTGTGGTGTGTACTCTCAGCTTTATTCTGGCAAGATGTTAATGAATCTATGTTTTTACAGAGAAAACTGCCCCAGCTCTTGATCGTGTTCTGTCTAAGCTCTTACAATATATACATATATATACTGTAAGTATGCGAGGCTGGCAATTTGAGCACTTACAAGATTGAACCTAATTGCACTGTACTGTTGTGACATTCTTTTGAGTTGAAAAAAAATATTAAAGTTATTGAACTAATAAAGCTATTGTAATAATTATAACTGGTATGTCTTTTTCCATACGAACAACTGTAAACCTACTTTTGCACACCCCTGTATGTATATATTGTCACACACGTGCGCATGAGAGGCAGCTAAAGGGCTTGAGTCAGGGCTGTTCCGAGACATACTGGGATGTGGCAGAGTGCACTGACTCTTTTTCTCCCTTGCCTGCAGACCATTCACGAGAGATTCCACCTGGTCCTCTTGACGTCACTTCTGGGACCGAGACTATGGAAGGAGACCTTGACGGCTCTGGCCCCTGTGATGTCACGTCTGGGGTCGAACCAATGGCTGAAGACCTTCATGAGCCCGACCCCTTTGACTTCACTTCCTGTCTACCCCTTTAAAAGTCTCCACCTTTTCCCTATTCCCTCAGTTCTGTTTTGGACTCGGTTTTGTGCACATCAGTGCTGTATCTATTTGAGCAACTTTGCAGCCAGGAAACCAGTTATACGGGTGGCTGCCCCAAACCTTTGTATGACTCTGTGTCGAGTTTGTAACAATATATATATATATATATATATATATATATTGTGAGAGATGGCCGGCAGCTTATCCCGGTCAATACATCCAGGCCGCTAGATGAAGTCCTCCCTGCAACATGGAAGTGCCCCAGATTCCCGCAGGGCATCATGGAAAATGGAGTTCGGCTTCACAGCTCTGCTGGATACCCTGGGGGCCGCCAGGGGACGGTGCAGGGAGACACAAAGATTGTTGTTTTTATTATAACCCAGAAGTACTCCAAAGTCATGGGGACGGAAGGACAGAAGTACTTCCAGGCTGAAGAAAAATATAAATCTTCATCTGACCCGGAAGTGCTATTGGATCATATGGACTGAAGGACAGGAGCGTTTCCAGGTCAAGGACTAGGGAAACCCAGCAAGCAGAGCTGGAGTTGGAAGGAAGGGTGACGGAGGAGGATTTATTGTGTTTATTTGTATTGATTATTGAGTATTGTGGAGGTGGAGGTGCTTTGTGCACATTATTCCATTATTCAAAAAATTAAAATGATTTCTAATACTTTTACCTGGTGTTTTGACGTGTTGTCTGTGGGTTTGGAGGAGTGATAGTGACCTCTAGTGTCACTATATATAT